>CM057237.1:37253738-37356238 GCA_029931835.1 Etheostoma nigrum
AAGGTACAAATTATGACAAACAGTTTGAGTACAACAAGCCAGGACAGCTGCTTGCCCCCCCCCATCATCATTTAAAAAGCTTCTCCATTGGTGAAAAATCATCCTTTTGGAATAAATAGAAGAAGTTTTAGCGGTGTGATGAATCTCACTTGGAGTAGTCAATTCATTTGCACATATAACGTCAATAAAACATGAAAAGAACAGAGACAATAACACTGAAGCCCTGAGAGCACACACACACACACACACACACACACACACACACACACACACACACACACACACAAAATAAAGCTTGCATTCAAAATTCATGAAACCAAACTACATGGTCACTCGGACGGCACATTTTGGAGATGCAAAATGAATGAGTATGCATGCTTAATGACGGTTAGATAAGAGTTTTTCCAGGTTGGAGATATTAATAAAAACTGGTATTAAAAAGAGAAAAAAGTTTATAAAAAAAGTCTATTAACTACTAAAACATGTTAAATCTCCTAAAAAAGCTGACAGAGAATTATATATTGAAGTGCAAATGGTCTTAAAAAAGCATATCAATAAGCAAAAATAAGCTTCCAAACACATCTTGAATCCATCTGTGTTCAAAGAGACAGAATGAGAAGAAACACATGGCTACATGTACAGTTTGGAGACTGAACGTGCCCCAGTTGTTGGGAGAGGGGGATACGGGGGAGGAGGGGAGGAGGGGAGGAGGGGAGGAGGGGAGGGGGGGGGTATAGGATTTGAGCCAACGACAGACTGGTGAGCAGCTTCTCCCAGTAACACATCCCTGTTGTTGCTAAGCAACTCAGAGGGGGACGGCTCCATACATCACTAAAGCTACACTTACAGTATCCACGTGCACACCTGCCCGTTGTATGACGTCATGCACCCCCCCCCCCCTCCTGTGCTGCGAGTTGTTTGATTTCCTGCTGCTGTGTGAAGTCATCAGGTTACACCCTGTCCTCGGTAATGAAGGCCTATTATTCCCTCCTTCTCTGTCTTTTTTCCGCTACAACTTCAAAGCACGGCGACCCCGCTGAAAAAGCAGCATACCAGATGGCTACATGCAAAGCATATGCTGTCATAAACTATGCAATAATGCAGAGATTAGAGCAGATTTCCAGACTGTGCGCTGCCATTTCATGCTAGTCGAAACATCAAATATGCATCTCTTTTGTGTCAATGCAGCGTTTTCCTGAAACGCGTTTTATTTTGAAAACAAAGCCTTATGTTAGGTCACCTGGTTACACTATGTGGCCACTGCTGGTTTCCATATGTGATTGTTAAACATATCAATCTAAAATCATGAGCATGAATCTGCAGTCACAGGTAGAGAGGTGATCTTATGTGTGTACCTTTATCGAGTGCTGGCAGTGCATTTTATAGTATTTTTTTATTGTACCTTATATTTTTTATTGTGCTTTTATTGTGTTATCTATTTATTCTGTCTTATCCTTTTATGCAGCACTTTGGAAACCTTGTGTTTGTTAAAATCGTGCTATCGGGGTGTCTCTGGTTGTCTCCATTGTTTGGTGTAAGGTCATTAAACTCAGTCCCAGTCAGTCTTTTTTTTTATAAATATATGTATACACTACCGGTTTAAAAGTTTGGGGTCACATAGAAATTCCCATTGCACTCCATTGTAGACAGAATGCCAGCTGAGATCAGTTGCATTGTTTTTTTAACCAGGGCAGTAATCAGATTACATTATGTGCTTACATAATAGTAAAATGGTTCTCCAATGTTTTTCTAGTTTTTTATTTTTAAATGATAGATTAGTACACAGAATGTGTCTTTGGAACATTGGATGAATGGTTGCTGATAATGGGCAATGTAGATATTGCATTAAAGATCAGCCTCCCCACCCAAATTAGCAGGTATTCTGTCTATAATGGAGTGGTATGGAAATGTAGAAGTGACCCCAAACTTTGGACCGGTAGTATATATATATATATATATATATATATATATATATATATATATATATATATATATGGGGTGGGGGGGGGAAATCAGTACAGCATCGTATCGCAATATTTTCTGTGGCAATACTGTATTGAGACACAGAAGCCAAGTATCTATTATTATTATTATTATTATTATTATTATATCTGTCATTTTGTCTGCTTGACAATCCTATTTTGCAGCAATAAAATGAAAGTTAGATGAACAAACAGAAATGTATCTTTTTAGATGCAACAGATGGGAAAAAAAATTGAAGTTGGAAAAAAGGTAATGAATTGCAATATATCGCAGGATCCTGCAATATGTTTAACATCTGAATTATATTGTATCGTGACATAAGTACCATGATGATATCCTATCGGGAGGCCTCTGGTGATTCCCACCCCCTAATACAGTATATATGTGTAAATATATGTTTGTTTCTGCAAATCTGCATATCCACTCCCTGGTTGTATATAACAATAATCCGTGAAGCATTAACATTCAGTCCCTTCTGCCCTGCTCTGACAGCTAGATATGTCTCTTTTTCCTGAGTGTCAGCCAGCTCTGGATGTTTTTTAGAAGGATATTTTGAAGTCATTTCGGGGGGGGGGGGGGCAGACTGGGTAGGGGCGGCAGTGTAGAATAGACTCCAGCTTTAGGGAGTAAACAGAGAGCGTCCTCAAAACTGTAAATCCTGCAGAAAACTGGGGAATAGATGAGTGTGAGAGTGGTTAAGGTGTGTTTGTGGATGTGTCAAGTGCATGTGTGTGTGTGTGTGTGTGTGTGTAAGTGTGAAAGTGTGTGTTTGGTCAATACATGCTCCCTGTCGGATTATCACACCCTGCGAGCGGTTGGTCTAATATTGCCCATCTGTCAATCATTCTTACACAGGCTTACGGCTGTATGGAAAGGAGAAATCTGCTACAGACATCCTCAACATACACACATTCATTATAGTGTGTGTGTGTGTGTGTGTGTGTGTGTGAGTGAGTGTGTGTATTTCATTTTAGAGTGACAGTCCATTGTAAAGAAACTAAATAACTTCTTTTGGGAGCATATGTTGCAATGAGCAGATTGTGCTTTTTTGCATTAGTTTTTAAATTTAAATATTTGCCTTGTTTCCATCGTTGCTGCGCTTTGTTTGGTACTCGGCTCGGCTGTGACCCGACCCCCGGCTCGCAGACGCTGCAGATTATTATTATTATTATTATTATTATTATTATTGTCTTTCCTGTCGCTCGCGAAAGTCTTTATCTAAATATGGAAATGAGTTGAGAGCTGATGGAAAAGACGAGGCCATTAAAGACAATTGCGTGGATGTATAAGCGTTTTGCTGATGATTGTTCAGCATTTTCTATTCATGGTTGTTGTTTATTTCAAGTGACAGAACATTACATACATTAAGTACATTTACTCAAGTACTGTGCTCATTTTAAAGTACTGGTACTTTACTACGGATGTCACAGGGGGCGAAGGAAAGCGGGGGATTCATTTAAAAATGCTAATTAGAGCTATTCAGATTGGACCTTTACTTGTAACAGAGTATTTGTACACTGTGGTATTGTTACTTTTACTGAAGTTAAATATCTGAGTATTTTATCCACCAGTGATAGTTTCATGCTGTAAAACTGTGTTGAGATTTATTAAGCAAGTATCCAGCGGTGGAATGTAACTACATTTACATTTAAGTAAATTTACTCCAGTACTGTACTTCAGTCCAAATGTTGAGGTACTTGTACTTTACTTGAGTCTTGTCTTTTCATGCCACTTTCTACTTCTACTGCGCTACATTTCAGAGAGAAATATTCTACTTTTTACTCCACTACCTTCATCGGAGAGCTTTAGTTACTCCTCACATACACACAAAACACATGTAGTTTATAAAATCTGATGTTTTATTATAAAGTAACCATAGCCCAAACTTTCGAACCCCACTGTAGATCTCGGTAGAAGCATGCTGCGTGCTTATTGGCTCACTGATTTACTCCCTAGGTATTGAAATTTGGTGTTTAATGACGAGGCATTTTTCGATACTCGATATTAAGGAGGCAATTCGGTCGCTGCCTAAAAAGCATGGGACTGGGTACCCCAGCCCTAGCAGTGCATGTAAAAAACTGTTGGTCACAACTAGACCTTCGGTTTCTGTAATCAATTTTGTTTGTCACATGAAATTGTACGAGGTACAATTCCAGTGAATTGGCACACAGGAGAAGAGTCGCCTGGTTGGACGGCACTCCGGCATCCAGCCAAGTCTCGGAGAAAGGACACCACAGCTCCCGATGTCCCGCTGGAAACGGACGCAGGCACGGAGGCCACCCAGAAAACCGCACACTGTCTAGTCTATCCATGCTGTTCCATTGACGCCAGAAATTCCACTGGATTTCACTCTTTTCGGCCGCATAATCCGTCCTCTGTCTCTGTGTTGGCGCTCTAACCTGCGGCTGATTTATGAGGACTGTGTCACCTGGTCCTCAGATCTCTGCAGGGTAAATCCAGACAGCTAGCTAGACTATCTGTCCAATCTGAGGACTATGGTTACCTGGTCCTCAGATCTCTGCAGGGTAAATCCAGACAGCTAGCTAGACTATCTGTCCAATCTGAGGACTATGGTTACCTGGTCCTCAGATCTCTACAGGGTAAATCCAGACAGCTAGCTAGACTATCTGTCCAATCTGAGGACTATGGTTACCTGGTCCTCAGATCTCTGCAGGGTAAATCCAGACAGCTAGCTAGACTATCTGTCCAATCTGAGGACTATGGTTACCTGGTCCTCAGATCTCTACAGGGTAAATCCAGACAGCTAGCTAGACTATCTGTCCAATCTGAGGACTATGGTTACCTGGTCCTCAGATCTCTGCAGGGTAAATCCAGACAGCTAGCTAGACTATCTGTCCAATCTGAGGACTATGGTTACCTGGTCCTCAGATCTCTGCAGGGTAAATCCAGACAGCTAGCTAGACTATCTGTGCAATTGGAGTCTTCTGTTGACGACTAAAACAACTTCTGAACGTACACATGTTCCACCAAAACAACTTCCTTCCTGAGGCTGTTTGGCAGCGGCACCGTGGCTCCGTCCGGCGCTTAGCTCCGCCCAATATGATTGTGATTGGTTGAAAGAAATGCCAATAAACCAGAGCATGTTTTTCTCCCATCAGGGAATGCTGTGTGGACTAGCCAGACCATCCTCTGCAGCACTGCCCAGCAGAGAAGTCGATGTTTAATCCCTCCAAGCTTGCCCCTCTGATGTAGGGTTGGCTGGAGAAGGACGGAGAGAAGGAGAGAAGGAGAGACGGAGGAACGGAGAGAAGGAGAGAAGGTCTGGGGCCCTTATTGGCCCAGTTGGGAGTCAAGCCTACACAATGGAGGGAAATCTAAAAACAATGACGCAACAAAACGGCAGATTTGTTTGGCTAAAGCGTTACATCATCTGGACACAGTGAGCAGGAGAGACTGTGAAAGCCACAGGGCTTATGGTGTTTAGATCACATCACATACACACACACACACACACACACACACACACACACACACACACACACACACACACAGACATCATTTAAACACACTAAAGCTGCATACAGTAAGAGGCTCTGCACGACGCAAGCTGTCTTCAAAGAGAAGGTGTGGGCCGCAAGTATGATGTTTGTGTTTAAGGTGGAGCGGTAGAGAGGGCCGACGGGAGTATAAATTAAAGAGTAGAAGGAGTGTGTGTGTGTGTGTGTGTGTGTGTGTGTGTGAGGAGGTGGATGGGGGGGGACGACGACGACGACCCACCTTTGCAGCAGGCTGAACCCATAGCGGCCAATCAAGACTCCAGAAGTAAAGAAGTCCCATTCCCCAAGTCGAAACAGTTGAAACAGTGTGAAGGGCGGGAGTTAGGGGTTTGTAGCAGATGTGGGCAGCAAACAAGAGGTTCTTTGGGGGGGGGCAGGTCTTTGGGGGGGGGGGTAATCCTGCACCACGGCGTCCCACTTCCCTTAGCCCTTCACCGGGTCGCTGCAGTGTAAGGCTGGTGCATGGCGTCCATGGGACAGGGCAACAATTGCGGGATTACATCTTTAGATTAGATTAGATTTCTCTTTAGCTCCTCTCTCTCTCTCTCTCTCTTCATTAATTCCCCTCCACAGCCTCATCTTTCTCTGTCCTCCTTTATATATTTATTTGTTTGTTCATCTTTTCTCATTTTCTCTGAGGCCTCGTAATCCCCAAGCCATCTCCCTCCATGAACCTCAAGCTGCTCTAAAGGCTCTGTGTTTACTTTAGTTTACAGGAGACAGCATCGACACAACGGGTGTACGCAGCCAACAGACAAGTGGAATGTATATTATATTGATATGCGTATATGTATGGAAGATACACATGATTGGTGATAGTTTGCATGGCTCTGAAACTGAAAATATCTCTCCATCAGGTGGGAGATCCAATCTGCTTCTCCAGAACTTAATACGTGAGTTAATGGCAACTAAGCAACGAAGGTAATAAATAGCAAGATGGGAAGAAAAACAAGATGGAATTAGTTCAAAAACTGAAAAAAACGGATTTATTATATTCATTTCTGTATGTTCGTGAGAAATCTTTCTCGTCTTCTCACCTCCCTCTCGTTCCGCACACGCACACGCACGCACACACACACACACACACACACACACAGTGAAATAACACTCAGACAGCATACACACGTATACACACACAGCACACACACGCACATACATGCATACTGCATACACACACATGCACACACACACACTGCACACACAGCACACACATACGCATATATACACACATACATGATACAGCATATATACACACGCATACATACATATACAGTACATATATACATATATATACATACTGCATATACATATATGCACATACATATACTGTACATACAGTACATATATACACATACACACACACATATATATATACACACATATATACACACACACACATACATATATACACATATATACACACACACACACATACATATACAGTACATATATACATATATACATACTGCATATGCATATATGCACATACATATACTGTACATACAGTACATATATACACACACACACACACACATATATATATATATATATACACATATATACACACACACACATATATATATATATCATACATACATACATACATATTACTTATAGTAGATTAGATTAAAAATAACAAACTCCAAAGATCTATGGTTTAAATGGCCGGGGTCCTGACAAGCCGTCTAATTTCCCTCCTTTAACTCTTAATCTCTCTCTCTCGGACACAGAAACACGATTTAGTTAATAGTTTCTCCGAAAGACACCCAACGGAGCATTATGTTGTATAACAAACAAACGCCATCAACAGAAGACTCATTGACTCCATCTGGCCACACCTCTGGAAACAGACCAATCAGTGCCCACCCAACCAAAGCCCCGCCCCCCTGGCCAAGGCATTGGTCACTTCTCCCGGCCTTATCGGCTCGGGGTTGTCCCGGTGTAAACATTAACTTTCATCCTCTTGGCAACGCTCTCGTAATCCCGCCTAGGGGATTACACCGGGAGATCACAGGAGGAGGATTTGACATGAGTCCCAAAGGGAGACTCAGGAATACGCACTGTGTTTCTGCTTGTACTGAGTGGTAATTGGTCCATAAACTTCTTGTAAAATCCAACTCATATCTTTAATAAAAAAGATTTGTTCTTAATATTTAATTGTCTCGCCGTCACATTGTCCGCTACGCAGCGCAGGAGGAGGAGACTGCATGGAATACAGCAGTGTTTCTCAAATAGGGGTACGTGTACCCCTAGGGGTACTTTGGAGTACTGCAGGGGGGTACGTGAAATATTTTGCAAAAATGCTAATTAAAAAATATGTCATGCATAATTCCTGAAATAATTATACTGTAATGTAATGTAATACTGTGATGGATGGATGGGTGAGTAGATTGGTGGATGGATGGATGGATAGATGGATGATGGGTGGATGGATAAATGGATAGAGGGATGGGTGAGTGAATTGGTGGATGGATGGATAGATGGAAGAGTGGTTGGAAGGATGGATGGATGGGTGAGTGGATTGATGGATGATGGATAGATAGATGGGTGGGTGGGTGGATGGATAAATGGATGGATGGGTGAGATGATGGATGGATGGATGGACGGACGAATGGGTGGATAGAAGGAAGGATGGATGGGTGGGTGAGATGATGGGTAGATGGATGGGTGAGTAGATTGGTGGGTGGATAGATGGATGGACGAATGGGTGGATGGATGGATACATGGATGATGGATGATAGATGGATGATGGGTGGATGGATAAATGGATGGATGGATGATAGATGGATGATGGGTGGATAGATGGATGGGTGAGTGAATTGGTGGATGGATGGATAGATGGATGATGGGTGGATGGATAAATGGATAGAGGGATGGGTGAGTGAATTGGTGGATGGATGGATAGATGGAAGAGTGGTTGGAAGGATGGATGGATGGGTGAGTGGATTGATGGATGATGGATAGATAGATGGGTGGGTGGGTGGATGGATAAATGGATGGATGGATGATAGATGGATGATGGGTGGATAGATGGATGGGTGAGTGAATTGGTGGATGGATGGATAGATGGATGATGGGTGGATGGATAAATGGATAGAGGGATGGGTGAGTGAATTGGTGGATGGATGGATAGATGGAAGAGTGGTGGGAAGGATGGATGGATGGGTGAGTGGATTGATGGATGATGGATAGATAGATGGGTGGGTGGGTGGATGGATAAATGGATGGATGGGTGAGATGATGGATGGATGGATGGACGGACGAATGGGTGGATAGAAGGAAGGATGGATGGGTGGGTGAGATGATGGGTAGATGGATGGGTGAGTAGATTGGTGGGTGGATGGATGGATGGATAGACAGATGGGTGGATGGATGGATACATGGATGATGGATGATAGATGGATGGATGGATGGATGGATGGATGGATGGATGATAGATGGATGGATAAATGGATGGATGGATGATAGATGGATTATGGGTGGATAGATGGATGGGTGAGTGAATTGGTGGATGGATGGATGATAGATGGAAGAGTGGTTGGAAGGATGGATGGATGGGTGAGATGATGGATGGATGGATGGATGGATGTCTGGATGAAAGAAAAAGAGGAGCAGCTGCTTTACCACTCACCTATATCCGTCTCTTTGTGGTTCTTGACGAGTTCTGCGAGCTCGAAGTTCCCGGCGATGATGGCGACCTGGAGAGAAGAAGAGAAGCTTTTTATCTTTTCTTTGCATGGAAATAAGTCCTGGACTATATCGCTGTGTTCCTAATGCAAGTAAATACATTAAATCAAAATGTTCTTTTAGGTAGTAAATAACAAATATAGAGCACAGAAGCACATCAAACTTTAAAAAAAACATCTTTTTGAGTAGTATAACAAATCATATCAATTTTAATAAAAATATACCGTTGTCATGGTTTGGGCTGCTTATGATATATACTTTAAAATACTCATTTCCGTCATTATTTCCATTATTTAAACATATTTTTATAAAAACAGATTGTCTATGTGTTCATGTTTTTCTATTGGAAGATGAATCATGGTTTGTTTGATTGTATCTAGCCTAAGGTTGTAAATCTTTTTTAGTTATTTATTTTTATTTTGTGTTTTATTTGTGTCTTGTACTCTTCCGTTTTCAATTTGTTTTGGGAGTATGAAACCATAAAACCAGATGAAACATTTCAATCAACCGTGTCCGTCAACAACGAATTTCTCCAGTAGCAGGAGCTGAAAAGCACCAGGATTACATGTATGGAATAACACAAGAGAACAAGAATTAGAAATGGAACAGCTCACTTTCATAGCTAGGAACAAAATATATGTCAAATATTTCATTATTATTTGTATTATTATTTTAATTTGGTATTTTGGTTGTGTATGTTTTATATATACACACACACACACACACATTATATATATATATTATGCTGACGATACTGTGATTTTTCTCTCTGATTCAAATCCTGATGTCATAAATTCTAAATTATCATCTGACCTTCAGGTTATACACGATTGGTTGAGAAATAATCATTTAACCATCAATGTTCAGAAAACTGAATGTATGTACTTTTACTCATCCAGAAAATGTTTTTCTTTTACTGATCCTATTACTTTTGCTAACCAAGAACTTACAAATATCTTGGTGTGCTACTTGATTCTCATCTTACATACCGGGAACATGTGTCTAATTTAACAAAAAAAGTTAAATCAGATACTTTATGTTTATAATAAGATCAGATCATATCTTTCTTCTTCTGTTTCTAAAACCTATTTACATGCAATTGTGTTTTCAACCATGTCCTACTGTCTTCCTATTTGGTCACTTACCACAAAGGAAATCACTGAACCAATAGCACGACTATACCATCGAGCTCTCAAGATTCACAGTAACCTTCCAAAGTGGTCTCACCATTGTATTGCACTCGAACGCTCTAAGGCTTTGACTTATGAAAACTTTATAAACAGCCACGCAATTGCATTTTATTTTCAGATTCAAAATACCGCTTTACCAGAACTTGTTGCACTTTTTCCGACACACGTGAGACCAGGTCGCCTCACTAGGTCGGTCTCACAGGCCCGATCCACTTGAGACCAGGTCGCCTCACTAGGTCGGTTTCACAGGCCCGATCCACATGAGACCAGGTCGCCTCACTAGGTCGGTTTCACAGGCCCGATCCACATGAGACCAGGTCGCCTCACTAGGTCGGTTTCACAGGCCCGATCCACAGGAGACCAGGTCGCCTCACTAGGTCGGTTTCACAGGCCCAATCCACATGAGACCAGGTCGCCTCACTAGGTCGGTCTCACAGGCCCGACCCACGTGAGACCAGGTCGCCTCACTAGGTCGGTTTCACAGGCCCGATCCACATGAGACCAGGTCGCCTCACTAGGTCGGTTTCACAGGCCCGATCCACATGAGACCAGGTCGCCTCACTAGGTCGGTTTCACAGGCCCGATCCACAGGAGACCAGGTCGCCTCACTAGGTCGGTTTCACAGGCCCAATCCACATGAGACCAGGTCGCCTCACTAGGTCGGTCTCACAGGCCCGACCCACGTGAGACCAGGTCGCCTCACTAGGTCGGTTTCACAGGCCCGATCCACATGAGACCAGGTCGCCTCACTAGGTCGGTTTCACAGGCCCGATCCACGTGAGACCAGGTCGCCTCACTAGGTCGGTTTCACAGGCCCGATCCACGTGAGACCAGGTCGCCTCACTAGGTCGGTTTCACAGGCCCGATCCACGTGAGACCAGGTCGCCTCACTAGGTCGGTTTCACAGGCCCGACCCACGTGAGACCAGGTCGCCTCACTAGGTCGGTTTCACAGGCCCGATCCACATGAGACCAGGTCGCCTCACTAGGTCGGTTTCACAGGCCCGATCCACATGAGACCAGGTCGCCTCACTAGGTCGGTTTCACAGGCCCGATCCACATGAGACCAGGTCGCCTCACTAGGTCGGTCTCACAGGCCCGACCCACGTGAGACCAGGTCGCCTCACTAGGTCGGTCTCACAGGCCCGACCCACGTGAGACCAGGTCGCCTCACTAGGTCGGTCTCACAGGCCCGACCCACGTGAGACCAGGTCGCCTCACTAGGTCGGTTTCACAGGCCCGATCCACGTGAGACCAGGTCGCCTCACTAGGTCTGTTTCACAGGCCCGACCCACGTGAGACCAGGTCGCCTCACTAGGTCGGTTTCACAGGCCCGACACACGTGAGACCAGGTCGCCTCACTAGGTCGGTTTCACAGGCCCGACCCACATGAGACCAGGTCATCATCGTCAGGTTAACCATGTTTTATGTTTCTGCAGAACAGGAACCTGCTGAAAACCAGTTTTTAAACTGAGTCAGGCCCGTTTTTATATTGTAATGAAATGTTACTTTTTCAAACTTTCCTGTATAATAAATAAATGAAGTGAAAAAAAATGAAATACTGTGTGCGTGTGTATATATATATATATATACACACACACATACATACATATACACACACACATTTCCCCTCAGTTTTTGGGGAATCATAGTTTCTAGATTACGAGTAAAAGCACACTACACAACGTCGGTGGTGGTGTGGTCATTACTTAGAAATCCTCACGGGGGCGACAGAACTACACACTTTAGTTTTAAACACAATAATGGGGGTACTCTCTCTCTCTCTCTCACACACACACACCTTATCTCATACACACAAACACACTTTCTCTCTCTCTCTCACACACACACACACACACACACACACCTCAAGGGAACCCCAGCAGCATTACATAAGCATGGCTGCTCTGATTCCTGGAGAACAGATATTCATTTGGACGAGGAAGAGGAAGAGGAAGAAGAGGAAGAAAAGGTGTATTACTAAAGCAGAGTTGGCTGGAGTAGTGATGCTCTGCTCCCTCCCTCCGCAGTTCACCTTTCCTTCCTTTAAATAAAGACGCAGCAGCACATCTGAGATAAAGGACTCGGGACTCTCTAACCGAGATGTTCTCCATGTCTGAATGGAGAACACACACAATATCTTGCATATTTGCTTTGAGCCAACCACAGCGAGTCAATACGTGTAATTTAGCTCGTCTTCATGGCTGCAAATGTGATGTTTCACAAAAATTAAACAATATTGTGTTGTCTTCCCGTCAAAATTGACAATCAACACTTCTGTTGACGCTTTTTTATCGATGTTTTTAACTTTTTCTTACGTTTTTGTCAACACTTTTGACATTTTTTTCAATGTTTGTCACTTTTTTATTATGTTTTCAACACTAAATAAACGTATTAATTTTAGTTTTACACTCATTTTTGGGATTTATTTATTTATAAACTTAATTTTTAGGAAGTTATACCTCATGTTTGAGTTAGAAAAGCATAAATTAGGAATTATTGAGACTAAAATTAAAGGAATGGATGTTGATGATAATCACAGACTGGAATATGTCAACTTTTACTCAATACTATTTCAAAAACACTTCCATTTGTTTTACAATGCTATAAAATTGAATAAGACGCCCCAAAATGAATGAAAGTAGAGATTTGTACTTGGCAAAGAGCGTTGGGTGGAATCAATCATGTTATTTTGGGGAATTAAAAAGAACATTGATATAGGACAACATGAGGACAACATGAGGACAACATGAGGACAACATGAGGACAACATGAGGACAACATGAGGACAACATGGGGACAACATGAGGACAACATGAGGGCAACATGAGGGCAACATGAGGGCAACATGAGGGCAAAATGAAGACAACATGGGGACAACATGAGGGCAACATGAGGACAACATGAGGGCAACATGAGGACTACATGGGGACAACATGAGGGCAACATGAAGACAACATGAGGGAAACATGAGGACAACATGAGGACAACATGAGGACAACATGAGGGCAACATGAGGGCAACATGAGGGCAACATGAGGACAACATGAGGACAACATGAGGGCAACATGAGGGCAACATGAAGACAACATGAGGACAACATGAGGACAACATGAGGACAACATGAAGACAACATGAAAGCAACATGAGGACAACATGAAGACAACATGAAAACAACATGAGGACAACATGAGGGCAACATGAGGACAACATGAGGACAACATGAGAGCAACATGAGGGCAACATGAGGGCAACATGAGGACAACATGAGGACAACATGAGGACAACATGAGGGCAACATGAGGACAACATGAGAGCAACATGAGGGCAACATGAGGGCAACATGAGGGCAACATGAGGACAACATGAGGACAACATGAGGACAACATGAAGACAACATGAGGGCAACATGAGGGCAACATGAAGACAACATGAAGGCAACATGAGGGCAACATGAGGACAACATGAGGGCAACATGAGGACAACATGAGGACAACATGAGGGCAACATGAGGACAACATGAGGACAACATGAGGACAACATGGGGACAACATGAGGACAACATGAGGGCAACATGAGGGCAACATGAGGGCAACATGAGGGCAAAATGAAGACAACATGGGGACAACATGAGGGCAACATGAGGACAACATGAGGGCAACATGAGGACTACATGGGGACAACATGAGGACAACATGAAGACAACATGAAGACAACATGAAAACAACATGAGGACAACATGAGGGCAACATGAGGACAACATGAGGACAACATGAGAGCAACATGAGGGCAACATGAGGGCAACATGAGGGCAACATGAGGACAACATGAGGACAACATGAGGACAACATGAGGGCAACATGAGGACAACATGAGGGCAACATGAGGGCAACATGAGGGCAACATGAGGGCAACATGAGGACAACATGAGAGCAACATGAGGGCAACATGAGGGCAACATGAGGGCAACATGAGGACAACATGAGGACAACATGAGGACAACATGAGGACAACATGAAGACAACATGAGGGCAACATGAGGGCAACATGAGGGCAACATGAAGACAACATGAAGGCAACATGAGGGCAACATGAGGACAACATGAGGACAACATGAGGACAACATGAGGACAACATGAGGGTTAATGGCCATCGCAATATCAACTGGTGAAATATACACATCACTCAGAGATGTGTTGTGCGAGTTTAAAGGAAATATCCGTAGAAAACGCCACATACACTAGCGGTTTGATTTGAACTATTTAAATGAGCCGGACACATGGTTACACCTCATTGTTCATTGCTGATGAATCTGTCGATTCTAGATGAATGGATTAGTAGTTTGGTCTATTAGATGCACCCTAGCAGCAAGACCCAGGACTAGGTGGAGGGACGTCCAGCTGGGAGGAGGCCTCGGGGAAGACCCAGGACTAGGTGGAGGGACGTCCAGCTGGGAGGAGGCCTCGGGGAAGACCCAGGACTAGGTGGAGGGACGTCCAGCTGGGAGGAGGCCTCGGGGAAGACCCAGGACTAAGTGGAGGGACTTCCAGCTGGGAAGAGGCTTTGGGGAAGACCCAAGACTAGGTGGAGGGACGTCCAGCTGGGAGGAGGCCTCGGGGAAGACCCAGGACTAGGTGGAGGGATTATATCTCCAACCTGGCCTGGGAACGCCTCGGGATCCCCCAGTTGGAGCTGGTTGATGTGGTTTGGGAAAGGAAAGTTTGGGGTCCCCTGCTGGAGCTGCTGCCCCCGAGACCCGATACCGGATAAGCGGATGAAGATGGATGGATGGGTCAGTCTAGCAACTCTCCGTTGGCTTGCGAGCTGGAAAAACTAAACTCTGGTCACTCTTGAAGACTTGGAGTTAAGCTCTGAAGTCATTCCTAAAAAAGGAAGATGTGTTCAGAGTTTTAATTTAAAGTTGAATCTACGAACCAGCGTTGCTCTGGTTGGTTGGAGCGCTATCCTATTGCGTGCACGTTGAATTTGAAAGACAACCGATTAGCCCTCCCCTCGGATTGAGGCCCGCCAATGGGGAGTTCCCAGACCCAACATCTAGATGTGGGTCTGCCTGGTCAGGCTAGTGGATCAGTGTTTCCCAAAAAGCCCAAGATGACGTCCTCAAATGTCTCGTTTTTTCCACAACTCTTATTCAGTTTACTGTCACAGAGGAGAGAAGAAGCTAGAAGATATTCACATTTAACAAGCTGACATCAGAGAAGTTTGACTTGTTTTTTCTCTCAAAACCAAAGAGACTCAAACTCATTAATCGATTATCCAAACAGTTGGTAAATTAATCCATTCATCTTTGCAGTCCTATATTTTTATCTGGTAAACCTGGTAACCAATCAGCAAGGAGAAAAGAAGTCCCAATTGACTCCTCATCATACCACCACCCCCACCATCGTCACCACCCCCACATCCATTCTTTGCCTGTTCTCTCCTGGTTGTTATGGAGACAAACGGTAGGTAGAAGTAGTGGTGGAGCGGTGTGGTGTGCCGCTCGTAGCGAAAAGTGGAACATCAGCAGAGACCAACAAATCTGCCAGATCACTCTTCCAAAGAGGACGCAGGAGACGGAAGAAACCCAGGGAGGGGTGCTTGATGAACAGAGCTGGGTAATTGCAATTAAAGTAGAGTATGATGGCCATCAATTCCAAACTTTACGAGCCAATCGGACTCCAGGACTTCTGTGTCTAAGTACAACAATCTTTGACATTGGTCCAGTATTAAGTTGCAGTCGGCAGCGGCGAAACAAGCTACAACAGGGCGATTGTGCTGCTTGTGTATCTTCACAAAAGTTCTTGTTTTGGTGCTGACAGACTCAGATTCATATTCTAAGTGTCTGAAAACATTATGGAAAGGATTTCTAAGGAGGTTGATCTTTCTGTTAAAGAGTAAGATCCTCTTTTTAAACAAAAAAACATCTGCAAAATTGCGTTATTGCTAAACCCACCAGACTCAATACATAGGCTACTTCATTCAAAGTCGACTGAAACGAAATAAAACTACGAAAAGCCGTTTAACCCTCATGTTGTCCTTGGGTCAAATTGACCCGTTTTCAGTAAAAAAAAAAAGAAAAAAATTGTCACAAAAAATGGGCCATTGAAATAAGCGCTGAAAATGTCAACATTAAAAATATCAACATTTTGGGGAAAAAACATCAAGAAAAGCACCCACAACATTGAAAAAGTGTCAAAAATGTAGGAAAAAGCAATAATAATGTTGAAAAAAAAAGCATCCAAAATGTTTTTTTTTTTATGGTTGTCTTTTCACTTTTCCAAACATCACAACTCTAGTTTTGGTTGAAATAAACACATAATATACAGATTTACATGTGAAAATATGCAGGCTCTATACAAGGTAAAGTAGTGATTCTTTACATGAAGTCTGGTGACTTCAGAGCTGTTTCTGGTGAAACAGGAAGGTCTGAATGAGGTTTTAAAGGTCTATCTCTGTAGAGAGCCTTCCCATAATGTTGTCAGACACTTAGAATAATAATCCGAGCCTTTCAGGGGCAAAACGAGCACTTTGAGTGGATGGAAATTAACGATGCACACTTGCCTCATAGGGGCTGCAATATAACCTCATAGGGTTGTATTTTATATATTATTATATTGCAGCCCGGTCTGTGGCTGCCGGTTACAGTGTTCACTCTGAATTCTGGACCAATGTTAAAGATTGTGGTTTTGATCAGTCCCTTACACACAAAAACATAGAAAAATAGAGTCCAAGTTACCCTTTAAGCTCACTGAGGCAGTTTGGGTGTGTTCATTTAGGCCAAAATAAGTCAAGTAGCACTAGAGTAGATGTCCTGCAGAATGAGAAATCACTTTAATTGTTTCCACAAGAGCAAAATGATTTGCATTCAGTTGGAGGTGGCTGACCAAGAATGAATTACCAGGAGATATTCTCAACTTTCTCTACAGATTTTTGATGATGATCGAAGACTTAAAAACATCTTAAAAAAAAAAAGAAAACTTCAGGCAATTTATCCAAAAAAGTCCTCCAAACCACACATCAAAAAATCATCACAATATAGCCACTATAGTACTGTAAATAGTAAAGTAAACTACTGTATTTTTACTTTATCTTATGTTGTTGTATTTTACAATGAATACATAAAATACTACCTTTACTGTAAAAAATAATTCAAATTCAAATTTAAAATGTGTTGCAGTGTAGTTTCAGGTGTAGTTGTTTTGTTTTTACCAAGAATGAATTACCAGGAGATATTCTCAACTTTCTCTACAGATTTTTGATGAGGATTGAAGACTTAAAAACATCTTAAATCAATCAATTTATCCAAAAAAAGTCCTCCAAACCACACACACCAAAAAAACAAAAACAAACAAATCACAATATAGCCACTATAGTACTGTAAATAGTAAAGTAAACTACTGTATTTTTACTTTATCTTATGTTGTTGTATTTTACAATGAATACATAAAATACTACCTTTACTGTAAAAATAATTCAAATTTAAAATGTGTTGCAGTGTAGTTTCAGGTGTAGTTGCTGCTAATAGCTCTGCTATGTAGCATCTCTTGGGCTGCAGTACTCAGCAATTGTTGCTATGGCACCAAAACTCAGCTGTTCATTTGAGGGGGTTTAAGCTGAAGCAGGTTAAAATAGATTGCTAGCATTAATAGAACAGTTTTTACACTCAAAATAATAATTACATGACAAAATGTCTGCTGACGACACGGGAATACGGAATATGATTTGACATGAATTTTAAATTTGAACACGTTGGCGTACATCAGGCAGACGCAGGAAGCAGAGGGAGAAATGTGACGTAGAGTGTGTGCCAAAGGCGATGAGAGGAACAAGAGAATGTGTGGGGGCAAAGAGGGAAGGATATAAAAGGGTAGACAATGAATATAAGGAGTGGAGAGAGGAATTACATTATGAGGTTTAAAGAATGTGGAGATGAAAATGGAGTGAGAGGAAGAAAGGGTAAATGAAATCAGGTTTTTGGGGAGAGGATGAAAAGCTCAGGGGAGGTTATATCATGCAAGACAAAAAGAAGAATTAGAGGAAATGAAGAGAGGATGTAGCCAGTTGTTGGAGGGGGATTGTTTAATAAAGAAAATTATTTTTTTTTTTATCTCTTTGAAAGCCCTCTATCTGGAGAACGGGGAGTTTTCAGTGCTTCGGCTACGCTCAAATTCTTTTCTCTTTTGTTGTATGCAACAATGGTGATCAGGCTAAGCTGTGCATGCACACACACACACACACACACACACACACACACACACACACATGATATTAAGAAATGGCGCGGCCACGCACCCACACAGTGTCCTAAGTAAGAGCACACGCAGCAACACAACCTGAGCGTGCCTCACTCAGCTGTGGCATTCACATTTGTATTAACATTTGCACTTTCCGCTTGTTAATTCCTCTCCTAATGATGGTGTTTTCAAGCAGTGTGCAGAGTGCCCACTCTCTTTAGAGACCGGTTAAAATATACCCACAAATAAAAGCCACACGTGTATAAAACGCCTTGGTCTGGATAAACATAGAAGTATTACTTAAAGGATAATTGGCTGACATCCGTCGAGAGTTACACACTAAAACATGAAAAACATGTGTTGGTGGGGCCGGGTTAGCTCCGTTGGTAGAGCAGGCGCGCATACTGTATATCAAGGTTTACTCCTCGATGCAGCGGCCGCGGGTTTGGCTAACCCTTTGCTGCATGTCCTTCCCTCTCTCTCTCCCCTCTCTTCTGCTGTCCTGTGGAAATAACGGGCCTAAAAATGCCCAAAAATAATCTTGAAAAAAAGAAAAATTATAATAATAATAAATAAAAATGCCAAGTTTTTATTTATTATTATTACCGCTCGGTTCTTTCTGGGAATGATTGTAGAGATCTACACAGAATATGTTGAGGGTGTCTCCTCTCTAACTGGGACGTTTTGGGACCGACTGGTGGGACAGTGGGACAGTGGGACTCTGGTCCACACAGAGACACACTGGTAAGACATAACGAGGTGTAACCATGTATCAGCTGATTTAACCCTTGTGTTGTCTTCCCGTCAACCATGAAAAAATAATGTTTTGGTCACCTTTTTTCAACATCATTATCGCTTTTTCTGACATTTTTGTCACTTTTTCAATGTTGTGGTTGCTTTTTTAATTTTTCATGTTGACATTTTCAGTGCTTATTTTGACGGAAACATTTTTTGTGACAAAAATCAACTGAAAACGGGTCAATTTGACCCAACACGAGGGTTAAATAGCTAACTTCACAGGGCACCCAGGTAGCTCAGCTGGTAGAGCGGGCACCCACATATGGACGCAGCGGGCCCGGGTTAGACTCCGCCCTGCGGCCCTTTGCTGCATGTCACTCCCCCTCTCTCTCCCCTTTCATATCTTCAGCTGTCCTGTCAATTAAAGACCTAAAATGCCCAAAAAATAATCTTTACAAAAAAAATATAGCTCATGTTACTGTATGGTGTCAACAGTTACCTTCATTTAACCCTTGTGTTGTCCTCGGGTCAAATTGACCCGTTTCAAAGGGTTTTCACCCTTGTGTCGTCCTCAGGGCCAATTTGACCCGTTTTTTAATTTTTAATATCAGGAACTTGGCTTTCTTTCAACCAAACTGCCTAAAAATAACATGGATGCCATACAATGTTCTTCAGGTAAAATGAATGATTACTTTCACTGAATTTTGTTTGTTTTATTGAATTTTACGGCATTTTAAAAAAGTGAACAAAAACCTCGGAAGAAATGACAAAAAAAGAGAAAAAGCGCTTACAAAAACTAGAAATATTTTTGTAAAATGTAAAATATGATGTATAATGTAATGTAAAATAAAAATTAGGCTATGAATTTAAAAAAAGCGTAGAAAAAAACAAAGCAAAAGATAATGGTTGATGGGAAGACAACACAAGGGTTAAATCAGAAATATGGATTTCTTTCAATCAAATTGCCCAAAAATAACATGGATGATTCGGGTAATTTTTATGATTACTTTCATTGAATTGTTTGTTTCATGAATTCCAAGAATAAGTGTAAAACCTATTATTAAACCAGCTCAGGTTTTTAAAAAAGCGCCAAAAGCTGGAAAAAGTGACAAATAAATCAAATAAAAGCGACAAAAACATCAGAAAAGCTGTTTAAAAAAAATAATTTTCAATTTTGACCTGGAAGGACCAGTTCATGGATAATGGGAAGACAACACAAGGGTTAATATTGGATGTGGAGTTTTATTTTGCAGGGTGCACCAGAACAAGGTCCCTGCCGAGACTATTTAGCAGGACTTCAGCGCCGCCCAAGACCATTGGGACTGGTTTAAAGACATGCAAGCAGCCCAGAGCGTTTCTGTTCCTATTCAGGAGTGTATTAGGCCGGCTCCGCCCTCCGACATAGTACTTCTGCTCAATTTTACTTTTCCTTCAGTACTACGTCTGGGTTTGTGGTATATTTGCGGGTATTTTGAGGAAGAACATTTATTCATTTACAATACATTAGAAAGAAGAAAATTGGTGTGCTTAGGGGAGTAGGGGAGAGAAGGATGTTAGCCAAGCTGACAGCCATCATGGGAAACACCTCTCACCCCCTACATGACACTGGGGGGTCCCTGAGCAGCTCCTTCAGCAGCAGACTAATACCCCCCCCGGTGTAAGAAGGAGAGGTCCCGCAGGTCCTTCATCCCGGCCGCTGTCAGACTCTACCACACCTGCACCACCTGATCATGTTGTAGTTTCTCTTCCTGTTCTTCTCCCATCTACACCACACACTTTCTGTTTATCTTTAATATCGGTATTTATATTATTTTATTACAGGTACTTACTTTTCAATATTTATGGTCACAGGTTAATATAATTTAAATTATGCTACCGACTCTTGCTTCATTACTCTAATTACACATTCAATTTAATTTTAACGACACTTACACTGCAATATTGTGTCTTGTATCATGGCAACCGCACTTTAAAATACCTTTATTTGACGCCATTTTGCTTACTCAGTCTACCATATAATCATTGTCTATTGTCAGCCTGTATTTCTTGTGTGCTTACTTGTCTGTGTGTTTTTGTTTTTTTGCTGTTATTGGAAAAAAAATGCTGCTGCTGTAACAACAAAATTTCCCCGTTGTGTGATGAATAAAGTATAATCTAATCTAATCTAATCTAATAGGTTGGATTTTCCTAAATTTTTTGGATTAAGGCATTAAGATTAATTTCCAAAAGATGTTTTTTTTATTCCTCTTTTTAATCAACTTTAGCCTGCGTGTGTAAACTTATTCAAGCCGCTGCAGCTGTTTTTTTGCTCCCTAATGTTTAATGTGAAGCACTTTGAATTGCCTTGTTGCTGAAATGTGCTGTGTTATCCAAACAGAGCTGGCTTGCTCTGCCTTTAGGTGGTGGAATTTGTAGTTTTTCGATTCCCTTCATACTTGTGTTACTGATTTTCCAGAACGCCGGCCACTCAGAAAACAGGCCTAAACTTGTTGGATTACAGCTCCTGGCTCCATGTGTGGGTGGAGAGTGCAACTGTGATAAAGATAGTAAGAGCAAGAGAGCGAGTTTTCCCCCACTCGAAGACCAGAGAGAGTCCACATCATGTCTAGTGGCTGCTGGTTGTTCTGCCGTCAGTGGAAGATTCGGCCGTTTGGGTCTCTGTTGCGACAGATTTCTCCCTGCGTGTTTGCTGGAAAGCGAACGCAAAAAAAAAAAAAAAAAAGTTGGCTGCAGAAAGCATCTCTGAGAGAATAAAATAAAAAATACAAACATTTGGAGGAATGACAGATGACAAGATGTGGTGCTCAGGGACAATCAGAAACCTAAATACTGTTCTGGTGGGCGCGACGGCAGCTCTATATAAAGAGGCTTAGTCCTCTTTATGTTTACAGAAACACAACAGTTCCCACCAAGAGCAAGCACTCGGCCACAGAGGCAAGGAGGCAGAAACCTGGAGCAGAACCATGGGTCAGGGTGGAGGGGTCTGGGGGGTCTGCCTCGACCGGTTGGGGGGGAAGAGAGCGAGAGCGAGCGAGCGAGAGAGAGAGAGAGAGAGACACAGACTGACAGACTCTGTGCTAAGTTTAGTCCCGCCCAAGACGATTGTGATTGGTTGAAAGAAATGCCATTAAACCAGAGCAGGTTTTCCTCCCATCCCATCCCAGAATGCTGTGCGCACTAGCCAGACCCTCCTTCGGCGCGCTTTGGAGGAGGGTCCGGCATAGTGGGACTATAATAAAGTAACCCACTGGTCTAGAAATCTCTAATCTCAAAGAACTGGAAGACTTTTGGAAGGAAGAATGGGCGAAGACACCTCAAACAAGAATTAAAGACTCTTGGCTGGCTACAAGAAGCGTTTCGGGGGGGAGGTACTCTGCAGGGGGGCCCAAACTTTTGCAGACGCCATTTTTTGTTTTCTGTTATTTTGAAAGTGTAAATGATGGAAATAAAATCTAACTTTTTGTGACATATTACACGAATGTCTAATCTGTCATTTGATGCCTTTTGGAGATTTTTCCATCTTTTCTTGGCTTCTTTATGCACATTAATACACATTTTTACTTGGGGGGCCCCAAACTTTCGAACCCCACTGTATCTATATTCTGAAGCGTTTTTTGTTCAGATATCCTTCACAGCCTTTTGTATGGCTGTATATCAACAATGTTTTCGGATTTATGGAGTGATAAAAAATCCCTTCTGTGAAAACCTTTGTGTCTAATATGCCTGGCTTGATCCAAAGTTCACATTTCTGTTCTGGAAATGTTTTAATTAGTGCATATTTAACCCTTGTGTTGTCTTCCCATTATCCATGAACTGGTCCTTCCAGGTAAAAATTTAAAATTAATTTTTTTTTTGGTGCTTTTCCGATGTTTTTGTCGCTTTTATTTGATTTAT
This sequence comes from Etheostoma nigrum, assembly GCA_029931835.1. Lineage (NCBI taxonomy): Eukaryota > Metazoa > Chordata > Actinopteri > Perciformes > Percidae > Etheostoma > Etheostoma nigrum. The sequence continues at coordinate 37,276,985 of CM057237.1, forward strand.
TTCTCACTTTTTCCAGCTTTTGGTGCTTTTTTTAAAAAGCAGAGCTGGTTTAATAACAGGTTTTACACTTATTCTTGGAATTCATGGTCAACAAACCTCACTTGTATCAAATTATACATACGTTTTTAGTTAAAAAGGCAGAAATTTTGAATTATTTTGACTACTAGTTACGATCAGAGGATGTTGAGTGGATCTCAGATGGGTAGATGTCAAAGTTTAGTCCGGATAATGTTTGGAAACCATTAAAAAAACAATGCTATAAGATTAAATTAAACACCCAAACAATTCGATGAAAGTAATCACTAAAATGACCCGAATCATCCATGTTATTTTTGGGCAATTTGATTGAAAGAAATCCATATTTCTGATTTGAAACACTTTGAAACGGGTCCATTTGACCTGAGGACAACACAAGTCACGTGTCACTTAAACAGACATTGGAAGATATCAACTAGGGAAGTTTCATGATGATTTATATTAGTTACAATATGTTTCCCTATTTACCGGCACTGCCTCCCTTTGAATCTAAGATTTGAAGAGAACAACCTCAATTGTTTTCTCAAGTTCCTACTTCCAACTGCATGATGCAACAGAGCACATTATTGATCCTGGATCCTGCACGCAAATAGAAATAAAGCTGCACGTAACAGCAACACAGAGATGGGAGCTCGATCCAGGCCTCGGCTGCAAACCCACACAAAAAACCTCTCCTCTCTATCTGCTAGCTGCCTGTCCCCTGAACACACTGTAAAAAACATCTCACTATCTGCTAGCTGCCTGTACCCTGAACACACTGTAAAAAACATCTCACTATCTGCTAGCTGCCTGTCCCCAGAACACACTGTAAAAACATCTCACTATCTGCTAGCTGCCTGTCCCCTGAACACACTGTAAAAAACCTCTCCTCTCTATCTGCTAGCTGCCTGTCCCCAGAACACACTGTAAAAACATCTCCTCTCTATCTGCTAGCTGCCTGTCCCCAGAACACACTGTAAAAAACCTCTCCTCTCTATCTGCTAGCTGCCTGTCCCCTGAACACACTGTAAAAAACATCTCCTTATCTGCTAGCTGCCTGTCCCCTGAACACACTGTAAAAAACATCTCCTTATCTGCTAGCTGCCTGTCCCCTGAACACACTGTAAAAACATCTCCTCTCTATCTGCTAGCTGCCTGTCCCCAGAACACACTGTAAAAAACCTCTCCTCTCTATCTGCTAGCTGCCTGTCCCCAGAACACACTGTAAAAACATCTCACTATCTGCTAGCTGCCTGTCCCCTGAACACACTGTAAAAAACCTCTCCTCTCTATCTGCTAGCTGCCTGTCCCCAGAACACACTGTAAAAACATCTCACTATCTGGTAGCTGCCTGTCCCATGAACACACTGTAAAAAACATCTCCTCTCTATCTGCTAGCTGCCTGTCCCCTGAACACACTGTAAAAAACATCTCCTTATCTGCTAGCTGCCTGTCCCCTGAACACACTGTAAAAAACATCTCCTTATCTGCTAGCTGCCTGTCCCCTGAACACACTGTAAAAACATCTCCTCTCTATCTGCTAGCTGCCTGTCTCCTGAACACACTGTAGAAAACATCTCCTCTCTATCTGCTAGCTGCCTGTCCCCTGAACACACTGTAAAAAACATCTCCTTATCTGCTAGCTGCCTGTCCCCTGAACACACTGTAAAAAACATCTCCTTATCTGCTAGCTGCCTGTCCCCTGAACACACTGTAAAAACATCTCCTCTCTATCTGCTAGCTGCCTGTCTCCTGAACACACTGTAAAAACATCTCCTCTCTATCTGCTAGCTGCCTGTCCCCTGAACACACTGTAAAAAACATCTCCTTATCTGCTAGCTGCCTGTCCCCTGAACACACTGTAAAAAACATCTCCTTATCTGCTAGCTGCCTGTCCCCTGAACACACTGTAAAAACATCTCACTCACTATCTGCTAGCTGCCTGTCCCCTGAACACACTGTAAAAAACCTCTCCTCTCTATCTGCTAGCTGCCTGTCCCCAGAACACACTGTAAAAACATCTCACTATCTGGTAGCTGCCTGTCCCATGAACACACTGTAAAAAACATCTCCTCTCTATCTGCTAGCTGCCTGTCCCCTGAACACACTGTAAAAAACATCTCCTTATCTGCTAGCTGCCTGTCCCCTGAACACACTGTAAAAAACATCTCCTTATCTGCTAGCTGCCTGTCCCCTGAACACACTGTAAAAACATCTCCTCTCTATCTGCTAGCTGCCTGTCTCCTGAACACACTGTAGAAAACATCTCCTCTCTATCTGCTAGCTGCCTGTCCCCTGAACACACTGTAAAAAACATCTCCTTATCTGCTAGCTGCCTGTCCCCTGAACACACTGTAAAAAACATCTCCTTATCTGCTAGCTGCCTGTCCCCTGAACACACTGTAAAAACATCTCACTCACTATCTGCTAGCTGCCTGTCCCCTGAACACACTGTAAAAACATCTCACTCACTATCTGCTAGCTGCCTGTCCCCTGAACACACTGTAAAAAACATCTCCTTATCTGCTAGCTGCCTGTCCCCTGAACACACTGTAAAAACATCTCACTCACTATCTGCTAGCTGCCTGTCCCCAGAACACACTGTAAAAACATCTCCTTATCTGCTAGCTGCCTGTCCCCTGAACACACTGTAAAAACATCTCACTCACTATCTGCTAGCTGCCTGTCCCCTGAACACACTGTAAAAACATCTCACTATCTGCTAGCTGCCTGTCCCCAGAACACACTGTAAAAAACATCTCCTTTTCTGCTAGCTGCCTGTCCCCAGAACACACTGTTAAAAACATCTCCTTATCTGCTAGCTGCCTGTCCCCAGAACACACTGTAAAAAACATCTCTATCTGCTAGCTGCCTGTCCCCTGAACACACTGTAAAAAAACATCTCTATCTGCTAGCTGCCTGTCCCCTGAACACACTGTAAAAAACATCTCACTATCTGCTAGCTGCCTGTCCCCTGAACACACTGTAAAAAACATCTCACTATCTGCTAGCTGCCTGTCCCTTGAACACACTGTAAAAAACATCTCCTTTTCTGCTAGCTGCCTGTCCCCTGAACACACTGTAAAAAACATCTCCTTTTCTGCTAGCTGCCTGTCCCCAGAACACACTGTTAAAAACATCTCCTTATCTGCTAGCTGCCTGTCCCCAGAACACACTGTAAAAAACCTCTCCTCTCTATCTGCTAGCTGCCTGTCCCCAGAACACACTGTAAAAAACATCTCTATCTGCTAGCTGCCTGTCCCCTGAACACACTGTAAAAAAACATCTCTATCTGCTAGCTGCCTGTCCCCTGAACACACTGTAAAAAACATCTCACTATCTGCTAGCTGCCTGTCCCCAGAACACACTGTAAAAAACATCTCACTATCTGCTAGCTGCCTGTCCCCAGAACACACTGTAAAAAAACATCTCACTATCTGCTAGCTGCCTGTCCCCTGAACACACTGTAAAAAACATCTCACTATCTGCTAGCTGCCTGTCCCCTGAACACACTGTAAAAAAACATCTTTATCTGCTAGCTGCCTGTCCCCTGAACACACTGTAAAAAAACATCTCCTTATCTGCTAGCTGCCTGTCCCCAGAACACACTGTAAAAAACCTCTCTATCTGCTAGCTGCCTGTCCCTTGAACACACTGTAAAAAAACATCTCTATCTGCTAGCTGCCTGTCCCCTGAACACACTGTAAAAAACATCTCACTATCTGCTAGCTGCCTGTCCCCAGAACACACTGTAAAAAACACCTCACTATCTGCTATCTGCCTGTCCCCTGAACACACTGTAAAAACATCTCACTATCTGCTAGCTGCCTGTCCCCTGAACACACTGTAAAAAACATCAGTCAGCTGAATAGTGTTTTGAGCTAACGTTAGCGACCAAACAACCATAGCTAGCTACAACATTTCGACTCACATCGGGCAGTGACACCGATCTCGTATAAAAGCAGGCGCCATCTTGGGAAACCAGTCGAATCGTCGCTCAACTGGTCCTGAGTTCTCACTGCTTCGGTTTACATTCAGGGACCCTCAAAGTCAGCGAGTAATGGTGTTAAACATCTGTAATTTAGGATTTTTTCCCCCATAATCTAGCAACCCTACTGTAAGTTGCAGCTGGAGTTGTTTTCTCAGTGTTGCAAAACTTGTTGTTGCTTTGCAGTCAACAGGCTGCACAGGCAAAACACAGTTTGATTCAAACAAATCTAATATCGGCCAGAAAGACATCTGCAATCCCTCGTTGCAACTGGCCTTGACCAATTTTGCATAGTTGCCATGGTAACAAATGAGACCAAGAAAATGTGCTGCTACTGATATTATTTTCCCTTCCGCTGAAAGCCGAAATCGATGTTCCATAAGCGTTTACATGCAAACGGCAATGAAGAAGAGTGATTATTGTTTCTTCTTCTTTCTTTCTTTTTTTTTCTCTCCACTCTACCTGAAATGGACTCTGGCTGTTGTAGTTCTTCACTTCTTTGTCGGCTCCACGAACAAGCAGCACTCTGGCACAGTTATCCTAAGGGGGTGAGAGAGAGAGAGAAGAAAGAGAGACAAAGAGAGAAGAATATTAAAACAAGGCTGAGAAAGTGTCTATGATCATTAAAAAACAACAAAAAACAGGAAAATCCTTTAATTCTCCTACTTTGCTGGCCGATTTAGTTCCAGTGATATTAGCAGAATTCCCAAAAAGCAAAAAAAAAAGAGTCAGAAGAGCAGGATGGGATCAGTGTGGACGAACAGTCTTAACATCCCAGCACCGACACAGGAAAAAGAAGAGAAAGAACGACAGAACAGAGCTACTACCTATATCGGGAATGGAGCTTCACTCGCGGTTAAGTGTGTATCTATCGCTCCACTCAAAGAGAAAGAGGGAGTGAGAGAGAGAGAGATAGAAAGACACAGAGGCAGGGTGATAGAGATAGAGCGAGGGAGAGATAGAGAGACATAGAGAGAGAAGAACAGAGAGATGGAGAGTGCTGAGAGGTTTGAATCTACTGCACAAATCGCCCACAAAATGCTCAACCACGCATGTACCATGCACGCACGCACACACACACACACACACACACACACACACACGAATATAAATACTTTCTTTTTTAGATCCACAATAAGCTATTGAGAGCAGATCCTGACACACAACCATGAACCATCACAACTGCTTCTGCCATCAGACATTTAACATCTGATTTTAAGCCAATGCTATGCATGAGCATGTTATTTTTACCCATGGACGTCTCCGTCTGGAGTGTATATAGCGCCCCCACGACATGTACTTATATATATATATATATATATTTTTTTTTTTACAATATAAGCTACAGTAAAGGCTTGATGTGTGACAAACAGCAGAGCCAGGAGGCGTAATTTGAAGCACAGAACAAGAGGAAATGCACTGTAGTACGACAGGAAAAGATTATTATTACCAAGCCGGTGGAGGGAGGGGAAGATTCCCAGATTAGAGTCGCACATTTATGAGAAATAAAACTGGGATCTTTGCTGAGATTTCAACCCCACATAAAGTAGACTTTAAATCCAGAGAATTTCTGAGTTTTTTTCTTCGTTTACTACTTTAACCCTCATGTTGTCCTCATGTTGCCCTCATGTTGCCCTCATGTTGCCCCCATGTTGTCCTCATGTTGTCCTCATGTTGCCTTCATGTTGTCTTCATGTTGCCCTCATGTTGCCCTCATGTTGTCCTCATGTTGTCCTCATGTTGCCCCCATGTTGTCCTCATGTTGCCCTCATGTTGCCCTCATGTTGCCCCCATGTTGCCCTCATGTTGCCTTCATGTTGTCTTCATGTTGCCCTCATGTTGTCCCCATGTTGCCTTCATGTTGCCCCCATGTTGTCCCCATGTTGTCCCCATGTTGTCTCCATGTTGCCTTCATGTTGTCTTCATGTTGCCCTCATGTTGTCCCCATGTTGTCTTCATGTTGTCCTCATGTTGCCTTCATGTTGTCCCCATGTTGCCTTCATGTTGTCCTCATGTTGCCCCCATGTTGTCCTCATGTTGTCCTCATGTTGCCCTCATGTTGCCCCCATGTTGTCCTCATGTTGCCCCCATGTTGTCCTCATGTTGCCCTCATGTTGCCCTCATGTTGTCCCCATGTTGCCCCCATGTTGTCCTCATGTTGTCCTCATGTTGTCTTCATGTTGCCCTCATGTTGCCTTCATGTTGTCTTCATGTTGCCCTCATGTTGTCCCCATGTTGTCCTCATGTTGCCCTCATGTTGCCCCCATGTTGTCTTCATGTTGCCCCCATGTTGCCCTCATGTTGCCTTCATGTTGTCTTCATGTTGTCCTCATGTTGCCCTCATGTTGCCCCCATGTTGCCTTCATGTTGCCTTCATGTTGTCCTCATGTTGCCCCCATGTTGTCCTCATGTTGCCTTCATGTTGCCCCCATGTTGCCTTCATGTTGCCCTCATGTTGCCCTCATGTTGCCCCCATGTTGTCCTCATGTTGCCTTCATGTTGTCCTCATGTATATATATACCCCCCCGGTGACACGCAGCAAAGGGCTGCAGATCAGATTTGAACCCGGGCCGCTGAAAAGGACTCAGCCTACATGGGTCACGTCTCTCGCTTGCAACAGCTTCTTGGGTCTAACTTAGCCGGTGTTGCCATGCGGTGCAGGTCCCAGATGTGATTGGGTGGTCAGTCCTGCGTTTGTCGGTGACGTCACAGTACGGCAACGCCACTAGTTCAAACTGCATTGGGTCCGATGTGCTCGGGCTCATGTACGCTTGCTTTGGCAACATAATCTACCATTTCCCATGCTAATAAAGCCCTTTTGAGTTTGAGAATATCAAATTTGAGTATCAAAAAATATCGTTTAGACGCTGATGTCAGCTGCCGATCAAGTAAAGATAATATGTGTGTGTGTGTGTGTGTGTGTGTGTGTGTGTGTGTGTGTCATCATGCCAACATACATCCAATCATGTACTGTGACGTCACCGACAAGCACAGCAGAGGCTCCCTGTTAAGCCCCATTGGCCCGAATTTGGCGGGCGAGTGCAAAATGAATGGGAGTCTATGGAGCTAGACGGCTAAATGAATGGGAGTCTATGGAGCTAGACGGCTAAATGAATGGGAGTCTATGGAGCTAGACGGCTAAATGAATGGGAGTCTATGGAGCTAGACGGCTAAATGAATGGGAGTCTATGGAGCTAGACGGCTAAATGAATGGGAGTCTATGGAGCTAGACGGCTAAATGAATGGGAGTCTATGGAGCTAGACGGCTAAATGAATGGGAGTCTATGGAGCTAGACGGCTAAATGAATGGGAGTCTATGGAGCTAGACGGCTAAATGAATGGGAGTCTATGGAGCTAGACGGCTAAATGAATGGGAGTCTATGGAGCTAGACGGCTAAATGAATGGGAGTCTATGGAGCTAGACGGCTAAATGAATGGGAGTCTATGGAGCTAGACGGCTAAATTTGTCTCTGTCGCCTGATTGTCGTTGAGAACTCTCAGATTTGATTGTAGTTTTTGCAAGTTCAACATAGATTACAGGTTGAAAGCTGAATGAACGAGCACTCATGTCCTTTCCATTTCTTACAAGCTGATTGGTCAGTGAAGGACTGATTACGACCAGAGATCCAGCTTGATGGCATCCGAAGCGTGTGCATGCCTGTGTGTGTGTGTGTGTGTGTGAATATTTCGGCGGTGTATTTAAAACATTAGGAGAACTCTTTCCAGCGTGCGTATTGACAGGAAGAGCCTAACCCGTCTTTGACGTCATTGACATTTTAAAAAAAGGCTTTTTAGGACAAAAAAAAGCAACTTTAACCCTCCTGTTGTCCTCGGGTCAAATCTGACCCCTTTAAGAAATGTCTATATCTGAAAATATGAGTTTCTTTTTAACCAAATAACCACTGATCTTAACTATTAGTCAACATAATTAATAATTTCATAAATATTAGGTATAGTTCTATATAAATGAGGGTTATTGACCATGAATTCCAAAAAGAAAGTAGTGTAAAATCAGAGTTAGTACGGTGGTGTTAGTCTGAAAAAAGGGACACAAATGTCAAATCTTTGTCTGTTTTTGACCCGGGAGGACGACACAAGGGTTAAACCAATCCAGCATTGTGTATTTTCTTTGCCCCCCCCTTTCGAATGCAACATTCAGATGACTAGACAAAAGGAAGTCTGGGGTCCCCTGCTGGAGCTGCCCCCCCCCCCCCCCGCGACCCCATACAGAATAAGATGGATGGACGTTGTAATGCAGCACTGTGCTCGGGAAACTGCTCAAAATACTCCATCCATCAAGGAGGAGTGAGACTTCATGCATATTTATGATGTACAGTATTATATATACATCAACCGCCTCTCTTTCACACAGGCAGCCATCATCATCATCATCAGCGTCTTCATCATCAGCGTCATCATCATCATCAGCGTCTTCAACGCTTCAGCTCTCCTGCTTCAAATGAGAAGGACTGAGGATATTCTATATTTTTCATTATCATCAACAAATCGTGTGTGTGTGTGTGTGTGTGTGTGTGTGTGTATCACAGACTGATAGGTCTTCTTCCACAGGTTTTTAAATGACTTTTCTTATAGATAGAGGGAAGTTTTCCAAATATCAAAAGTCCATGGATTAAAAATTCAGAATAGAAAGAGTCATAACCAACTTGAGCATTTATAATGGCCAATTTGCAAAAATAAAATAAAAAGTTTATATATATACACAGTATATATATATATATATATATATAAACACAAACACTCCTACTAGGTGATAGAGGCCACCCCTGAAGGAGTTATTTAATCTTATGAACAGGACAATACAAATGTTAGACGTTCGTGAAAACAATTCTAAGACTTTCTGAAGATATTTTTAAGCCCTCGCTCGCGGCTACCCTGTTGTATGTGTTTAGCAAACAACTAGAATTCCCATACCGGCCCATTTAACCATATTTATAGTGGTTGGTTTACTTGGAGGTATGGTTATTCTTCTGGGGATTCTCCACGCTGCAGGAGACCAGCGTCACATACGTGATTGTGACACATAACATGCAAATAACTTGCCCCATGGGAAACAACAGGGGAACAAAGAGCCTGCGAGGTACAAACAGAGCAGAGCTGAAGGAGCTGCAGGCAGCAGCAAATATACAGGACGGCAGCATGAAGAGTGAAGGTGGAGGAGGAGCACTGAAGGCTCTGTGGGATCGGTGGCAGCAATCAGATAACACAGGAAAACATGATGACTGACTATTAACCTTTCATCCTGGACTAATACACACCTGCCCATTGCACACTTTCACTATTGCAATTACTATATATACACACTGTATATATTTTATTTTTTTGCACATTCTACCCTCAATCCATTCAGCCTGTTTTTTTCTTCCTTCTTTATGGAATAGTCTGAATGAATCGATCATACAAAGTGTATAAATGTTGCAATTTATAGATATTTTGGGGGCTTTTATGACCTTTAATTGATACGATAGCTTGAAGACAGGAAAGGAGGGAGAGAGGGAGACGACATGCAGAAAAAGGACACGGGTTGGCTTCTCTCTCTCTCTCTCTCTCTCTCTCTCTCTCCAGTCTCTCCTCCCTTACTACTTATTTGGAATACCGACACCACATACTAACAAAGCTTTTAGTTAAAATGTGTCTAAATAATCGTTAAATGGATGGGCCGTGACGCAAAAATAAAAAAATCATTAATCCATTCATAAAAAAGCATTCTGTAAAATTGTATACTTTATATACACTCACCGGCCACTTTATTAGGTACACCTGTCCAACTGCTCGTTAACACTTAATTTCTAAGCAGCCAATCACATGGCGGCAACTCAGTGCATTTAGGCATGTAGACATGGTCAAGACAATCTCCTGCAGTTCAAAGCGAGCATCAGTATGGGGAAGAAAGGTGATTTGAGTGACTTTGAACGTGGCATGATTGTTGGTGCCAGAAGGGCTGGTCTGAGTATTTCAGAAACTGCTAATCTACTGGGATTTTCACGCACAACCATCTCTAGGGTTTACAGAGAATGGTCCGAAAAAGAAAAAACATCCAGTGAGCGGCAGTTCTGTGGGCGGAAATGCCTTGTTGATGCCAGAGGTCAGAGGAGAATGGCCAGACTGGTTCGAGCTGATAGAAGGGCAACAGTGACTCAAATTACCACCCGTTACAACCAAGGTGGGCAGAAGAGCATCTCTGAACGCACAGTACGTCAAACTTTGAGGCAGATGGGCTACAGCAGCAGAAGACCACACCGGGTGCCACTCCTTTCAGCTAAGAACAGGAAAGTGAGGCTACAATTTGCACAAGCTCATCGAAATTGGACAATAGAAGATTGGAAAAACGTTGCCTGGTCTGATGAGTCTCGATTTCTGCTGCGACGTTCGGATGGTAGGGTCAGAATTTGGCGTCTACAACATGAAAGCATGGATCCATCCTGCCTTGTATCAACGGTTCAGGCTGGTGGTGGTGGTGTCATGGTGTGGGGAATATTTTCTTGGCACTCTTTGGGCCCCTTTGTACCAATTGACCATCGTTGCAACGCCACAGCCTACCTGAGTATTGTTGCTGACCATGTCCATCCCTTTATGACCACAATGTACCCAACTTCTGATGGCTACTTTCAGCAGGATAATGCGCCATGTCATAAAGCTGGAATCATCTCAGACTGGTTTCTTGAACATGACAATGAGTTTGCTGTACTCAAATGGCCTCCACAGTCACCAGATCTCAATCCAATAGAGCATCTTTGGGAAGTGGTGGAACGGGAGATTCGCATCATGGATGTGCAGCCGACAAATCTGCGACAACTGTGTGATGCGATCATGTCAATATGGACCAAACTCCCTGAGGAATGCTTCCAGCACCTTGTTGAATCTATGCCACGAAGAATTGAGGCAAAATGGGGTCCAACCCGTTACTAGCATGGGGTACCTAATAAAGTGGCCGGTGAGTGTATATATATATATAAACAAAATACTGGGCCACATTTCTCACGCTTTTTAAAAAAAAAGGTTTTGACAAAACGGGATTAACTATATTAAAATAGTACCAGGCCACAAACACACAAACACACACACACACACACACACACACACACACACATGTTCTTATCAAGTTCACCCACTTCACCGTGCTCACCTGGTTGTATAGGGCACAGATGTGGAGAGCAGCGTTTCCCGAGGCGTTCTGGGCGCTCATGTCTGCGCCGTAGAACAGCAGATGCTCCAGGTGCTGCACATGGCCGTGACGGCAAGCCTGCAAAACACACACACACACACACACACGCACACACACACACACACACACACAGTTGTCAGATGGAGCAGCAGCTGCAGTAACAGGCCTGTGCCACTAGATGTCAGTGTGCTGCCGAGGAGATGAGAAGCAGCCGTACCCTCAGTTTGACCCAGTCATCAAACAGATGGGAGATGAGTGTGTGTAGCAAAAGCTCAATGAAATACACAGTTGCATGATTGAATTTGATAAGACAGAGTGTAAAAGAAAAACTGTCCAGGCCGAGCGAGCAGGAAGCTTTTAGGTCCTTATTTTTATAGGACAGCTTAGACTTGAAAAGGGACTTGATATGGGCTCGTGCTCTACCAGGTGAGCTACCCGGGCGCCCAGGAAGCTGGTGCTTTTGTCAACCAATGTCCTCTGTAATGCTTGTTGTCATGGTGACACATGCCAGTTAGGTGTTTAGTGTGTGTGTGTGTGACTGATCCACATTTTGGAGACCACACAACTAATCAAATATTCGAGAAAGTAGTTGACATATTAATTATCAATTAAAATAATTGTTAGTTGCAGCTCTAAGACCCATCCTTGACCTCTGAACTAGCACCAGCCCTTCTGATGCTCACTGTCCTGCCTGACAGCTGATTGTTATCGAGTCTGAAACGAGAGCAATATGAGCAATGTGATGAAATACACACAACACGGCGGGATCTACCTCAGCGGGTAACAGCTGCCGAGACAGCCGGGGGCTACTGTGTGTGTGTTTTAGCAACGCTTTCCCCAATACCAGCTGGTCCAAGTAACCAGACAGCCTGTGTGTGTGTGTGTGTGTGTGTGTGTGTGTGTGTGTGTGTGTGTGTGTGTGTGTGTGTGTGCCTGGCAGATCTAGTGATATGTAGGGCTGTCTCGAACAATTTTTTTAGTCTCGCATTGCCAGACCTTCCTCCACAGCGCTGCGGGGGGAGGTCTGGCTGGTTCACCGAATTTCTTGGACAGATAGTCTAGCTAGCTGTCTGGATTTACACTGCAGAGACCTGAGGACCAGGTAACCATAGTCCTCAGATTGGACAGATAGTCTAGCTAGCTGTCTGGATTTACCCTGCAGAGATCTGAGGACCAGGTAACCATAGTCCTCAGATTGGACAGATAGTCTAGCTAGCTGTCTGGATTTACCCTGCAGAGATCTGAGGACCAGGTAACCATAGTCCTCAGATTGGACAGATAGTCTAGCTAGCTGTCTGGATTTACACTAAAGAGACCTGAGGACCAGGTAACCATAGTCCTCAGATTGGACAGATAGTCTAGCTAGCTGTCTGGATTTACCCTGCAGAGATCTGAGGACCAGGTAACCATAGTCCTCAGATTGGACAGATAGTCTAGCTAGCTGTCTGGATTTACCCTGCAGAGATCTGAGGACCAGGTAACCATAGTCCTCAGATTGGACAGATAGTCTAGCTAGCTGTCTGGATTTACCCTGCAGAGATCTGAGGACCAGGTAACCATAGTCCTCAGATTGGACAGATAGTCTAGCTAGCTGTCTGGATTTACCCTGCAGAGATCTGAGGACCAGGTAACCATAGTCCTCAGATTGGACAGATAGTCTAGCTAGCTGTCTGGATTTACCCTGCAGAGATCTGAGGACCAGGTAACCATAGTCCTCAGATTGGACAGATAGTCTAGCTAGCTGTCTGGATTTACCCTGCAGAGATCTGAGGACCAGGTAACCATAGTCCTCAGATTGGACAGATAGTCTAGCTAGCTGTCTGGATTTACCCTGCAGAGATCTGAGGACCAGGTAACCATAGTCCTCAGATTGGACAGATAGTCTAGCTAGCTGTCTGGATTTACCCTGCAGAGATCTGAGGACCAGGTAACCATAGTCCTCAGATTGGACAGATAGTCTAGCTAGCTGTCTGGATTTACCCTGCAGAGATCTGAGGACCAGGTAACCATAGTCCTCAGATTGGACAGATAGTCTAGCTAGCTGTCTGGATTTACCCTGCAGAGACCTGAGGACCAGGTAACCATAGTCCTCAGATTGGACAGATAGTCTAGCTAGTTGTCTGGATTTACCCTGCAGAGATCTGAGGACCAGGTAACCATAGTCCTCAGATTGGACAGATAGTCTAGCTAGCTGTCTGGATTTACCCTGCAGAGATCTGAGGACCAGGTAACCATAGTCCTCAGATTGGACAGATAGTCTAGCTAGCTGTCTGGATTTACCCTGCAGAGATCTGAGGACCAGGTAACCATAGTCCTCAGATTGGACAGATAGTCTAGCTAGCTGTCTGGATTTACCCTGCAGAGATCTGAGGACCAGGTAACCATAGTCCTCAGATTGGACAGATAGTCTAGCTAGCTGTCTGGATTTACCCTGCAGAGATCTGAGGACCAGGTAACCATAGTCCTCAGATTGGACAGATAGTCTAGCTAGCTGTCTGGATTTACCCTGCAGAGATCTGAGGACCAGGTAACCATAGTCCTCAGATTGGACAGATAGTCTAGCTAGCTGTCTGGATTTACCCTGCAGAGATCTGAGGACCAGGTAACCAGAGTCCTCAGAAATCAGCCGCAGGTTAGAGCGCCGACACAGAGACAGAGGACGGGGACGGACATCCGGCCGTAAATAAGAAACAGACGTGTGTGTATGTGTGTGTGTGTGTGTGTGTGTGTGTTTACCTGGTGAACTTCATGCCAGCCGTTCTCGTCCTGGCAGCAGACGGAGGCGTGGTGGTTGAGCAGGAGCTCGCAGCAGCCCGGGTCCCCCCCCACCATCACGCTGTGGTACAGAGGAGTCAGACCACGGCTGTCCTTGTAGTCCGGAGAAGCTCCCAACTCCAGCAGGGTCTGTGTGTATGTATGGGTGTGTGTGTGTGTGTGTGTGTGAGTGTGTGAGTGTTTGTGTGCGAGAGAGAGAGGAGGGAGGGGGTGAAGGGTCAAGAACATACGAGCCATCAATAATTTATTGAAGATAAAACAAAAGAAAACTGCAATTATTAAATTGTATGTACAGTGTGTTCTGGGGACAGGCAGCTAGCAGATAGTGAGGAGATGTTTTTTACAGTGTGTTCAGGGGACAGGCAGCTAGCAGATAGTGAGATGTTTTTTACAGTGTGTTCTGGGGACAGGCAGCTAGCAGATAGTGAGATGTTTTTTACAGTGTGTTCAGGGGACAGGCAGCTAGCAGATAGTAACATGTTTTTTACAGTGTGTTCAGGGGACAGGCAGCTAGCAGATAGTGAGATGTTTTTTACAGTGTGTTCAGGGGACAGGCAGCTAGCAGATAGTGAGATGTTTTTTACAGTGTGTTCAGGGGACAGGCAGCTAGCAGATAGTGAGGAGATGTTTTTTACAGTGTGTTCTGGGGACAGGCAGCTAGCAGATAGTGAGAAGATGTTTTTACAGTGTGTTCAGGGGACAGGCAGCTAGCAGATAGTGAGGAGATGTTTTTTACAGTGTGTTCAGGGGACAGGCAGCTAGCAGATAGTGAGATGTTTTTTACAGTGTGTTCAGGGGACAGGCAGCTAGCAGATAGTGAGATGTTTTTTACAGTGTGTTCAGGGGACAGGCAGCTAGCAGATAGTGAGGAGATGTTGGTTGTATGTGACAAAAAAATCATTGCTTAGAGCACATTTAAATACTTTCTTTTACACTGGGTTCCTCCCTGATGTCTGTTAGATTTGTTCATGCCCCCTCCCAAAGACCACCGTCTTTCGATGCCTTTACACTGGATCCAAGAACATCTCCAATCCCTTCATTCGTAACATGCATTGACTTTAAGCCGGTGTGGAGAGCAGAGAACGGAGGGGAGCTCCTGTCGTTACCGTGAGTGAGTCCAGGTTCCTGGAGCGTGCGGCCTTGTGGAGGGCAGTCATGCCGTCTTTGGCTCTGAAGTCCAGGTGAGCTCCGCCCGTCTTCAGCACCTTGATCAACCCCGCCACGTTGTCCAGGTGAGCTGCAAACGTCAGAGGACTCTCTGGAAAAACAAGTCACACACAGAACATCGTTTGTTAAAGAGAAAATCACGTTCATTTTTGATTAACAGCCATCACGTCTAAGCCACGTGTGTCAAACTCAAGTGCCAAATCCGGCCCGTCGCAAATTGTGCGTCAGGAAACTGACTTTCAAACTGCAAAACGCAGCACTTCCAATCCAATCCACTTTATTTCTAAAGCACATTTTACAAACACAACGTTACCAAAGTGCTGCACAGAAAACTCAAACATACAAAACAATTAATATAAAATATTATAAAAACCAAATAAGAGCATCGGGTTTAAAAAAATAAAAAATAGATAAAATTAATAAATACTAAAATACAGTAAAAACAATAAGAGACATCAGAGGACCACACAACTCACATGGAGTTAAAAGCCAAAGAATAAAAATGTGTCTTTAGACGAGACTTACAGCAGAATTGGGCAGATTTACAGACTTTGAGACTCAGAAGTCTGTATGATGGCTGAGAAACTATTTTTTTAGGGCTCTATGTCGACCAAATGTAAGTGAGAATATCACACATGCAATAAAACAGTCAAAGATATTTGACTTTTCCCATTAAAAAGAATCAGAATCAGCTTTATTTGCCAGGTATGAGGACACATAGGAGGAATTTTGCTTTGGATCGCTCTCACAACGTGCTTACACATACAAAACAACCAACATATACACAATATAAACAGAAACAATATAGACAGGTTGAGGCAATAGTGCAATGAAGAATGCAAAGTATGCAGGAGTAAATTATAATTATGATAGTTATTATTTTAATTATGGAGCATAGTGCAAAGGATGCTGGAATAAATAGTATTATGTTATTATATATGTATTATATTACAGTATGAACAGCTCTGAAATAGAGAATGATGAATAAATAATAAGTGGAACCAGTAAACAGACCGATTAGGGACAGTGTTGCACCGATGATCTTTACTACAGTCCTGACTGTCCGTTGTAGTCCGCTCCTGTCCTGTTTGGAAGCAGATCCAAACCAGACAACAGGTCTAGGCTTACAACTCTTCTATCAGCATTTAACCCTCATGTTGCCCTCATGTTGCCCTCATGTTGCCCTCATGTTGCCCTCATGTTGTCCTCATGTTGTCTTCATGTTGTCCTCATGTTGTCCTCATGTTGTCCTCATGTTGTCTTCATGTTGCCCTCATGTTGTCTTCATGTTGTCTTCATGTAGCCCTCATGTTGTCCTCATGTTGTCCTCATGTTGTCCTCATGTTATCTTCATGTTGCCCTCATGTTGCCCTCATGTTGTCCTCATGCTGTCCTCATGTTGTCCCCATGTTGTCCTCATGTTGTCCTCATGTTGTCCTATATCAATGTATCTTTTTAATTACCCAAAATAACATGATTGATTCCACCCAACGCTCTTTGCCAAGTACAAATCTCTACTTTCATTAATTTTGGGGAGTCTTATTCAATTTTATAGCATTGTAAAACAAATGGAAGTGTTTTTGAAATAGTATTGAGTAAAAGTTGACATATTCCAGTCTGTGATTATCATCAACATCCATTCCTTTAATTTTAGTCTAAATAATTCCTAATTTCTGCTTTTCTAACTCAAACATTAGGTATAATTTCCTATAAATGAGGTTCATTGACCATAAATTCCAAAAATAACTGTAAAACTAAAGTTAATAAGTTACTAAATAAGCAGGTCAATTGTCATTCACAGCTAATTAGCATAATACAAACACTTTGCTGTGATTACGTCATCATTGGAAATGCCAGTCTACATGAGGTCCTCCAAACAAGACACTCAGAGTCAATTGATGTGTCCTAATTTCACTCTGTCCTACTTTACAGAACTGTTTTACAGTAAAGCAGAAATCAAGGTATTTATCTGTTTACAAGGCTTGACATTAACTTTCTGAAGTATATTTACGTTTCACTTGTCCATAAAAAGTCACTTGTCTGGGTAGGATTTCTCATTTTATAAAGACTTTTGTGTTCTGCTGATCCAGAATTCGAACAAAGGTCGAAAGCATCCAAACACTATCAACATTAATAGAACTCAGCCCGAGAATAGATTTCCCCTTCAACAACAAAAAAGGATCTCCAGACTCCATAATACTGCAAGTAATACTTCATACGCAGTGGTAGTGGTGACTTGAACTTATACTATAGCTAAAATAATTTTGTAGCCATAATGGATTTTTCAATGATTGTTGACAAGAAGAAAACACTGAAAATCTGCAACCTTTCCCTTAAGTTACCAGCTGACACTAGTGCTAGGTTGACAGAATAAGACATTTTAGGCAACCAAAATATTCCAATTAACTTTGATGAAGTGAAGACACACAAAAACAAGTTGAGGTCTATTGTAATGTCCATAGTGTTAGCATGGTTAGCATCGCTAAGCCTCTGTCCTGAGTGACAGGTCCTAATGCATCCCCTGCTTTATTGTCTATTTAAAAATAAATGGGTCCCATAATTTATAATAAATCAAGTGAGAAGCAGGCTCATTGTCTCATAGACTTCTATAGAAACAGACTTCTTTTTGGAGCCGGTGGAGTCGCCCCCTGCTGGAGGTTAGAGACAACGCAGCTTTAACCCTTGTATTGTTCTCAGGTCAAATGACCCATTTCAAATTTTTACAAGAACAAAAATGGAACAAGTTAAATTTTTTCTACCTGAAAATCAACGGCCTTACCTTATTTCCTGTGATAAACATGTATTCCTGACTCAACTCAGAACATTATTCTGGATTTGACACTTATGTTGTTTCCATAGTGGATTTTTAACATGAATTATAACCTTATGACAAAAAACGAACCCCACTTCCATGTTTAATTGTGTTCTAGTAGAGACTGATGCATTCCCTAAACATAGATGTTATCTCAATTGTTTGAAATTGAGATAAAGACAATATTTGTTAATAGATTATGAAGTAAAATTTTATTTCAGAATTGTTTTTAAAACCCAGAATAAGTCACGAGAGGGTCCTGAAAGTGAAGACAACACGAGGGTTAAGGAGCTTCAGCATTGACTTCTCTTTGCAGACCCGGAAGCTTCACTCTATATATTTAGAGTCTCTGGACGAAAGTGAACATATACCAAAAGGAAATTAAATCTCCATGTTTGTTGTGACAGCTTTGGCAATTTTCAGTGGTCATTTTGTCTCATCGTAAGCGTTTGAATGACAGCGAGTGGCTTCTTCTGACAGGGATGGAAATGAGCCTCGACGCCTCCATTTGTGCTGACTGGGTGCAGACATGAGCAAAAGGAAGAAAGAGGAGTGTGTTCATATTGTTAATCACAATGAAGAGCTTTTGCTGGCTGGCTGTAATCTGTATCTGAGTAACAAGAGTCTACCATCTGCAGAGAAGCCTTTCCTCTGCAGCCATAAGGCATTCACTTATCAGCTCTCAGAGCCCATTAAGAGAAACTCGGCTTAATAACGCTTTCTCCGTTACCTTTATTTGCCTCAACAGACCGGTATTTTTCAAGCCAATCTCCATCCACTCAACCCTGGCTGTGTTAAGAGCACCTGCATTGCTGAGATACCCTTGACATATTCATTAAACGATCATAAATAAACATAATTGTCAACCTTAATACTCAGGTAAACAAGCGGTGGTTACCAAAATGATTGTAATGAGCTTTTAAAAACAGGCTACTTTAGATGAGTGGTACAATTTATAATGACTTCCAGCAGTGGTAATTCCCTTCTCCTAACACAGCAAGCAAAAAAGAACTTGTACAAAAAGGACAATTTCCAGAAAGGATTATTAATTTTATTCTTTCTAATAGTATAAAGAAAGAACAGCCTTCTCACACTACAGGTGACCGAGCTTTCAAACAGTCGCTCCTAAACTGTGGAATGCTTTGCCTCATGTTTTAAGGGGGGAATTATGGCCTAGAGGTTATAGAAGCGAGCTTGTGACAGGGTTGCTGGTTCAATCCCCAGATTGACAGGATAAAATCTGGGTGGGGAAAGTGAAAGAGCAGCATTTGTCCCTCCCTCATTACCACTACTGAGGATAAACTGATACTACCAGACTGGTAGCATGGCCTGATATACCAAAAATGTATAAGTGAGAATATATTTTTTGTAATTTGGGTGAATTACCCTTTAAAACAGAGCCTAAAGTTTAAATCCCAGACCTAGTTGAAGGCAGCAGTGTAAGCATGTTTGGTTGGCTGCCAAATATAAAAAGCTCCGCTAAGTACCACTGATGTGCACTCAAAAATATACCACTAGTGGGCCGCAGTGAAGGCTTTTGTTTGTGCGAGTATCTTCCAGGTGTGAGTTGTGTACCAGATATTCCTGCAGGGATGTGTGTGTTCAGTCAGCCCGCTGCAAACTGAGTAAATAGAGTTATTGTAGCCAAATAATTGAGCAACCAGAGCTGGGAGTACTGATCTGAGTCCTGATGTCAATGTGTTCTCGACACAGCTCACAAATGTTCCATAAACACAAAGTGAGCAGGTGTTTTCTGTGCTATGCTAAAGGCTAGGTTAGTAGTTACAAGGCCTCCCAGGCCCAGTTGTAGGCAGAGAGTCCAGTGTCTGGGGAGACTGCAACCCGGCAAAAATAAGAATTTATTATATCCAACCATGCACATCCACTCACGTGTGCACTTGGCTTTATTTGCTCTGGAGCACGTGGTTAACTTGGATATTATTGCTAATTAAACAGGAAATTATTCCATCAGGAGGAAGCCTGAAAAAACAGAGAGCTTGTGTGTTTTGTGGCGTCCAACGGCAGGTGGAAGGAAGTTTAATTAATGGTAATTAAGGGGAAATGTAAAAATATGCATCCATTTTGGAGAATACTCTGGTGTAGGAAGAACACATGCCCCCTCTTAGAGCAATCTCTTAGCCAATTAAACTTTGTGTATGCTTTATTCATGCTGAACGACATTTCCAAACACGTTATGAGCACATCTCTAGTAAACACAGGATTTAAAGTGGTGGTTCTTTGTGGAGGAGCTCATCCTTTTTCATTTTTATCTTCTATGTAGTCACCGCAGTTGTCGAGCATGATTTATTATCTCCAAATAGAGCTATTTATGTCATCTTTTAAAACTAACTTTTTTCATATTGCAATATATACCACAGGGGGAAAAATATTGCAATGCCAGTTTTTTTTCCAATATCGTGCAGGGCTAGTTTCCAGTAAGTTACTGTAAATTTTATGTTACATTTGATACAGTGTGTGATTGCATGCAGAGTTTTGCCTTACCACCGGTCTCACTGTCATGGTAATTGGGGTCGAAGCCTCTCTCCAACATCTTAGACACTTTGTCCACCTGATTGTGCTGGATGAGGTCCATGAACTTCCTGAGATTGGCCTGTGCAACCAGAGAAGAGAGAGAGAGCTTTATTACAGTGAGAAGAAAGAACAAATGGTGGTGGGTGTGAGAGAGAAAAAACAGGCAGGATAGAGGATCAGAGATGTCAAAAGACTGAAATAGAAGCTGAGATAGAGGAAGGTGTGGAGGGGTCAAACACAACAGAGTGAAAAGTGGAAGTGTTTAGCAATACAGTGTGAAACTGAGGAAACCAGGAAGCAGAGGAAGGGAAGATGACAGAATTCAGAGTGTGTGGATTGTTGGGGAGTGGAACGGCTGCTCCTTTCTGCTCTGTTCCCGTCTGCTTTCTTTCCAGGCCGCATGATAAAAATAGATAAGAGAGCAGCTCCCTGAAGGAGAGGAGAAAATGAGGAATGAAGAGTGAGAAAGCAGAAGAGGAAAAAGACAATGGGTAGCAATAGAATAATAGACTGAGAAGAGAGTAAAAAGGGAGGGACATGGAGAGGGAGTACGGATGTCTTCATCATATACTGTCGCCCCAGATCCGAATCCAATTGCCTCAGCCCATACACAGGAGAAGACTTCATTTCTTATTATAATTTATGTTTTTTCCAACCATTTAGAGCTGTACAGTACTCAATTAGGGCATTTGTGACAGCGAGCACTCACGCAGAAACAAATAATCAAAAAGGATCAGGCGTAATTTAACCAATAACTACAAAAAGATAGAAAAACATGCCTAAATGGGCTCTATTACAGTCTGCAGCTAAAAACACAGAAGAGACAAGCTGACCTTTGAGACACCGTGAACACCGACATAGAAACAACACAGAAGGGACTTAATGATGCATTCAATTACACCTCGTAGGCTCATGGTGCTTTCAAGTGAAACTCGAGCAAGTCCGAGCCCCGAATGTTTACAACACAGGGCTTCGCCGCTGTTGACAATGGATGAAGATATTTGGAGCCCAGGGCAATCCATCAAAAATCCCGTATCGGTCCTGATCCCGATTCTGTGAATCTGCTCGGAAATGCACTGGTGCTTTTTAATTACCTTCAAAAGTCATTAACATTATTATCAGATTGTATTAGATTAAAGGTGCTCTAAGCCATGTCACACGTTTTTAGGCTACAACATTTTTTGTCACATACAGCAAACATCTCCTCCTTATCTGCTAGCTGCCTGTCGCCAGAACACACTGTAAAAAACATCTCCTCACTATCTGCTAGCTGCCTGTCCCCTGAACACACTGTAAAAAACATCTCCTCACTATCTGCTAGCTGCCTGTCCCCTTAACACACTGTAAAAAACATCTCACTATCTGCTAGCTGCCTGTCCCCTGAACACACTGTAAAAAACATCTCACTATCTGCTAGCTGCCTGTCCCCTGAACACACTGTAAAAAACATCTCCTCACTATCTGCTAGCTGCCTGTCCCCTGAACACACTGTAAAAAACATCTCACTATCTGCTAGCTGCCTGTCCCCTGAACACACTGTAAAAAACATCTCCTCACTATCTGCTAGCCTGTCCTATCTGCTAGCTGCCTGTCCCCTGAACACACTGTAAAAAACATCTCACTATCTGCTAGCTGCCTGTCCCCTGAACACACTGTAAAAAACATCTCCTCACTATCTGCTAGCTGCCTGTCCCCAGAACACACTGTAAAAAACATCTCACTATGTGCTAGCTGCCTGTCGCCAGAACACACTGTAAAAAACATCTCCTCACTATCTGCTAGCTGCCTGTCCCCTGAACACACTGTAAAAAACATCTCCTCACTATCTGCTAGCTGCCTGTCCCCTGAACACACTGTAAAAAACATCTCACTATCTGCTAGCTGCCTGTCGCCAGAACACACTGTAAAAAACATCTCCTCACTATCTGCTAGCTGCCTGTCCCCAGAACACACTGTAAAAAACATCTCACTATGTGCTAGCTGCCTGTCGCCAGAACACACTGTAAAAAACATCTCACTATCTGCTAGCTGCCTGGAAAGGAGGGGGAGGGGACGGGGTGAGGAGGAGGGAGGGGCGAGCTAGCCTCCGTTTTGTTCTGCAATACTTTGAACGTCAACAAGAAGTGACGCCACCCAACGTCTCTTAGAGCACCTTTAATATTTATTGTTTCCATTGATTTACTACCTAATAGTTTAACAGTTAGGCTATATTATATTATTATACTGGCCGGCTGGGAAACCAAACAAGATGGAGCACTGTTATTGAGGGCTTGTGTTCAGATATCAACCATGATGAGTCACCGCCAGTTCAATATCTGGAAATGTCAGCGGTTCACGTACATGGCCCTGTGTTTTCATACAACGTTTTGTCTAATATAGCTGATATGTCTCGTGTGTGTGTGTGTGTGCGCCTGTGGGCCTGGTGAATCAGAGTCTGGAGGATGATGCCCTCTCCCCCTCTCTCTCTCGTTGCTGAAACAGGTTGGGAGGCTGGCGTTTGATTGGCTGTCTCTGTGTGAGTTTGAGCCAACCACAGAGCACCAGACGATCGGCAAACAGGATTACCTCAAAAGTTAGGTCAGGCAAAGAAATGAGAAAGAAAGAAAGAAAGGAAGGACACGGTGGTAGAATAAAATATAATAGAAGAGCCACATTTCCCGGCTAATAACTTAGTGCCTGTGTTGTCATCTCCCTGCACCACGTTGACAGAACATGCTTTTCCTCTTTGCCTTTTTCATTCTCCTTCCTGTGTTTGGAAGGACAGCAGCTGTCAGACGGTTTCCCAGTGTGCCGGTAACAGAGAGCTGCCAGAGACACTTATGCTTTGGCTGCACTCCAGCACTACAGTAGCTATGGGACTAGCCTCACACAACGACCAAGAGGCTAAACATCGCTAGCTTACAGTAGAGATGCACTTCAATTCATGAGGGGGAAACAGAGATAAAGGGAAGAGGCTTCTGTTGGGACTGGCAGGAGAAAAGAGACTCCTTCTGAGCTGTATGCAAACTTACAGATCATCACAGAGGAACAGCTCCAAATAAGCCCAAATTCAGTGTGTTTACATGCAGTTTAAATACCCAGTTATATTCACGTTAAGGCAATACTCCAGTTTCCCAAACACCATGTAAACACCTTATGCTGGTTCAAAATCAGAGTTCTCATACCCTGCATGGACACATGGATACACTACATGGACACATGGATACATGGATACATGGACACATGGATACACTACATGGACACATGGATACATGGATACATGGACACATGGATACACTACATGGACACAAGGACACATGGATACATGGATAAATGGACACATGGATACACTACATGACACATGGACACATGGATACACTACATGGACACATGGACATATGAACACACGGATACATGGACACATGGATAAATGGACACATGGACTCATGGACACACTACATGGACACATGGATACATGGAGACATGGATACATGGACACATGGATACATGGATACATGGACACATGGACACATGGACACATGGACTCATGGATACATGGACACATGGACTCATGGATACATGGACACATGGACTCATGGATACATGGACACATGGACTGATGATACATGGACTCATGGATACATGGACACATGGACTCATGGATACATGGACACATGGACTGATGATACATGGACTCATGGATACATGGACACATGGGCACATGGATACATGGGCACATGGATACACTACATGGACACATGGACACATGGACACATGGATACACTACATGGACACATGGACACATGACACATGGATACACTACATGGACACATGGACAAGATATTTTTACCTCATTCAGCCAGTGAAGCTGATAATGCAATCTGTATGTTTCATTTTATTTTGGCAACACCTTTGGCGTGAAACAGTCAGCGCTGTGGTGTTTTCACACTGCACTTCCCAGAGGCCGGCCGAGCCGACAGTCAGGCGGAGGTGGGCGGCATTGTGACATCTTTTTCTTGAATTTCATAATTTTTTCCAGCTGCTCGTGATAACTCTCCAGTTCGCCTTCGAGCTGGAAATGTTTCCTACTATTTAGAAAACAAAGTGGAAGTAGAGGGGTGTGGTAGAGAGACAGATATAGCTCAGCAGCAATAAAAGAGAAAATTAGGCTGCCTTCCTGAAAGCCTTGATTTGCTCAGTGTCAGGTATGTCTTTTTCAGGGAGAAAACCTTCTGGTGCACAAAAAACCGTGAGCTTTATGAAAACACAAAAAATAATAGACAAAGCTGCCGGGCCTGAAAGGTGAAGCTGATGTGGAAACTCCTTAAAGCTGCTCCTTGTCTCTAACTTCCAGCAGGGGGCGACTCCAAGAAGAAATCTGTCTCTATGGAAGTCTATGAGACAATGAGCCTACTTCTCAAGCGCTAGTTTCAAGTCTTCTTCAACCCATTATGATGTTCATTTAGTAAATTATGGATACATGGACACATGGATACATGGACACATGGACACGTGGACCCATGGATACATGCACACCATCCCTACTGTGAAGCATGGGGTGGTAGCATCATGCTTTGGGGGTGTTTTTCTGCACATGGGACAGGGCGACTGCACTGTATTAAGGAGAGGATGACCGGGGCCATGTATTGGGAGATTTTGGGGAACAACCTCCTTCCCTCAGTTAGAGCATTGAAGATGGGTCGAGGCTGGGTCTTCCAACATGACAATGACCCGAAGCACACAGCCAGGAGAACCAAGGAGGGGCTCTGGAAGAAGCAGATCAAGGTTCTGGGGGGGCCTAGCCAGTCTCCAGACCTAAACCCAATAGAGAATCTTTGGAGGGAGCTCAAACTCCGTGTTTCTCAGCGACAGCCCAGAAACCTGACTGATCTAGAGAAGATCTGTGTGGAGGAGTGGGCCAAAATCCCTTCTGCAGTGTGTCAAACCTGATGAAGAACTACAGGAGACGTTTGACCTCTGGAACTGCAAACAAAGGCTACTGTACCAAATATTAACATTGATGTTCTCACGTGTTCAAATACTTATTTGCAGCTGTATCATACAAATAAATAGTAAAAAAATCATACATTGTGATTTCTGGATATTTTTTTTTAGATTATGTCTGTCACAGTGGACATGCACCTACGATGACAATTTCAGACCCCTCCATGATTTCTAAGTGGGAGAACTTGGAAAATAGCAGCGTGTTCAAATACTTATTTTCCTCACTGTAACTGTATACGTAAACTATGCATGCTATTTTTGAGTTGGATTAATGTCTAGTTGATGCGGTGTTGATTGCTACGTCTGCATTGTTTCTGCTCACACCCAAAGCTGGCACTTGTGTCATAATGTGATGAAACACATGTGAGGTGCATTTGAAACTGACCCTAAACTCTGGCCACAGACAAATAAGACTTAGATTTAAATTTAGAGTTATTCTTCAATGGGTTTTCTGTAAATGGGTGAAGGCTTACCTTTGTATGAAGTTTGGCAATCTGTTTCTCGTCCACGTTGGGCTGCGTGTAGACTCGGCTCTTGTAGCGGAACTGTAAAGACAAGTTATTAAAATCAGAAACAAAGCAAAACAAAGGCTCTGTTCTGGGAAATGATAACTTTTCATTCTCAATCATGAGTTGCCTATTTTATACCTCTGACAATTTTGTTTTTGTTTTTTTACAAAGGTAAGCTTTAGGCTTTAATGCTTGTGTTGTCTTCCCGTTGAGCTTAAAAAAAAAATGAAAATGAATATGTTTTTGTTGCTTTTTCTGATTTATTTCTCACTTTTTCCAGCTTTTGGCGCTTTTTCTTGGAATTCATGGTCAACAAACCTCATTTATATCAAATTATACATACATTTTTAGTTAAAAAAAAGGCAGAAATGTTGAATTATTTTGACTAATAGTTAAGATCAGAGGATGTTGATGTTGATGTTATGTCTAAGTTTAGTCCCGATACTGTTTTGAAACCATTCAAAAAAAAAAAAGAATTTAAATGCTATAAGATTAAATATAACACCCCAAAAATTCAATGAAAGTAATCATTAATGTCACCTGAAGAACATATGGAATCATCCATGTTATTTGTTGGCAGTTTGGTTGAAAGAAATCTAATATTTCTGATATAAAACACATTGAAACAGGTCAGTTTGACCCGAGGACAACACAAGGGTTAAAGGGTAATTTAGGAATGTTTTAACCTTGTATTTTCCCATGTATTGGTGAACAGAAATCTTTGAAATTTATCCAGTATTAAGCGAGAACTCCGTAACCTGTAGCTGATGACACATAACATAACATGTCTTGTATCGGAGAAATGTCTCTGCCTTTCCTACTAGAGCCAGACCGATATATCAGCGGGCCAATATTGGGCATTTCCTGATCATCACAATCATTTATAATGACAAATAAATAATTCTAATAACTAAAAACGGACGGTCAACCATGTTATGAGTGTTGGTGTTGCATAGTCTGTCCACCAGAGGACGCTCTACAACGTCCCTGTTAGTGATGGTGTTGCATAGTCTGTCCACCAGAGGACGCTCTACAACGTCCCTGTTAGTGATGGTGTTGCATAGTCTGTCCACCAGAGGACGCTCTACAACGTCCCTGTTAGTGATGGCGTTGCATAGTCTGTCCACCAGAGGACGCTCTACAACGTCCCTGTTAGTGATGGCGTTGCATAGTCTGTCCACCAGAGGACGCTCTACAACGTCCCTGTTAGTGATGGCGTTGCATAGTCTGTCCACCAGAGGACGCTCTACAACGTCCCTGTTAGTGATGGCGTTGCATAGTCTGTCCACCAGAGGACGCTCTACAATGTCCCTGTTAGTGATGGCGTTGCATAGTCTGTCCACCAGAGGACGCTCTACAACGTCCCTGTTAGTGATGGCGTTGCATAGTCTGTCCACCAGAGGACGCTCTACAACGTCCCTGTTAGTGATGGCGTTGCATAGTCTGTCCACCAGAGGACGCTCTACAACGTCCCTGTTTATTTTTATACATTTTATATATCAGAACTTTAATATATTTTGATGTTCTGTTGTGACAATAAAACAAATTATTATCATTATTTTAGTGAGAACTCAAATAACTAATGTCTGTTTAGGTTTTGTTATGCGTTTCTGGATTTTTTTTTAAATATACAGTATATATCGGCTGATATATCGGCATATCGGATTTTTAAATAACCAAATATTCGTATCGGCCTTAAAAATCCTTTATCGGTCGGCTCCATTTCCTATCGTGTGTTACGTTAAGAAAGGCAAAGACATGACGTAAGGTAGACACATTAACGCTAATGCTGCAGTGTTTAAATCATTTAAATTTTATTTCTAGTATCAAATCAGAACAAGAGTTATCTGGGAGTGATGCACAGTGGCAATAATAGTCACAAAGATAATAAAGTCCTCGGGGGAAACAAACTAATTGATCTACACACATTTTAAAAATGCAGTTCTTAAATTACCTTTACCATTGCACATTAGCCTAGCAGCTAGCAGAGTTTCCTTCGGTTTGTGGTTCATCCCGATAAAACGGCACGGTTGAAATTTAAAACTTTATATTGGTTAGAGAGAGCAACAAGTTAGAGAACTGCAGAGTCGCCCTCTCTGCTCTCTGTCTGCTCAGCTATTAAACAGGCTGCACTCGGCATTGTCCACAAACTATTTTATTTATATTTTACTTTATTGACAAAAGAGCTTCCTGAGCTGTCTGGGGAATGGGCCAAGGGAGAGGAGAGAAACCATTGTGGTCCTAAACGACAGCAAATCTCAGTAAAGACTCCCACTGAGCTGAAATGGAAACACTGTGCCGATGTTATTTGGGGGTAACCGGCGGTATTGACCCCAGATAAAGCCGTCGTGTCTACTACCTGTAAACTCTGTTTTCTTTCTCTTTTTCCTCTCTATTTTCTGACGTCACTCACTTAACCCTTGTGTCGTCTTCCCGTCGGCCGTGCAACTTTTTGTTTTTCTGGGTCTGAAACCTTTTGATTGTCTTTTTCAACATCTTTGTTTTTCACCCTGATGTTTTTGTAATTTTTTTTTTGCGCCTTTTGACGTTTTTGTGGGTTTTTCCCCCACATTTTTGAACCTTTTTTTGGACATTTTAGTCCCTTTTTTTTCAATGGTCTTTCATAGAAAAAGTTTTTGGAATGCTATTAAATTGAACAAAACACCCAAATTTAAAGAAAGCAGTGGGCTGGTCATTTATTTTACTTGTTGTGTGGAACAATCCGCGTTATTTTTCTGAAATTTTGGTTTTTGGAATTTTTCAAAATGCGTCAAATTTGACCCGAGGACAACACAAGGGTTAAGGCGCCCTGCCATTCTCGCTCTAACTTCAGTTCAATTCAATTTTATTTATATAACGCTAAATCACAACAACAGTTATCTTATTGAGCTTTTCATAAAAAAGCAGGTCTAGACCAAACTCTGCTACTTACGCTACTCTTGGAAGGGGGTTGCATTATAATAATAATAATAATAATAATAATAATAATAATAATGTATGCTTTTACTATATACCATTACAATTTTACACTCTGTTATTACACACATTACACACACATGCTCAGTACCTATACATGCACTAATTGGAGTTGTCGGGGGTGGGGGGGTGGGACCATACTTTGGTCTGTATGGGGACTTGAACCCTACTTATGTACAAACAAACATTTAAGGATCAATAAATGAGTTTCCAGGGTGACCAAACGTTCTCTTTTGCCCGGACATGTCCACTTCTTACGTCCTGTCCGCCTACATCACGACTATGTGGGGTAATAATCTCACTGGCCAACAGTTTACCTCCAAAGACGGGACGCCCTTGCTGATTGGCTGGGGGTACTCTCGAAAGAAGCGCTCTTCATCCAGGAACTTGCCGTCCCTCCCGTTGCTGGCTGGCTGGAAAAGCCCATAGTTGAGCACGTCTTTCAGGCTCTGATTAAGCGTGCACAGGATCCGCTGCTTTGCCACCCAGACCGTCGCATTCGGGTTGAACCGCATGCATTTCTGGTTGAGGAAAGGAGAGAGACGAAGGGAGCGAGAGAGAGAGAGAATCAATGAGTACTGGCGTGTTGGCTGGCAGTCACAACAATCAAATAAAATAGCCTACATGTGACAGACATTTCATTTGCGAACTGGACTTCTAATTTTTGATTGACAGATGCAAATGAATGGAGTTACAGAACAATGGTGCCCCGAGCAACATGCTTTAATAACACAAACCACGTCCCAGTTACTAGCACAGCCAAGCCTTTTATTGTGTTATCGCTAAACAGGGCCGCTGCGTTCATTGAGGATGTAATTGACACAACCTCTCTGCCCCCTGGTCTTTGCCAGTCCCCAGCTTCCCTGGAATAAATACAATGCCGGATTCCTGGCGTGGTCCGACGCAGAGAGGATTACGGGCGCTGTGCCGAGGCATTGGGGAAGCGTCTGCGAGTGTTTAGAGCTGGATGTGCTGCAGCCCTGCGGCTGTGATAAAGGCCGAAGGGATGAGCTGTCGGTGAACTCGGCGTACGCGTAATCCTCTCGCCTGGCTGGGAGCGGGCAGAGGAGAGGAGGGGAGGGGAGGGGAAGACGAAGGATTGAAGGTGTAAAGAAACAGATGTCTGGTATCTGGCAGAGCTGCTTGGACTGATATGGCCTTCTTTTCTTCTGCTGGTTTATTACAGTGGCAAATTTCCATCAGCTTCCATTATTGCTGCATCTCCAGCCCTCGACAATGTGGATTTATTTTAAGTAGAGGCAAAGATAATGGTCACATGTGTAAGCCAGAATGAATGAAATATGGCTGTGACGTGGTTTCTGAAGAGCCAAAATGAAGCTCAAAGTGGCCGACTCGCCTGTGACCCACCTGTCACTCAAAGAGGTACGACCGTACTTCTTCAGGACGTTGCCTCAATATAATTTAAATACATTTTTTTAATGAAGCGGGAGCTTAGTTATCCCTAAAGTACCAGATGGTTCATTACACGAGGCACGGCAGCTTTATTTGTATAGCACATTTCAACAACAGGGCAATTCAAAGTGCTTTACATAAAAACGATTAAAATAATAAAAGTAATATGGCAGTATAAGAAATTAAACATTGTAAATGGTTGTAAATGTGGAGGTCTGTCAGTAGAGAGAGAAACTAACCAATCAGGTCTGTCAGTAGAGAGAGAAACTAACCAATCAGGTCTGTCAGTAGAGAGAAACTAACCAATCAGGTCTGTCAGTAGAGAGAGACTAACCAATCAGGTCTGTCAGTAGAGAGAGAAACTAACCAATCAGGTCTGTCAGTAGAGAGAGACTAACCAATCAGGTCTGTCAGTAGAGAGAGAAACTAACCAATCAGGTCTGTCAGTAGAGAGAAACTAACCAATCAGGTCTGTCAGTAGAGAGAGACTAACCAATCAGGTCTGTCAGTAGAGAGAGACTAATCAATCAGGTCTGTCAGTAGAGAGAGACTAACCAATCAGGTCTGTCAGTAGAGAGAGACTAACCAATCAGGTCTGTCAGTAGAGGGAGAGACTAACCAATCAGGTCTGTCAGTAGAGAGAGACTAACCAATCAGGTCTGTCAGTAGAGAGAGAAACTAACCAATCAGGTCTGTCAGTAGAGAGAGAGACTAACCAATCAGGTCTGTCAGTAGAGAGAGACTAACCAATCAGGTCTGTCAGTAGAGAGAGACTAACCAATCAGGTCCGTCAGTAGAGAGAAACTAACCAATCAGGTCTGTCAGTAGAGAGAGAAACTAACCAATCAGGTCTGTCAGTAGAGGGAGAGACTAACCAATCAGGTCTGTCAGTAGAGAGAGACTAACCAATCAGGTCTGTCAGTAGAGAGAAACTAACCAATCAGGTCTGTCAGTAGAGAGAAACTAACCAATCAGGTCTGTCAGTAGAGAGAGAGACTAACCAATCAGGTCTGTCAGTAGAGAGAAACTAACCAATCAGGTCTGTCAGTAGAGAGAAGACTAACCAATCAGGTCTGTCAGTAGAGAGAAACTAACCAATCAGGTCTGTCAGTAGAGAGAGACTAACCAATCAGGTCTGTCAGTAGAGAGAGACTAACCAATCAGGTCTGTCAGTAGAGAGAAACTAACCAATCAGGTCTGTCAGTAGAGAGAGACTAACCAATCTGGTCTGTCAGTAGAGAGAAACTAACCAATCAGGTCTGTCAGTAGAGAGAGACTAACCAATCAGGTCTGTCAGTAGAGAGAAACTAACCAATCAGGTCTGTCAGTAGAGAGAAACTAACCAATCAGGTCTGTCAGTAGAGAGAGACTAACCAATCAGGTCTGTCAGTAGAGAGAGAGACTAACCAATCAGGTCTGTCAGTAGAGAGAAACTAACCAATCAGGTCTGTCAGTAGAGAGAGACTAACCAATCAGGTCTGTCAGTAGAGAGCAACTAACCAATCAGGTCTGTCAGTAGAGAGAGACTAACCAATCAGGTCTGTCAGTAGAGAGAGAGAGACTAACCAATCAGGTCTGTCAGTAGAGAGAAACTAACCAATCAGGTCTGTCAGTAGAGAGAGAGAGAGAGAGAGACTAACCAATCAGGTCTGTCAGTAGAGAGAAACTAACCAATCAGGTCTGTCAGTAGAGAGAAACTAACCAATCAGGTCTGTCAGTAGAGAGAGACTAACCAATCAGGTCTGTCAGTAGAGAGAGAACTAACCAATCAGGTCTGTCAGTAGAGAGAGAAACTAACCAATCAGGTCTGTCAGTAGAGAGAGACTAACCAATCAGGTCTGTCAGTAGAGAGAGACTAACCAATCAGGTCTGTCAGTAGAGAGAAACTAACCAATCAGGTCTGTCAGTAGAGAGAGACTAACCAATCAGGTCTGTCAGTAGAGGGAGAGACTAACCAATCAGGTCTGTCAGTAGAGAGAAACTAACCAATCAGGTCTGTCAGTAGAGAGAGACTAACCAATCAGGTCTGTCAGTAGAGGGAGAGACTAACCAATCAGGTCTGTCAGTAGAGAGAAACTAACCAATCAGGGCTGTCAGTAGAGAGAGACTAACCAATCAGGTCTGTCAGTAGAGAGAGAAACTAACCAATCAGGTCTGTCAGTAGAGAGAAACTAACCAATCAGGTCTGTCAGTAGAGAGAGACTAACCAATCAGGTCTGTCAGTAGAGAGAAACTAACCAATCAGGTCTGTCAGTAGAGAGAAACTAACCAATCAGGTCTGTCAGTAGAGAGAGACTAACCAATCAGGTCTGTCAGTAGAGAGAGACTAACCAATCTGGTCTGTCAGTAGAGAGAAACTAACCAATCAGGTCTGTCAGTAGAGAGAAACTAACCAATCAGGTCTGTCAGTAGAGAGAGAAACTAACCAATCAGGTCTGTCAGTAGAGAGAGAGACTAACCAATCAGGTCTGTCAGTAGAGAGAAACTAACCAATCAGGTCTGTCAGTAGAGAGAAACTAACCAATCAGGTCTGTCAGTAGAGAGAACTAACCAATCAGGTCTGTCAGTAGAGACTAACCAATCAGGTCTGTCAGTAGAGAGAGAGACTAACCAATCAGGTCTGTCAGTAGAGAGAGACTAACCAATCAGGTCTGTCAGTAGAGAGAGACTAACCAATCAGGTCTGTCAGTAGAGAGAAACTAACCAATCAGGTCTGTCAGTAGAGAGAGACTAACCAATCAGGTCTGTCAGTAGAGAGAGACTAACCAATCAGGTCTGTCAGTAGAGAGAGACTAACCAATCAGGTCTGTCAGTAGAGAGAGACTAACCAATCAGGTCTGTCAGTAGAGGGAGAGACTAACCAATCAGGTCTGTCAGTAGAGAGAAACTAACCAATCAGGTCTGTCAGTAGAGAGAGACTAACCAATCAGGTCTGTCAGTAGAGGGAGAGACTAACCAATCAGGTCTGTCAGTAGAGAGAGACTAACCAATCAGGTCTGTCAGTAGAGAGAGAAACTAACCAATCAGGTCTGTCAGTAGAGAGAAACTAACCAATCAGGTCTGTCAGTAGAGAGAGACTAACCAATCAGGTCTGTCAGTAGAGAGAGACTAACCAATCAGGTCTGTCAGTAGAGAGAGAGACTAACCAATCAGGTCTGTCAGTAGAGAGAAACTAACCAATCAGGTCTGTCAGTAGAGAGAAACTAACCAATCAGGTCTGTCAGTAGAGAGAGACTAACCAATCAGGTCTGTCAGTAGAGAGAGACTAACCAATCAGGTCTGTCAGTAGAGAGAGACTAACCAATCAGGTCTGTCAGTAGAGAGAAACTAACCAATCAGGTCTGTCAGTAGAGAGAGACTAACCAATCAGGTCTGTCAGTAGAGAGAAACTAACCAATCAGGTCTGTCAGTAGAGAGAAACTAACCAATCGGTGCTGGCTACACAGAGTTATCCTCCTGCTAGCGTTAGCACCAACAGGCTTAAACAGGGCAAGTTATAAATGTGTTTTTAGCCTCTAAACATGTTCAAAATGTCATTGAAAGTGCCCCCTCATGTGCAGTGATTCCTTCTGAGTGAACACAGCTGGGCTGTAGTACTCGAGTCCGGACTTGAGACCGTTTTTCTGTGGTCTCGGACTTGTCTCGGTCTCGGCCACTGGTCTTGCTAGATATGGCTTTTGGGCTTTTGGTCTGGACCGAGTCCAGGTGTCTTTATTATGTTGATAATAATATTGGAGGGAAAGGAAACCCAAAATGATTGTCTTGATACGGTCATGCATAAGACCTTTTTTCCTGTCCTAGACCCGGTCTTGACTCGGACTCGAACCATTTTGGACTCGGTCTTGTCTTGGACTCAACTAATCTTGGACTCGACCATACACGTACAGTTCACAGTACCATACACGTACAGTATCATACACAGTACCATAGATGTAGAGTACACAGTACCATACATGTAGAGTACACAGTACCATACACGTACAGTATCATACACAGTACCATAGATGTAGAGTACACAGTACCATACATGTAGAGTACACAGTACCATACACGTACAGTATCATACACAGTACCATAGATGTAGAGTACACAGTACCATACACGTACAGTATCATACACAGTACCATAGATGTAGAGTACACAGTACCATACACGTACAGTTCACAGTACCATACACGTACAGTATTGTACACAGTACCATACACGTACAGTACCATACACAGTACCATACACGTACAGTATCATACACAGTACCATACATGTAGAGTACCATACACATAAAGTATACAGTACCATACACGTAGAGTACACAGTACCGTACACAGTACCATACACGTAGAGTACACAGTACCGTACACAGTACCATACACGTAGAGTACACTGGAGCTGCTGGGTGCGTTTGAATTATTCATCTGAGTAGACCGCGTGACCCAATCATGTGATGAAGTGGAAGCACTGAGTGCTCAGTGATGAATGTGAAATCAGGAGCAATAGTGCATGTGAGAGAGCTTAGTGCACATGTGAACACACACACACACACACACACACCCACTCCACTCTGTGCTCGAGTTTTGATCACCTAAGCTAATTACATCAAAAGGTCATGAATACATATCTGGGTCAACACCTAGTACCTTGAGGATCCAACCTCCCTGGACTGGAACGAACACACACACACACACACACACACACACACACACACACACACACACACACACACACACACACACACACACACACACACACACACACACACACACACACACACACACACACACACACACACACACACACACACACACACACACACACACGCCATGTATAGCAGCTGTTAATAGCTGTATGTCACATTTATTGTGAATTTTACAACACAAATAAAAAGATGTGCGGAGCAAAAGGACATCAAAATAATAATCATATAATCTAAATGGATGAAATGGGATGGAGACGCCCAGATAGCTCAGCTGGTAGAGCGGGCGCCCATATACTGTGTAGAGGGTTACTCCTCGACGCAGTGGGCCCGGGTTACTGACCTCAGCCTTGCTGCATGTCACTCCCCTCTCTCTCCCTCTCACTTCTACAGATGTCCTGTCATTAAAAGCCTAAAATGCCCATAATATATTCTTAGAGCCAGGTATCAATATATTATCGATATCGTGATATGAGACCAGATATCATCTTAGATTTTGGATATCGTAATATGACATAAGTGTCCTGGTTTTAAAGGCTGCATTACAATAAAGTGATGTAATTTCCTGAACTGCTCTATTATTGGTCTTTACCCACTTAGTCATTATATCCACATTAATTCAATTTCAGTTCAATTTTATTTATAGTATCAATTCATAACAAGTGTTATCTCGAGACACTTTATAGATAGAGCAGGTCTAGACCACACTCCAGAATTTACAAGGACCCAACGGGTCTAGTACTTTCCTCCAGAGGAAGCAACATTACTGATGATTATTTATTAAAAATCTCATTGTGTAAATATTTGTGTGTCACCACTACAATATTGTGGCGGTATCGACATTGAGGTATTTGGTCAAAAAATATCGTGGTAATAGATCTTCCCCACATCGCCCAGCCCTAGTGGAGAGTCCGAGTGAGAAGGACCCCAGCAGAGGGGGGCATCTAGCTGGAGCTATCCCTCCTGTTTCCCTTCCTCCTTCTTCTTCTGTCCTTTCGTTGTGTTCTGCCCTGTCACATGATGCTCACTGCACCGTCATGGACATAAAGCTATGTCCCCGGGGACACGCACATCAAACAGAGATACTGTAGTACAAAGCTGCACCCGCCCCAGATGAAACTACTGGACTCCAGCTGCTTATCTGCAGGGCGTTACAGTTTGGCACCGCTGGTCTTTGATGATAAACCTTCACATCCATACCTTCTCTGGGAATACCAGATAAGCAATGTCCATTGACAGCCCAGTTTGAATTGAATTGAATTGAATTGAAAGCCTTTATTGTCATTGTACCAGTACAATGAGATTTGGAGAGCAACTCTCTAAAAGTGCACACATTAATAACACATATATATACATATACAATACATTAGTGCAAGTCTGAATGTAGGTTGAGTATGGTGACAGCTTTGGGGAAAAAGCTATCCCTGAGTCTGTTTGTTCTGGCCCGTATTGACCTGAAGCGCCTGCCTGAGGGCAACAGGTTAAAGAGATGGGAGCCGGGGTGGGTGGTGTCCCTCAGGATGTTTCTGGCCCTACTGAGACAACGGGAGTTGTAGATGGCAGTCAAAGAGGGCAGAGGGCAGCCAATTATTTTTTGTGCAGTGTTTGTCACCCTCTGCAATCGCTTCCTGTCGGCCTCCATGCAGCTGGAGTGCCACACTGTCGCAGCATAGGTCAACAGGCTCTCGATGGTTCATGTGCTAGAGCAGTGGGTCCCAAACCTTTTCAGCTCAAGACCCAAGAAAGAATTTTGGTGTCTCCCCGGGACCCAAATTTACAAAAATACACCATGAATCATTGTAACATCTACATTTTTAAACTGTGGACAAAAGATGGAACAAACTATGAATTTAAATGCATGTGAACTGTATTTATTCCATTATAACGATGCCTTCAGCGCTGCTCGGTTCCCTTTGAATGCCTGATAGATAACAGGGAGAATCATTATTAATCATTGCCAATTGGCGACCCAATAAAAACGGGTCTGCGACCCATTTTGGGTCCCGACCCTACGTTTGGGAAACATTGTGCTAGAGGATCAATGGGGGTGCAGCATGCAGCGACATACTGCATCCGGCCTATTGTTACTTCACAGGAACAAGGCACCATTTATATAGATTATATAGATGAACTCTTGCCCTTTTCCTTATTGTTTATGATTATTTTATTTGTCATTTTCATGCTCTCCATGTGTTTTTATTTTAGCACTTACCTCTTTTATCATGTAGCACTTTGGGATTTGCGTAAATATAAAGTGCATTACAAATTAAATGTATTATATTGTTCTCCCGCATGGTAAATGTAGGCTTTATTAAACACCAAACCAAGTATTT
Organism: Etheostoma nigrum; assembly: GCA_029931835.1. Classification (NCBI taxonomy): domain Eukaryota; kingdom Metazoa; phylum Chordata; class Actinopteri; order Perciformes; family Percidae; genus Etheostoma; species Etheostoma nigrum. The sequence continues at coordinate 37,314,361 of CM057237.1, forward strand.
TTTGGCCTAAACCAAACCAAACTGCGACTGTTTCACAGCGTTAATGACGTGTAAACACTGATAAACGGCCATGTAACGGCTCCCAGCGACCTTTCCTCGGTTACATTTAACCCTCATGTTGTCCTTGGGTCAAATTGACCCGTTTTCAGTTAATTAAAAAGCCTTGTCAAAATAAGCTAAAAAAAAAAAAAGTAAAATTAAAAATATCAAATATATCAAAAATATATTTAAAAATATATTTAAAAAAAAAAGCACCCAACTTTGAAAAAGTGACAAAAATGTCGGGAAAAACGATAATAATGTTGAAAAAAAGTGACCAAAATGTTGGTTGTTTTTTTTTACATCCATCCATCCATCCATCCATCCATCCATCCAGTACACATACATACATGCACACCTGGACTTAAATTCACACCTGGTCACTTTATATTTTTAACACTGGACTCAACACTGACACTTTAATAATAATAATAATAATTGATGGTCTTTTCTTTGTTTACTTGACGAATGTTCTTATTGTTCTTATGTTGTTATTATTATTAGTTATTTTGTTGTCTTTATACTGTCCTTTTTATCTATTTTTTATTTCCTTTTTCTTGCTAAAACTGCTGCTGGAACTTTCAATTTCCTCGCGGGAGTCATCCCAAAAAGATTAATAAAGAGAAGTCTGAGTCTAATTTAGTAGGCTGGGACACCCTTTCATGGGAATGCGTTTACTGCTGTTGGACAGAGCCCTTTTTTTTACATTTATTTGTGCTAACATGGTAACTGGCAGCTTGCTGTAGAAATATATTTTACAGACCGACATGTAGCTTTCCACCATAAATCATTTTCCTGACAGTGTCAACAGGGGGTCCGGGACCCCTATAGGGTCCTCAGAGTTACTGCAGGGGGGCCTCCATTTTTGTTAATTAAAAAAAAAAAGTTTGTTCAGATTTAAAATGTAACATGAATCCAACATATTAGCAAACATAATCTAACTGGGGGGGCTATATAGTAGGTAATGTATTCACAAAGGTATTCATCCACAGATACACTTCATCCTAAGGATTCACAGTTCCACATGTGTGTTTAATATTACAAGATCATTTATAAGATCTTGCCAACAGATTCTATTTTAATAGCTTAGTATAATGCACTAAAACGTTATGTATTAAGGCTTTAGGCCACCCTAGACTTTATTGTGGGTCCAGTTTAATATGCAACTTCATTTTATACAATATATGTAGTAGGGGGTCCCTGCTCTGTTGCTCTTACAGTTAAGGGGTCCCTGGCTTAAAATCATTGAAGACCCCTGCTTTAAAGTTAGAATCATTTTTTTTATCTTTGCTGCGTTTCATTATCCGAGGGCGTGGTTGTTTTTCAGTCACACACACACACTTGTGTGTAGGCATGAGGTCCAACATTCATTATGCATCATTTGCTTTCTGCTATTAATCTACCGAACCTTCATTTACATACTAATGGAAAACGTGGCGACAATTATAACTTGTTTCATCTCTCATTTCCATTGTCCTCTGGGCTTCACCATGTGTGCTCCTAACTGCACTGCATATATATATATATATATATATATATATATATATATATATATCTCACTAGGTTGGGCCCCATCTTATATTATTGAACCACGCTGCGTCTACACAGGTAACTGTCCCCGTCCTCATTCATTTGCATGACCTACAAAGTATTTCCATGCACACATTTCCCTGCATAAAGAGTCACATTGATACTTTAAACCAGGGGTCTTCAACAGGGGGTCCGCGACCCCTAGGGGGTCCGCGAAGGTACTGCATGGGGGTCGCGAAAGTTTTGGTTGATTAGACTTTTTTTTATATTCCCCCCCCCTCCCCCCTGCAATTTTCAATCAGAGACTCTGCTTCAATTTTCTCCATAAACCCCCGTTTATGTTTTAAAAATGTCCATTTGAATAGCTTTTATGCATGATTACATACAATTGACAGACATTGTTGATCTTGGCAGGTATCAGTTTATTGTGTTATGTTATGTTAAAAACATGAATATATGAACCTGTGTATTATTTGAGTATCTTAGTATTGAATGCACAATAACAAGGTACATTTACACATGGCAGTATAGGACCAGTTTGATATAACACAATTTTATACAATATATATATATAATTAGGGGGTCCCCGCTCCATCTCGCCATCAGTTTGGGGGTCCTTGGCCTGGAAAACGTTGAAGACCCCTGCTTTAAACACACCCTCACCTACGCACAAGTCTATTCATCAACGCCCCACATGACGCCCACTTCACACACCACTGTGTTGTTAGGTTGGGTTTATTATTAGTTATGAGGACATCATGTAAATGTTGATCAGAGCTCATTCAAGTCAAAGACCTTAGTGTAATAAGACTGTTTTTAAAACCCACAGGCAGCTTCCAGCATGCTTCAGAGGCAGATAATTAATATGCAACAAGCGTATATTTGCCTAAAAGGTAAAGTGCATTAGATATACTTGAATGGAAGTGATATGCAAAAGGATAGCAGACAATACCTTGTGTCTGCTTGTATCTTTAAGATAGAATTGACTTCATTTTTTGACAAAACACTTGATCACGCTTTTGATCAACGTTTTTAACTTTTTCTCACGTTTTTGTATTTTTTTTCAACACTTTTGACGCTTTTTTTTTTACAGTGATGTTGCATTACTCTTAACCATTGTGCTGTCTTCCATCAAAATTGAAAATTAACACTTTTGTTGATGCTTTTTAATTGATTTTGTCCCTTTTTTCAATGTTATCACTTTTTTTTGACGTTTTCAACACTACGTAACACTAACTTATTAACTTTAGTTTTACAGTTATTTTTGGAATTTATGGTCAATAAAGCTCATTTATAGGAAATTATACCTAATGTTTGAGTTAGAAAAGCAGAAATTAGGAATTATTGAGACTAAAATTAAAGGAATGGATGTTGATGATAATCACAGACTGGAATATGTCAACTTTTACTCAATACTATTTCAAAAACACTTCCATTTGTTTTACAATGCTATAAAATTGAATAAGACGCCCCAAAATGAATGAAAGTAGAGATTTGTACTTGGCAAAGAGCGTTGGGTGGAATCAATCATGTTATTTTGGGGAATTAAAAAGAACATTGATATAGGACAACATGAGGACAACACGAGGACAACATGAGGACAACATGAAGACAACATGAGGACAACATGAGGACAACATGAGGGCAACATGAGGGCAACATGTGGGCAACATGAGGACAACATGAGGACAACATGAGGACAACATGAGGACAACATGAGGGCAACATGGGGACAACATGGGGACAACATGGGGACAACATGAAGACAACATGAGGACAACATGAGGGCAACATGAGGGCAACATGTGGGCAACATGAGGGCAACATGAGGGCAACATGAGGGCAACATGAGGACAACATGAGGACAACATGAGGGCAACATGAGGGCAACATGAGGGCAACATGAGGACAACATGAGGACAACATGAGGACAACATGGGGACAACATGGGGACAACATGAGGACAACATGAAGACAACATGAAGACAACATGAGGGCAACATGAGGGCAACATGAGGGCAACATGAGGACAACATGAAGACAACATGAGGACAACATGAAGACAACATGAGGGCAACATGAGGGCAACATGAGGACAACATGAGGGCAACATGAGGACAACATGAGGGCAACATGAGGACAACATGAAGACAACATGAGGGCAACATGAAGACAACATGAGGGCAACATGAGGGCAACATGAGGACAACATGAGGGCAACATGAGGACAACATGAGGGCAACATGAGGGCAACATGAGGACAACATGAGGACAACATGAAGACAACATGAGGGCAACATGAGGACAACATGAGGGCAACATGAGGACAACATGAGGACAACATGAGGGCAACATGAGGACAACATGAGGGCAACATGAGGACAACATGAAGACAACATGAGGACAACATGAAGACAACATGAGGGCAACATGAGGGCAACATGAGGGCAACATGAGGGCAACATGAGGACAACATGAGGGCAACATGAGGACAACATGAGGGCAACATGAGGGCAACATGGGGACAACATGAGGGAAACATGAGGACAACATGAGGACAACATGAGGACAACATGAGGGCAACATGAGGGCAACATGAGGACAACATGAGGACAACATGAGGACAACATGAGGGCAACATGAGGGCAACATGAGGGCAACATGACGGCAACATGACGGCAACATGAGGGCAACATGAGGGCAACATGAGGACAACATGAAGACAACATGAGGGCAACATGAGGGCAACATGAGGGCAACATGAGGACAACATGAGGGCAACATGAGGACAACATGAGGGCAACATGAGGACAACATGAAGACAACATGAGGACAACATGAAGACAACATGAGGGCAACATGAGGGCAACATGAGGGCAACATGAGGGCAACATGAGGACAACATGAGGGCAACATGAGGACAACATGAAGACAACATGAGGGCAACATGAGGGCAACATGAGGACAACATGAGGACAACATGAGGACAACATGAGGGCAACATGAGGACAACATGAGGGCAACATGAGGACAACATGAAGACAACATGAGGACAACATGAAGACAACATGAGGGCAACATGAGGGCAACATGAGGGCAACATGAGGACAACATGAGGGCAACATGAGGACAACATGAGGGCAACATGGGGACAACATGAGGGAAACATGAGGACAACATGAGGACAACATGAGGACAACATGAGGACAACATGAGGGTTAGAGAAGAAAGCGACTTTAGGAAACAGGACTCTCCGATATCCCCGGTCTCCTGGGTGAAAGTCCTGTGTTTGACCCATCCACCCCCCCAACCAAGCTCCCTAAAGGGAGCCTTTTTCTTCGTATTGGACGCTGACAGCCACTGTCCCAGGGTCCATATTTTACGAGTTCAGAGTGAGAACGAGTTGCTCTATTATGATAAAAGTTTGGTTTAGGCATAAAAACTACTTGGTTACCACCACCTCAACCTGCTTCCATATGCTGAATTTGGCGCTCTTATACTTCGTCACATTACTTCCTGCTTTGCTCCCCTCATGATTACTGCGGCCACTAGATGGCGCCGTCACTACATTACATTACATGTCATTTGACACTTTTATCCTATAAGCGACTTCCAATTAAAGGCTTCCAACCCTGAAGGTGTCATCTCCAGACAACAAGTGGGAAGTGCAAGTACATTAGCTTTAAATAAGCAAAACCACAAAGAGCCATATGAAAGTGCTGCTTCAAGAATATTTTTCTTAATTTTTTTCATCCGAGGTGCTTTTTTTTTTTTAAAGATTACTAGCTTTCATCTGTCCTGATGGAGCTCATTCCACCATTAAAATGTGAAGTTCTTAAATGTCCCATGACATGGTGCTCTTTGGATGCTCTTATATAGACCTTAGTGGTCCCTAATACTGTATATGAAGTCTCTTTTATATAGACCTTAGTGGTCCCCTAATACTGTATCTGAAGTCTTTTATATAGACCTTAGTGGTCCCCTAATACTGTATCTGAAGTCTCTTTATATAGACCTTAGTGGTCCCCTAATACTGTATCTGAAGTCTCTTTATATAGACCTTAGTGGTCCCCTAATACTGTATCTGAAGTCTCTTTATATAGACCTTAGTGGTCCCCTAATACTGTATCTGAAGTCTCTTTATATAGACCTTAGTGGTCCCCTAATACTGTATCTGAAGTCTCTTTTATATAGACCTTAGTGGTCCCTAATACTGTATCTGAAGTCTCTTTTATATAGACCTTAGTGGTCCCTAATACTGTATCTGAAGTCTCTTTTATATAGACCTTAGTGGTCCCCTAATACTGTATCTGAAGTCTCTTTTATATAGACCTTAGTGGTCCCTAATACTGTATCTGAAGTCTCTTTTATATAGACCTTAGTGGTCCCCTAATACTGTATCTGAAGTCTCTTTTATATAGACCTTAGTGGTCCCCTAATACTGTATCTGAAGTCTCTTTTATATAGACCTTAGTGGTCCCTAATACTGTATCTGAAGTCTCTTTTATATAGACCTTAGTGGTCCCCTAATACTGTATCTGAAGTCTCTTTATATAGACCTTAGTGGTCCCCTAATACTGTATCTGAAGTCTTTTATATAGACCTTAGTGGTCCCCTAATACTGTATCTGAAGTCTCTTTTATATAGACCTTAGTGGTCCCCTAATACTGTATCTGAAGTCTTTTATATAGACCTTAGTGGTCCCCTAATACTGTATCTGAAGTCTCTTTTATATAGACCTTAGTGGTCCCTAATACTGTATCTGAAGTCTCTTTTATATAGACCTTAGTGGTCCCCTAATACTGTATCTGAAGTCTCTTTTATATAGACCTTAGTGGTCCCCTAATACTGTATCTGAAGTCTCTTTTATAGAGACCTTAGTGGTCCCCTAATACTGTATCTGAAGTCTCTTTTATATAGACCTTAGTGGTCCCTAATACTGTATCTGAAGTCTCTTTTATATAGACCTTAGTGGTCCCCTAATACTGTATCTGAAGTCTCTTTATATAGACCTTAGTGGTCCCCTAATACTGTATCTGAAGTCTCTTTATATAGACCTTAGTGGTCCCCTAATACTGTATCTGAAGTCTCTTTATATAGACCTTAGTGGTCCCCTAATACTGTATCTGAAGTCTCTTTATATAGACCTTAGTGGTCCCTAATACTGTATCTGAAGTCTCTTTATATAGACCTTAGTGGTCCCCTAATACTGTATCTGAAGTCTCTTTATATAGACCTTAGTGGTCCCTAATACTTCTCTGAACCTGTGATATCTCACGGCAGGCCTCAGTACTGTGTGTCCCTACGAGTAGTTTTGTTTCCAATAAAAAGATCTGCATCTTTAAGAACAAGTGAGGAAATAGTAAGTAATTCTTACTAATGTAAGAGCAGATATATATGAAACCTTCTCTGACGTGCATGTAAGCTTGTTGTAGTCGCAGTGTGCTGTGAGTGCATCGGAGCACATGTGGGTCACTGAAAAGACCTCTATCACCTGGAAAAGCACAGGTTTCCATACACTCACATTCTACTCTCTGCACCCCGCCCCCCATTTTTTAAAAATATACTTGTTTGTTTAATGCAACCGATTATAACCCACAGCTTAAATGCCACAGAGGGTCGTGCGGTGTATGAGAGCCTCTCGAGCAGCTCCAACACATCAACAACACAGTGGTGGGCTTGAGTTTACTAAGTACCAGCTTCCAAAAAAAAAAAAAAAAAAGCTCTTTCCACTTTCCACAGACTGGATGTGTGTTGCGAGCGTGGCGTTTCTGGGTGGATTTTTCTTTGTCTTTGACACCTGAAACGTGTCTGACGCAGCGCTGCTGCTGCTATGTGATGTAGGCTACAGGGAGGTAAACTTGCTCCTTATGACCTCATAAGGGGCAAGATGCCAGATCAGCCTGTGAGGTGTGATGTAGGCTACAGGGAGGGAGGCGCCCACAGACCAGTCTAATATATGTCTAATATAGTATCTCACCTTATCATGGTCATTGCATTTTCTTAATTTTTAATTTTATTTTTATTAGGTATGTGTGATATATGTGTGATATATGTGTGTGTATATGTGTGTATATGTGTCTGTTGTGTTAGGTTGTCTTGCTACTGGATGCCTAAAATTTCTTTCAGGATGAATAAAGTATCTATCTATCTATCTATCTATCTATCTATCTATCTATCTATCTATCTATCTATCTATCTATCACCTACTTAATTGATAACAGCAAAGACAACGTCTGCAGTATTGACAGCAAAATAGGCTACAGTACTGAGAGGTGCGACATTTGAAAATCAATCATTTCTTTTTTAATTTCACATTTATATCTGCATTTATGTCAAAACCTAGATCAAAATGTCATTCATTAATATGTATTTGTGTCAAAATGACATATAAACACATTTTCCCATTCTATTTTGCCTGGAAACGCTTACAACACGCTTGTGTGTTTACGTGGAAAACAGGCGTCGGTACTATTTCTATCAGTCCCGTGTTTTCGGCACATTAAAAACTACTCTGGTATAAGTAGAAGTACTGATTTAACTTCTTTACTCAAATAAAAGTAACAAAGTAAAGGCTTGGACATTTACTTAGAGTATAAAAGTAGCCTTACGAATGAGAAAATGAACTGACAGCTAGCAAATCTTTGAACATGGTAATAATAATATAATAATAATAATAAAAATAATAAATGTAATACGTCAGGTTCACAATGTTTTCTTCATTTTCAATCATGTTGCCGTCCATACTACTACGTAAAAGTATATTCCCATCTGATTAAATTATTTGAAAGTAAAGTAACGAGCCAATTTTGTAAAATGTAACGAGTAGAAAGAAAGTACCGCTGTTCATATTCAAAATATAAGGAGTAAAAGTAAAAAGTCGCCACAAAAATAAATAGTAAAGTAAAAAAAAATCAGAAAAAATCTACTCGAGTACAGTAACAAAGTATTTGTACTTCGTTACTTCCCATCTCTGCATTTCAGACAGACAAATCAGCAAATTAGCATAGTTCGAGACCTGTTTCGGTGTCAGGAACAAACTGTTGCCGGATCTGTCAGAACAGATAAGGTTATTTTTTATAATGCTAAATATGTCTTTTAGCTGTATAAACATCTAATAAATTATACAAAGTGTTTCATACCATTTTTTTTTTAGCTATAGAGAATCTTTGCTGTAAGGTGTCAAACACACCATCACTGATTCATTAGTGGATCTCAACAAGGTTGGATAATCAATACTCACATGTCAACATTGAAAAGCAAATCTACTTCATATCTCATATCGACGCCCACACATGCACACAATGCCGTCATTGTGTGCATGTGTGTGGGCGTCGATATGAGAGCTCCTCCACATCTCTGTCCTCACCGTCTGCTGCAGGTCGGGAATGACGATGCGGATGACCAGCGAGTTGATGTGAATGTCGTCCATGTGGTTCTGCGATGGCTCGGCGGTGGCCCTTATGGTCTCGTAAATGGTCTCTTCGTGGGAGCTGTCGGAGTCGCAGTCGGAGTAGTCTGAAAAGCTCTGGGCCATCTCATCCTCACTGGAGGTGGGGCTCCGGGGCATAGTCAGCAGGCCCGGCGGATTCAGCTGAAAGAAGGGGGAAAAGGTCACATAAACCCAAACTGCTCATTAAAAGGAGTAGGCATTAACATTTAAGAACCCCATTGCTCCCTTTAGACACCTTTTGTCGCTTTAGAGAGCCCCAAAAATGCTGCTTGTTAGTTTGTGAGTTCATCCTCGTCCATTCTCTAAGTAAGTAAGTAAGTAAAATTTATTCGTATAACACTTTTCTCAGATGAAGATCACAAAGTGCTTCACAACAAAAGGAAGCATTAACAACTCTTGATACATACAATACATCACAAAAAGAAACAAAAGAATAACACGAACACATAAAACCAGCCTAACCACCCTATGATCTAGTTAAAAGCCTCTTTAAAAAGCAGAGATTTCAACTGAGTTTTAAAGTTTTCCACACAATCTAAACAGCGCATGGAAGGAGGCAAAGCCTTCCACAACCTAGGAGCAACAACTTGAAATTAACCCCTAGTTTTAAAATGTGTAAGGGGGGCAACTAATAGTCTCTGGCCTGTTGATCTCAGACTACGAGAGGATGTACGCAGCTGTATCAGGTCAGAAATGTATGGGGGTGCCTGTCCCTGTAGGGCTCTAAAAGTTAGGACCAACATGTTGAAGTGCATTCTAAATATCACTGGTAACCAATGAAGTGAAGCTGAAACTGGAGTAATATGTGCCCTTTTACTCGTGTGGGTTAAAAGCCTAGCAGCAGAGTTTTGGACAGTCTGGAGACGACAAAGATCCTTCTTATTAAGGCAAATAAAAAGACTGTTACAATAGTCTAAGCGAGACGAGATCAAAGCATGAATAATCATCTCCAACTCGGCTTTTGACACCAGAGCTCTTATCTTTGAAATGTTCCTTAATTGAAAGAAACAGTTCTTCCCAGAGGAGTTACTGGGACTGCATATCTTAACAAAAAAGGTTTCATTTCATTATAAAGTACAAGTGGTGCTAAAACTGACCCTGCAAGCAATTGTACCATGTGACCAAAGGCTCTACTCTTTAAATGGTAGCAGGCTAGGTGACTGCACTTTATTAATCAACGTGATTTATGGATCAGAAAATTAAACACCGGATGAAATCCCATCCGTCACTGCTTGTTGCCATGCTCTCGTGAGGGACCTGGATAGATCTAAGACATTTAAAATAACCTGAATATCCACTGATTTGTATCTTAAAATCCTCACGGGTGTTTGATTAGAGGTCAGTGTGCAGATCTTTGACCTTAAAGACAGTTAAAGTGGTAGTTACTAGGGGTGGGGGTGGAAAAAAAATCGATACACAGGCGCCAAGTATGGATTTTTTTGTTATATATGTGTTAGTTTGTCTGCTTGAAAATCCCATTTTACAGCAATAAAATTGAGGTGATATGAACAAACAGAGAAATTTATCTTTTTAGATAAAACAGGAACACTGGAGAACTGAGATGCTCTGATTGGTTGGAGGTCTATGCGTTGCTCTGATTGGTTGTAGGTCATTGCGTTGCTCTGATTGGTTGGAGGTCTATCCGTTAGTTTTGTTTTGGTATTTATAATTTAACCCTTTTGTGTCTTTTCACCAATGTTTTTGTCACTTTTTAAACGTTTGTTGACTTTTTCTGAGCCTTTTGAAATTTGTGTGTTTTTTCTAAATTTATTTCAAAATTTGTCACATTTTTCACATTTTTTGTCACTTTGTTCGGCATTTTTTTCATGTTTTTTTTATTTATTTTTTTAACATTTGTCACACAAGTTCTTTCAATTATTTCTTTCTCCAAATGCTATGAAATTGACAAAAAAAAACACCCAAATTCAATGAAAGTAGTGAACTGATTATTTATTTGTCTTGTGAGGAACCATCCACGTTACTTTTTTGGACAATTTGTTTGAAAGAAACCCAAATTTCTGATATAGAAACTTTTTGTAAAGGGGTCAAATTTGACCCGAAGACACCAGGAGGGATAAAACGTGCATGAAGTCAGAAGAGCTGCTGGTAGCAAGTCTGAGCCTACTCTTGTTGAGGATTGTCATCAACATGATCATTTCTTTTCATCAGCACTGAACATGAAGAGCTCAGCTGGAGGAAACTGAAGTGTTTGGTTTGATCCGGGCGGGAGAAGCTCTTCACTCAGGAAAAGCAATGGTGAGTAGATGAGACGTTTCAGCTGCAGGGCCACTGGAGATGTTCCAGACTGAGCTCTGTGAGCCGCCCTGCAGCATCTGTGACACTCATCCTGGTGTGTGTGGGTCCATTAGCTGACGTGCTTGTCCTGGCATTGTCCCAGACACCTGGACACCGCTGATGGAAATGTTTTCTCATAACAACAGATAAAGGTCTCCATTTCTATCCGCGACCATGTGCCATGATTAGATTTTCTTTTCCACAGATTACTCTCTGTTCTTCGGGTTTTAATGTGCCGTTTCTCCTGATAATGAAAATAAAATATCTATCAGAAAGAGACACAAACAATAAGAGAGGAAAGATGGAAACTAGACTCATTGCTGGATTACTTTAGCACGTTTCCATTACATTTCGTTGCATTTTCAGTAAGAAAACCTCTCCCTTCAGCAGCCATTCTGACTGCTATACTATGGTGAATATTTTTATAAATATTAGTGCTTGAATTAATCCTAAAGTACCGTTAAACTAACTGTGTTAACATCATCATCATCAAGGTACAGTATATTAAAGATAGGAAATCAATTTCAATTCAATTTTGTGTCATGCTTGGTTGGATTTAAGTTGATGAATTCGGCTTCCCCGTGTCGAAAAAGCCAAACCTTCACCATCCATATCAAAGCCCGCCCTCCATGTATGTCAACAACATATTCATTACACACACAAACACACGCACACGCAACGCAAACACACAAACTCACGCACACATGCTGTGATTGCCAAGCACTGCAGATGAAAGACATTAATGAGACGCCTTCTTCTTGCCAGTGGCTGATCTCCATCATAGATCCTAACACCGTCTTTCACCAGCGGCAAAAAAAGCCAATCAAATATGCAAATAATTCCTTTTTGTCACACAATGTGAGAATTATCAAGTGATTAGCACTCTAATTCCTTCATAGCCAATTCATTGGCAACAACAACTCAAATGCCTGAAGACCATAGTCACGGTCAAACCTTAATTGTATTTGAACTAGCTTTCCTTTTTTTTGTATGTAGTGTGTTACCAATGTTACCATGGCTTTTGGAGAGTGACTGACTGTGACTCTGGTTCAAAGCTGCAAGTATTACTTGCTCTATGTCATCACAGCATCACAGTACGGCCAATTTTATGATATTGTGCCGCTACGCTTCGATTGGTGATGGAAGAATAACGTTCATGCATGTAATTGGTGATGAATCACCCTCACGCTTGAATCATACATGAATACTTGCCTAATTTCAGTTTGATCTATGATCATGAAGATGCAGATAACAATCCAAAATGTCAAGAAGCGCATGTCTTTAAGAGGAGACAAGCTCTCCCTGGCATGACTGTCCGATAAGTGGTGATATTTACAATAAGCTGTGTCACTTAAGCTTGAAATGTGGAAAACAATTTATTTTCTATATTAGATTAAAAAAAATGTTATGCTCTAGGGACTTCAGTTCAATTTATAGTTGTTTAACATAAATGTGGGCTAAAACATCATTGTTCTACATAAAAGTGGGATAGTACATCATGTTATTTGCTTTACTATTGGTTAAGATGTAGCTGGGCGTATTGAACAAGTTTAAGGTTAAAATAGTTCACTGGAGGTGAATAAAGAAAAAATAACAGCTGCAAATTAATCTTATCTCACCCTGCTGGCCAGACGAGGAGTGTCCAGCTCTCGTCGTCTCAATGTTCTTCTTCATTTCTCAAGGTTTCAAAATACTCACACGATAACTATTAAACAATAATATTTGTAAGACATGATGCATAGCTTCCAGAGCAGAGTTGCAGGTTATTGAGGTAGCGCTTGATGTGTAAATGAGTCTGATTTAGCCTCCTGATGTCTCATTGTAGACAGGAAATGCATTTAAGATCGCAAAACTAACTTTGGGTAAAAGCGTCTAGACCTGTCTGGGGAAAAATCTAAATACTTTTATATTTGTGTTAGATAGTTTATTTTTGTTTCCCCTGAATGCCAAGACCTGGGGAGACAATTTTGAAAAGCCAAACGTCTATTATTATCTAAGTGTAGTTTTATTTCTAACATTATTCTATCAGACAGTCACATCCATAGTCTGGAGTTATAATTTCTTTGCCTTTGGGGTATTGTGGAGTGGGTACAACTGGAAGGACTGGATGAAAAGTGTTAAAAACTGATAAAAACACACTGGCTAACTTGGAAATAAGGTCTAATGTCCAAAATTCTCAACCACCCCTTTAAGATGGCACAGACCAAAATTGAAGTCAATCGGACGAGGAGGAGGAGTAAAAGTACGACGTGGAAATGGCCAAAATCACACCGATTTCAAACTTTCAATTGAAAATGGCTCAATTGTTTTAATTTTGTAGGGGGCGCAAGGGAGCCATTTTTGTGCACCTATTCCCGAAATCCTTAAAAAATTAATTCCATTAATATTAATTCCAATTCTGGTGATTTTTCTTTGTTAACCCTTGTGTTGTCCTCGGGTAAAATTGACCCGTTTCAAAGTGTTTTATATCAGAAATATGGATTTCTTTCAATCAAATTGCCCAAAAATAACATGGATGACTCCATAAAACATTGTTCAGGTAAAATTACTGATTACTTTCATTGAATTATTTGTGTGTTTTATTTAATCTTATAGCATTTGAATTTAATTTAATTTTTTAATGGTTTCAAAACAGTATCCGGACTAAACTTTGACATCTACCCATCTGTGATCCACTCAACATCCTCTGATCTTAAGTATTAGCAAAATAATTCATAATTTCTGCCTTTTTAACTAAAAATGTATGTATAATTTGATATAAATGAAGTTTGTTGACCGTGAATTCCAAGAATAAAGTGTAAAACCTGTTATTAAACCAGCTCAGGTTTTTTAAAAAAAGCCCCCAAAAGCTGGAAAAAGTGACAAATAAATCAGAAAAAAACAACAACAAAATGTTCATTTTCAATTTTGACCATGAAGGACAAGTTCCTGGTTAATGGGAAGAGAACTCGAGGGTTAAGCCCCTCAAAAAGGTGATTCATTTGCAGGAAGAAAGAAGGAAGAATTCCTTCAGTTTCGCCGCTGTCGGAGCTCGGGCCCTAACAAGATGTTTCTGCCTGTAAGAGGCCGTCTCGGGTTACGTATGTAACCCTTGTTCCCCGAGATAGGGGAACTCGAACTGCGTCGGTTACGACACCAAGGCGTTCCCATAGTGTCGTAACCGACGCAGTTCGAGTTCCCCTCGAAGGGGAACGTCTCGGGTTACGTATGTAACCCTTGTTCCCCGAGATAGGGGAACTCGAACTGCGTCGGTTACGACACTATGCCTAAAGGCGTTCCCATAGTGTCGTAACCGACGCAGTTCGAGTTCCCCTCGAAGGGGAATGGCTCGGGTTACGTATGTAACCCTTGTTCCCCGAGATAGGGGAACGAGACACTGCGTCGGTTACGACACTATGCCTAAAGGCGTTCCCATAGTGTCGTAACCGACGCAGTTCGAGTTCCCCTCGAAGGGGAACGTCTCGGGTTACGTATGTAACCCTTGTTCCCCGAGATAGGGGAACGAGACACTGCGTCGGTTACGACACTATGCCTAAAGGCGTTCCCATAGTGTCGTAACCGACGCAGTTCGAGTTCCCCTCAAAGGGGAACATCTCGGGTTACGTATGTAACCCTTGTTCCCCAAGATAGGGGAACGAGACACTGCGTCGGTTACGACACTATGCCTAAAGACATTCCCATAGCGTCGTAACCGACGCAGTTTGAGTTCCCCTCGAAGGGGAACCCTAGATTATGTTTAAAGCAGTGACAAAGTTTAAGTATCATTTAAGATTTCAGCTGCTCGTGCATTGAAAGAAATCTGTTGCAATCTCACAGCTCAGGCTGATTTTAGATCACGTTAATTTGTTTACAGAGTGACGGTTTTCAGGAGATTGCACCATTTCAGCAACTTCTACAGATCAGCCTGATTAACTGCAGCAGGACGCCTTGACATCTTTCATCTTTCATATGTTACGACACCATCAAATCAAGAGAACTTCACAGGGGCTGAAAGCACTCGCTGGCTTAACGTGACTTCACTTTCTCTGGCTGCTTTTATGAAAAGTAAATGTGTGAATGTGTTAAAGTGTGTCAGACAGAGAGGCAGAAAGGCCCTTTTTTTTGGGTCATCCCTGGACATTTTTCACACCCGTCCCTCGCTTCATTCAGTGGTGTAATTGAAAAGATGAAAAGACTTTCTTGACGACTTTCGGTGCCTAAGAGAGTACGCAGTGTTCAGTAATGAACACGCTCGTTAGCTTTGATTTACATGCGTTGTGCCTGCCTGTGTGAGTGAGAAAGAGCTGGAAAAAGAGTGAGAGGAAAGGGAAAAACAAGGATTTTTCTCTCTCGTGTTAATGCCTGTGACAGAGTATGTTAGCGGGTGTTGAACACCTGTCAGGCTAACACATGGAACAAGTGTTGTGAGCTATTAGAGCAGAATAACTACATTTGATTTATTGCATTACGTTACATTACAGCTGCAATCAGCAGCGTATTTAATGGCACTTGGAACGAAATCAAGCACAGGGTTTTGACACGTTGCTGTGTAAAGCAGGCAGTTTCAGTTCAGACCACAGATTCACGAGGTGACAAAACCCTTTAATAACTTTTCAGGGAAAAGACGTCCTTTACCGAATGATTAGGACTTTAACCCTCATGTTGTCCTCGGGTCAGATTGACCCGTTTTCCTATATCAATGTTCTTGGTAATTCCCCAAAATAACATGATTGATTCCACACAACGCTCTTTGCCAAGTACAAATCTCTACTTTCATTCATTTTGGGGTGTCTTATTCAATTTTATAGTTTTAATTTTAGTCTCAATAATTCCTAATTTCTGCTTTTCAAACTCAAACATGCTGCTCCGATTCTCCGATCAATCTCACGCTCCATGGTAGATTATGCATAACATTTTGTATAATTAATATGAATGCAATTGATATGAATATGGAATATAAATATGCAAAGTAACTAAGGCTATAAAATACTTAAGTAAAATGTACAATAGGCTATTAGGAGAAAATGAAAATACTCAATTAAAAGTACCTTACAGTTGTATTAAAGTACAATGTTCAATTTTTTGTTTGTAAAATGTTTGTTTAAAGCACTTGAATAAGAAATTTATGTTATTTAGTTTAAAACAGTCTAAAGGAAATGGTTAATTATAGTGTGAATAAAACTCACTATACACATTAACCCTCATGTTGTCTTCCAGTCAAAATTGAAAATGAACACTTTTTTGACGAGTTTTATCAATGTTTTTAACTTTTTTACGTTTTTGTCCCTTTTTTCAACACTTTAGAATTTTTTTTTTTTTAAATGTTTGTCACTTTTTTGTCGTTTTCAACACTACGTAACACTAACTTATTAACTAGTTTTACAGGTATTTTAGGAATTTATGGTCAATAAACCTCATTTATAGGAAATTATACCTAATGTTTGAGTTAGAAAAGCAGAAATTAGGAATTATTTAGACTAAAATTAAAGGAATGGATGTTGATGATAATCACAGACTGGAATATGTCAACTTTTACTCAATACTATTTCAAAAACACTTCCATTTGTTTTACAATGCTATAAAATTGAATAAGACGCCCCAAAATTAATGAAAGTAGAGATTTGTACTTGGCAAAGAGCGTTGGGTGGAATCAATCATGTTATTTTGGGGAATTAAAAAGAACATTGACATAGGACAACATGAGGACAACATGAGGACAACATGGGGATAACATGAGGACAACATGAAGACAACATGAGGACAACATGAGGACAACATGACGACAACATGACGACAACATGACGACAACATGACGACAACATGAAGACAACATGAAGGCAACATGAAGGCAACATGAGGGCAACATGGGGACAACATGAGGGCAACATGAAGACAACATGAAGACAACATGAGGGCAACATGAAGACAACATGAGGACAACATGAAGACAACATGAGGACAACATGAGGACAACATGAGGACAACATGAAGACAACATGAAGACAACATGACGACAACATGAAGACAACATGAAGACAACATGAAGGCAACATGAAGGCAACATGAAGGCAACATGAGGACAACATGAAGACAACATGAGGACAACATGAGGACAACATGACGACAACATGACGACAACATGAAGACAACATGAAGGCAACATGAGGACAACATGAGGGCAACATGAAGACAACATGAGGACAACATGAGGGCAACATGAGGACAACATGAGGACAACATGAAGGACAACATGAGGGCAACATGAGGACAACATGAGGGCAACATGAAGACAACATGAGGACAACATGAGGGCAACATGAGGACAACATGAGGAGACAACATGAGGGCAACATGAGGACAACATGAGGACAACATGAGGACAACATGAGGACAACATGAGGTTTAAACAGAAGGCAGTGAAAGGACGAAGAGGAAAGACAAGTGAGGACTTCTCAGTGTCTCTTTGTCTCACCCAAACGACAGCCAGTAAAGCCAGTCTGAGCTTCATAGATGCCGCTAGTGTGGGTGTGCTTGTGTGAGTGATGGATGTCAAAAGTGACAAAACACATGGCACATGACTGATGCATAACATTTCTCTTATTATAATTATACAGTCATATATTAATGAGAAACCTTGTGAAATGGAAAATGATGGAAATGAACTGCACTTGCCAGGCCAATACTACCTAAT
The DNA here is from genome assembly GCA_029931835.1 of Etheostoma nigrum. Lineage (NCBI taxonomy): Eukaryota > Metazoa > Chordata > Actinopteri > Perciformes > Percidae > Etheostoma > Etheostoma nigrum. The sequence goes on from CM057237.1 coordinate 37,332,348, forward strand.
CCATGCGTTTGTGTGACTACAGAGTAAAAATGTTCAGTAATTGCCTGACCCAGATCTGTCAGCCTGTCTAAAAGAAGACAAAAGCAGATAGTTAATCTGGTCGTCATGCGCGTGCCGTCTTCAGAGGTAGAATCTCAAATCTCCTGTATATTACATTCCAGGTGCTCATAACCCAGTGCTTCTCAAATAGTGGTGCGATACCTGGGGGGGCGCGTGTGCTCCTGGGGAACAGGCTTTAATTCTTGGCCGTACTAGTATAAAGTGTAATTGCGCATCCACTACAGTAGGCGGCAGTGGCGCTCTCATTGTTACTTCTGTCACGTTTGCGACAGTGCAACATCTTACGACTTACAAGACAACAGGTTTGCCTTGGTTAGCAGTGCTGAGTCAACAGAAAGCTAGTTATTTTTTTAGTTTTTGTAGTTTATTAGTTATTATAATTATTAAATATTATTTATTGATTTGATTTAATTTTACAATGGTGCAATTAGTTGGTCAAACATGTTTACAGTTTATTTATTTTTAATTTCAGGCATTGATGCACTTAAAATCTTTTCTGTTGCAGACTTAAAACACGATTTAATAAAGTTATTCTTTGTAAGTTTGACCATATGTCTTTCTTTTTTTCTTTTCTTTAATGTTAATAAGGATAAAATGTCACGGTGGGGAGTGGGGGGCGCGAATAGTTTTCTTCTTGCTAGGGGGGGCGTAACAGAAAATAATTGAGAAGCACTGTCATAACCATTGCTTAAGGCTAACCTCTTTTATTTCAACCTGGACCTTATCTTCCTTTGTTTTTGTGTCTAAGGAACTGATGGGAACAACAACCTTTGACATCGGTCCAGTATTGAACAAGACCGCTGCAGTCGCCAAACGGGCAATCGTGTGCCTTCAATGTCCGTCCACTAAATGTGTGTTTTTTGCCACTGACCGGCTCAAATTATTATTCTAAGTGTCTGACAACATTATGGGAAGCATCCCTACAGACATAGACCTTCTTGTTAAAAGAGTAAGATCCTTTTAGTTTAACAGGAAACAGCTCCGAAATCACCATCACCAAACCCACCAGACTCATTTTCATTTTTCACTTCATTCAAATTAAAAATAAATAAATAAATAAAACCGTCAAAAGCCGGCTTGGTTCGTCTTTCCACTGTTCTAACAATCAGCACTCTGGTCTGGGTGAAATAAACCCTTAATTTACCCATTTACATGTGACAATATGCTGGCTCTACAGAATACACGCTGATTATTTACATGGAGTCTGGTGGGTTTGGTAATGGTGATGTCGGAGCGGTTTCATGTTAAACAAAAAGGATCTTACTCTTTAACAAGAAATTCTGTATCTGTAGGGATCCTTTCCATAATGTTGTCAGACTCTTAGAATAATATTCAATGGCAAAAACTGAACTTTTAGTGGATGGAAATTGAAGGTACGCAATTGCCCGTTAATGTTACATTGAAGCTTGTTGTTCCCATTAGTTACTTAGACACAAGAACATTGGAAAATAGGGTCCAGGTTAAAATAAATGAGGTTATCCTTAAGCAATGGTTATGAGCACCTAGAACAAACACTGAACTTTCATTGGACGGAAATTGAATATTTAATGCCCATTAATGTTGCATTGCAGCTTGTTTTACCGTGGCGATAGTCTTGTTCAATGCTTAACCAATTTTCAAAGTTACAAAATAATAATGGGAGCCCGTCAGTGACAGAAACAGCTCTTTTAGTGGACGGAAATTGTTGACGCACATACAGTATATGCCCCATAGGGTTACATTGCAGCCCGGACCAGACCCTTTTGGCAAAATACCCTTTTGGCAAAACAATCCAAATCCAAAATGCACTAAATGAAAAAGCAGTCATTGGCAATCCTGGGTCGGCTGTGTGGTAATTGGTGGTATAAAGTACTTCATGGCCTGGCGCCACCTCCACTGCTGGAGTTTATTAAATACAGACACACTCGGATCACCAGAGCCGTTGTAAACAGGGACTGTGAGGTTCCTTTCAGAAAAACCTCCATCAGCCATAATGCACTATCTATTAAAGGCAGTGCATTATGGGACACACTTCCTCCGACTATAACGGAGCAGCCCACTTTGGCCTTTTTTACTAATGAATTGTCCTGTTTTTATTTTTTCTGTTTCTTTTTTTCTTATTTTCTTGTTGTTTCTTCTTGTTTTTATATACTAAATGTTACTACCCTATGTCTTTTTTACTGTAACTCCAACCTGCCTGTTGGATTGCAGATGGAAATCAACCCTCGGGCTACAATCTGGCACATTTACGTGTACTGTTGTGCATGTTCATCAATGTGCCTTGACCTGAATTAATAAAATAAAAAAAATACAAATTATTCTTTATCTCAATGTGTACACATGCTAGTAAGTCATATCAACACATTTCAATACAACTGACTTAAATTGGAGATTTCTGAACGACCAGAAACTTTCAGGGATATTTATAGATATTACAAATGACTAAGGGTCACCAAGTAGTACTAAATGTGCAAATAGGCCTTTAGGTGCACGTATTTAGCGTGGGGTTTAGGGGTCCTTCCTCAAGAAAATGTTACTTTATCCAATTAAAAAGAAAAAAGAAGTAGATTTTAATTATTTTGGACCATTATTATAACCATATCTGTGTCTAGTCCACTGGGGACCAACTTAATTTAGTTAGTTTTTATGCTCACTTTGATTTTACATTCATTCGGGCTAGGAGGTGCCCAAAGACTTGAGATGGTAGGGGAAACCCTGAGTAATGATAATAACACAGTTGGATTCAATAAAACATCAAATATTTACAATATTGTATATTAATACAAAAGTATTTCCGAATCTGACGGAATTAGATATAGATGGAGTCTTTATTGTCCCATGGGGTAATCATTTCAACACATCTTCTTTCCAGTTCCATAGCACAACAACACATATGAAGACACACAAAACATGTAACACGTATACACCACAAAGCAACGCAACTGAGGTGGTGGTGGCGGTGTTACAGTGTGATGCTATGGTGGCTTTTTTGTTGCAAAATGTGACTTTACTTTTGTCTTTTGCTCTTTATTCTTTGTACTTTTTAATTTTTATATTACTTTGTACTGCTTTATATGTTAGGTTCAAACCCCCAAGGTCTAAAGTACACACGGACACACGTTGTCTTTGTACTTTGCAAAGGGGGAAGAGTACTGCAATCATACTGCAGTCTTCCAAAGTACTTTCCCCTTGCTTTGCCTTTGTATTGAAGTTGTATGAATGGGTGTAGACATAAAGTTGTTTTACATATATGGGAGTAAACATGAAGTTGTTTTACATATATGGGAGTAAACATGAAGTTGTTTTACATATATGGGAGTAAACATAAAGTTGTTTTACATATATGGGAGTAAACATGACGTTGTTTTACATATATGGGAGTAAACATGACGTTTTTTATATATATATGGGAGTAAACATAAAGTTGTTTTACATATATGGGAGTAAACATGAAGTTGTTTTACATATATGGGAGTAAACATAAAGTTGTTTTACATAAATGGGAGTAAACATGACGTTGTTTTACATATATGGGAGTAAACATGACGTTTTTTATATATATATGGGAGTAAACATAAAGTTGTTTTACATATATGGGCGTAAACATAACGTTGTTTTACATATATGGGAGTAAACATAAAGTTGTTTTACATATATGGGAGTAAACATAACGTTGTTTTACATATATGGGCGTAAACATAACGTTGTTTTACATATATGGGAGTAAACATGACGTTGTTTTACATATATGGGAGTAAACATGACGGTGTTTTACATATATGGGAGTAAACATAACGTTGTTTTACATATATGGGAGTAAACATGACGGTGTTTTACATATATGGGAGTAAACATAACGTTGTTTTACATATATGGGAGTAAACATGACGGTGTTTTACATATATGGGAGTAAACATAACGTTGTTTTACATATATGGGAGTAAACATGACGTTGTTTTACATATATGGGAGTAAACATGACGTTGTTTTACATATATGGGAGTAAACATGAAGTTGTTTTTTATATATATGGGAGTAAACATAAAGTTGTTTTACATAAATGGGAGTAAACATGACGTTGTTTTACATATATGGGAGTAAACATGACGTTTTTTATATATATATGGGAGTAAACATAAAGTTGTTTTACATATATGGGAGTAAACATAAAGTTGTTTTACATATATGGGAGTAAACATAAAGTTGTTTTACATATATGGGAGTAAACATAAAGTTGTTTTACATATATGGGAGTAAACATAAAGTTGTTTTACATATATGGGAGTAAACATAAAGTTGTTTTACATATATGGGAGTAAACATAAAGTTGTTTTACATATATGGGAGTAAACATGACGTTGTTTTACATATATGGGTGTAGTATATCATAATCTCTGCTTCACCATTGGTTGAGCTGTGGCTTGGTGTTGGCAAGTTTAGGGTTTAACATCTTCACCAAAGTTGGATAAAGGAGCAATCTGCTTTTACTCACTGTCAGAGTTTCAACCCCCACCCAAGTTTCTTATCTTATCTCTCAGTCTGGCCTAAAGTTGCTCCACCCCAAAAGCTTAATCTTCCCTTTCTATATAGGCCTTACATAGGTCAATGTCAATGTCATATTTATTTGTATAGCACATTTCCAAGGCCGAGGCCTACCAAAGTACTTCACAGTAAGAAACAGATACAATAGAAGACACAGTAAATAACAAATACCAAGAAAATAGAGTACAACATTCATCAGTGCGGCTCCCCTGAGCCAAACGCTATTTCAAATAAATAAGTCTTCAGCAATGATTTAAAAGTGGACAAGCTTCTAGCAGTCCGCACAGCTACAGGCAATGAGTTCCACAGAGTTGGAGCAGCCACTGAAAAGGCTCGATCACCTCTGGATCTCAGCTTCGACCTAGGAACCTCTAGGACCATCAGACTGGCTGAACGGAGGTCTCTAGAGGGCCTATGCAGCCTGACAAGGTCCGTAAGGTACTCTGGACCTAGGAACCTCTAGGACCATCAGACTGGCTGAACGGAGGTCTCTAGAGGGCCTATGCAGCCTGACAAGGTCCGTAAGATACTCTGGACCTAGGAACCTCTAGGACCATCAGACTGGCTGAACGGAGGTCTCTGGAGGGCCTATGCAGCCCGACAAGGTCCGTGAGGTACTCTGGACCTAGGAACCTCTAGGACCATCAGACTGGCTGAACGGAGGTCTCTGGAGGGCCTATGCAGCCCGACAAGGTCCGTGAGGTACTCTGGACCTAGGAACCTCTAGGACCATCAGACTGGCTGAACGGAGGTCTCTGGAGGGCCTATGCAGCCCGACAAGGTCCGTGAGGTACTCTGGACCTAGGAACCTCTAGGACCATCAGACTGGCTGAACAGAGGTCTCTGGAGGGCCTATGCAGCCTGACAAGGTCCGTAAGATACTCTGGACCTAGGAACCTCTAGGACCATCAGACTGGCTGAACGGAGGTCTCTGGAGGGCCTATGCAGCCTGACAAGGTCCGTAAGATACTCTGGACCTAGGAACCTCTAGGACCATCAGACTGGCTGAACGGAGGTCTCTAGATGGCCTATGCAGCCTGACAAGGTCCGTGAGGTACTCTGGACCTAGGAACCTCTAGGACCATCAGACTGGCTGAACGGAGGTCTCTGGAGGGCCTATGCAGCCTGACAAGGTCCGTGAGGTACTCTGGACCTAGGAACCTCTAGGACCATCAGACTGGCTGAACGGAGGTCTCTGGAGGGCCTATGCAGCCTGACAAGGTCCGTGAGGTACTTTGGACCTAGGAACCTCTAGGACCATCAGACTGGCTGAACGGAGGTCTCTAGAGGGCCTATGCAGCCTGACAAGGTCCGTAAGATACTCTGGACCTAGGAACCTCTAGGACCATCAGACTGGCTGAACGGAGGTCTCTGGAGGGCCTATGCAGCCCGACAAGGTCCGTGAGGTACTCTGGACCTAGGAACCTCTAGGACCATCAGACTGGCTGAACGGAGGTCTCTGGAGGGCCTATGCAGCCTGACAAGGTCCGTGAGGTACTCTGGACCTAGGAACCTCTAGGACCATCAGACTGGCTGAACGGAGGTCTCTGGAGGGCCTATGCAGCCTGACAAGGTCCGTGAGGTACTTTGGACCTAGGAACCTCTAGGACCATCAGACTGGCTGAACGGAGGTCTCTAGAGGGCCTATGCAGCCTGACAAGGTCCGTAAGATACTCTGGACCTAGGAACCTCTAGGACCATCAGACTGGCTGAACGGAGGTCTCTGGAGGGCCTATGCAGCCCGACAAGGTCCGTGAGGTACTCTGGACCTAGGAACCTCTAGGACTATCAGACTGGCTGAACGGAGGTCTCTGGAGGGCCTATGCAGCCTGACAAGGTTCGTAAGGTACTCTGGACCTAGGAACCTCTAGGACCATCAGACTGGCTGAACGGAGGTCATGGATGGATACAAGGAGTTCCAGTAATCCAGGCGAGAGATATCCACATGATAACCATTTCACCGTATAACCTTGTACAGTTCCTACATTATAACACAGTGTGTGAATATTTGTATGTGTCCCTTTGTAATTTGCCAGTTTTTCCTCACAAAATAACCATACTTCTTAAATAATTATAATTATTATTATTATAAAAAGCAAGCATCCAAATACAAAGGTTGCATTCATGTCCCCATTGTTGCTCCATGGCTGAAAGGTCGTGCTGTCATTTTGTTTAAAGGTTACCACACATCCTTTAAAAGATGCTTTCCGAGACGTCCCCGGTGAGTCCAGGACAGAGCATTATTCAACAGTTTCTATGGAGACGTGAAACTAGGGGAACGGCTGTTTAACGAGCGCTTTAGCGTTGCGTTTTACTGGAAGTCAAAGGAAACCGTGCCAGTTAGTGTCTGTTGTTAAATCTCATTGGTGCTTTTTCCTTTGCATTGCGGACATTATGAGTCTCAGTGCTACATCTGCACCACAATGCCTTAAAAAAGGAATTTAATTAACAATAAAAACACAGCTCACTGGGTTTGGATATTCTTTGGGTTGTTTCCAATACCAGTGCTAAAACAATACTTGTAAAACGGTGCCGGTGCCTAAGCAGATGCTTTAAAAAATAAAATTTGGGTATGGTATTCAGGTTAAATTGACCCATTTCTAATTTTTACAAGAAGAAAAATGGTCCAAGTGACATTTTTTCTACCTGAAAATCAGCGTCCTTACCTTATTTCCTGTGATAAACATGTATTCCTGACTCAGAACATTATTCTGGATATGACACTTATGTTGTTTCCATAGTGGATTTTTAACATGAATTATAAAAAATATAATTCATGTTAAATATGACAAAAAACTAAACCCCACTTCCATGTTTAATTGTGTGCTAGTAGAGACTGATGCATTCCCTAAACATAGATGTTATCTCAGCTGTTTGAAAGTGAAATAAAGACAATATTTGTTGATAGATTATGAAGTAAAATTTTATTTCAGAATTGTTTTTAAAACCCCAAATAAGTCCCGGGTCAGTTTGACCCAAGGGACACGAGAGGGTCCAGAAAGTGAAGACAACACAAGGGTTGAAAAGAAAGGAAGAGCACAAAACGACAGTCGGCGCCAATAAAGAACAGCTTATTGCTAAGGTAGGGTGACCAGACGTCCCGGTTGGACCGGGACAGTCCCAATTTTGAGTTGCGTACATTTAGGGAAGCTAACTGCTCTATCATATTATACAGTATATATATATATATATATATATAATAAATTCCAAAAATAACTGTAAAACAAAAGTTAATAAGTTAGTTACGTAGTGTTGAACACGTCAAAAAAGTGACAAAAATTGAAAAAGGTGTTGAAAAAAGGGACAAAAACTTCAGAAAAAGTTAAAAACATCGATAAAAAGCATCAACTAAAAGTGTAGATTCACACTTAAGACAGTGCCAGTTTGTCATGAAAACCACGCACAGATGAAAGAAAATACCATCTACTTCACTTTTAATAAGAACTTTAATAAGGCCATTTTAATAAGTAGGATATATTATGAATCATCGCCAGCCATGCAGAACGTTGGCCTCATGAGAGTCAAACCAAGAGGAGAAACAATAGCAATAAATACAGCCGTTATTAAAGTCTTTGTATTAAAAACATCTCGCCGATTCATTATTTTGTCCCTAGCCAAAGCTGGAAAAGCCGCGACTGAAAAACAACCTTATAATTAATCAAATTATACATCCTGTGTTGGTTATGGCATTTATGAAAATAAAGATCACCATTATTTTTAGTGTCTCTTTGTTTTTGTCTCTTTGTGGTTTCTTCCCACAGATCCAGTTTAAAATGTAATGAGAGTCTACTTTAGGGACAGAGGACTGCAAAGACAAGAGACGGGGGTTACACCACACACCGGGGCTGCTCAATTATGGAAATAATCATACTCACAATTATTTTATTCAATACTGAAGACAGGGCTGTAGTACTCGAGTCCGGTCTTGGACTCAAGACCGTTTTTCTATGGTCTCGGACTTGTCTCGGTCTCGGCCGCTGGTCTTGCCAGATATGGCTTTTGGACTTTTGGTCTGGACCGAGTCCAGGTGTCTTTATTATGTTGATAATAATATTGGAGGGACAGTGAAACCCAAAATGATTGTCTTGATACTGTCACGCATAAGACCTTTATTCTGTCCTGGACTCGGTCTTGACTCGGACTCAAATCATTTTGGACTCGGTCTTGTCTTGGACTCAAACCTCTTTGGACTCTGTCTTGTACATACAACATAGGGGACATAAGTATACACCCCCCTATGTTAAAATACAGGGGGCATAAGTATACACCCCCCTATGTTAAAATACAGGGGGCATAAGTATACACCCCCCTATGTTAAAATACAGGGGGCATAAGTATACACCCCCCTATGTTAAAATACAGGGGGCATAAGTATACACCCCCCTATGTTAAAATACAGGGGCATAAGGATACACCCCCCTATGTTAAAATACAGGGGCATAAGTATACACCCCCCTATGTTAAAATACAGGGGGTATAAGCATACACCCCCCTATGTTAAAATACAGGGGCATAAGGATACACCCCCCTATGTTAAAATACAGGGGCATAAGGATACACCCCCCTATGTTAAAATACAGGGGCATAAGTATACACCCCCCTATGTTAAAATACAGGGGCATAAGTATACACCCCCCTATGTTAAAATACAGGGGGCATAAGTATACACCCCCCTATGTTAAAATACAGGGGGCATAAGTATACACCCCCCTATGTTAAAATACAGGGGGCATAAGTATACACCCCCCTATGTTAAAATACAGGGGGCATAAGTATACACCCCCTATGTTAAAATACAGGGGCATAAGTATACACCCCCCTATGTTAAAATACAGGGGGCATAAGTATACACCCCCTATGTTAAAATACAGGGGCATAAGTATACACCCCCCTATGTTAAATTCCAATGGAGGCAGGCAGATGTGTATTTTTAAAGGCCAGATATTTCATGGATCAGGATACTATGCATCCTGATGAAGTTCCCTGAACCTCAAAACCAGGTCTGAGCCCTCAAACGGGCCTTAGAAAGTCTGTCCAAAGGTGAGGACCGGCCAAAGACATGTCCTCACTTTCCAAAAATGTCCTCACTCTCAAGGTCCAAACTCAAGTAGGCTCAGACACACACACACAAAAGGAAGCCCTCCATTACCTTGTTTAAAGAACTGACACACACACACACACACACACACACACACACACACACACACACACATTCTTAGTTATTACTACAGTATAATCAATAGGATTGGGCATAGAGAACCGGTTCCAACTTGGACTAGTTTCAAAAATTATGGGAATTGTTTGGCTTTAAATCCATTCATCAGTTTCAAATTCAACATGAGCAAGATTTGGTTACCATAGCGGCCAGGTGCTTGTTGTGTTGCAGCCAAAGTGTGTGGCTGAAAAAAACATCAATACCCGTTACAACTCCACCTATCAAAGAAGAATAGGAATTGGAAACAGAATTGTTAAAATCAAAACGATGCCCAAACCTTTTGATAAATTCATCATTTCAGTATTATGCAAATATAACTCTTGATTTGAACCCTGCAAAATAATTGTAAAAGTGTAGATGTTTGTTTTTTTCCAACTGTTTAGCATGTGACCTTTACATTAGGCAGTTAATGTTGACTTTACATTCACTGGGTGCAGTTATCACACATGTACGCTGGCTGAGCTGTTACATGTGGACATACAGAACCGCTATTCCTCCAAGCTAATATGTCTTCTCCACCGAGGAAGTTCTGGTGCTGGTTCGGAGTCAGTGCCAAATATCGAACAGGTTCTTTGCTTTTCCACTCATATGTCTTTTCCACCAAGGCTAACCAGGTGCTGGTTCTGGGCTGGTGCTATAGCCAGTTCGGTGCTGGTTCTTCTCGCCAGTTATCTAAGAACCAGCTCGATCTTCCCCAGCCTGAGAGCCAGAGCAGGGCTACGTCACAACGTCACTGCAAATAACCTCTGTTGTCATAGCAACGCGTCATGACAATCAACAATAATGGAGGACTACATGCCGATACTTTTGCTCCTGGCTTTACAAATTTCCACTGGAATTCAAAGACGGGCCTCGACAGCTATTTGTGACCGCCATGGACCGAGGACACGTCCAAGAAGAAAGGTAATCATCTTGCAAGATTTAACGTTTATTATAATCTTTTGCTGGGTTGCCATGGCAACATCAGTAGCGTCAAGCAAAACACCGTTAGGGTGAATAGACGTCCCGGTTTGACCGGGGCGGTCCCAATTTTCTTGACAAAAAGCCTACCGGGACCCGCTCCCAGCACCTGACGTAACCGGTTCTTATCTCTAGACCAGCGCTGAGTTGGTGCTGAGTTGGAACCCGTGTTCTTGGCCCAGAACCAGGTTTATTTGTGTGGAAAAGCAAAGAACTGGTTCGATATTTGGCACTGACTCCGAACCAGCACCAGAACTGCCTTGGTGGAAAAGACATAACAGATAAACTTGGTTCTGGGCCAAGAACACGGGTTCCAACTCAGCACCAACTCAGCGCTGGTCTAGAGATAAGAACCGGTTACGTCAGGTGCTGGGAGCGGGTCCCGGTAGGCTTTTTGTCGGGAAAATTGGGACCGCCCCGGTCAAACTTGGGACATCTGTTCACCCTAACGGTGTTTTGCTGTACGCTACTGATGTTGCCATGGCAACCCAGCAAAAGATTATAATAAACGTTAAATCCTGCGAGATGATTCCCTTTCTTCTTGGACGTGTCCTCGGTCCATGGCGGTCACAAATAGCTGTCAAGGCCTGTCTTTGAATTCCAGTGTGGATTAGTAAAGCCAGGAGCAAAAGTATCGGGATGTAGTCCTCCATTATTGTTGATTGTCATGACGCGTTGCTATGACAACGGAGGTGTTTGCAGTCACGTTGTGACGTAGCCCTGCTCTGGCTCTCAGGCTGGGGAAGATCGAGCTGGTTCTTAGATAACTGGCGAGAAGAACCAGCACCGAACTGGCTATAGCACCAGAACCAGAACCAGCACCTGGTTAGCCTCGGTGGAAAAGACATATGAGTGGCAGCTTTTGTGTCTTTTCGTCCGAGCATCACTCAGGGACTTTATGCCCTCCGATTCTCTCCCCATTGACCTGGACGACCAAAGGGAAATGGAGTGACTTCCCTGCTGAGATATGGGGGGAGGAGAGCAGTCGAGTGCTGCGAGGACGGAGAGGAAGGCGGAAAGAATACAGTGATTTTTTTTATTTTTTAAAGATAAGAGTGAAAGGTTTGAGAGTGTTAAAGTAAAGCACCGTGAGCGGCAAAATGATCAGGTATTTGAGATGCTGGAAGGATGGAAGGACTGACTTTCAAACTCAGTAGTTGTTTAAAGGTGATTATGGGGACATCCTTCTGTGGTCAATGGCCTTTAACCCTTGTGTTGTCTTCATTTTTTGGGACCCGGGACTTATTTGGGGTTTTAAAAACAATTCTGAAATAACATTTTATTTCATAATCTATTAACAAATATCGTCTTTCTCTCAATTTCCAACAGCTGAGATAACATCTATGTTTAGGGAATGCATCAGTCTCTACTAGAACACAATTAAACATGGAAGTGGGGTTCGTTTTTGTCATAAGGTTATAATTCATGTTAAAAATCCACTATGGAAACAACATAAGTGTCATATCCAGAATAATGTTCTGAGTCAGGAATACATGTTTATCACAGGAAATAAGGAAAGGACGCTGATTTCAGGTAGAAAAAAATGTAACTTGGACCATTTTTCTTCTTGTAAAAATTTGAAATGGGTCAATTTGACCCGAATACCATACAAGGGTTAAGCGGTGAGGTTTGTTTTGTGTGATTTGAATGTTTTTGTCATCAGGATCAGCTTTATTTGCCAGGTATGAGGACACATATGAGGGATCTTTGCTTTGGATTATACATTGCTCACAGTCATGAGGACTTTCACACAGAACGGGCGATAAAGCCACCTCATTTGTTTTCAGGACGAGGGGGATTTCCCTCAGCTTTTACGCCGCCAATAAAGACATCAACCAATCATGCGGTTTCTTCCAACCGCACATGAAGGCAGCATGTGAAGGCCATGGAGAAAAAGAAGAGAGATGAAGCCATCTCGTACGCAAATTTTCAACCCAAACCTAACCTTAACTATAGCTCAGCACCAGTATGGATGGCTTTAATGTGAAATATAAGCAGGCGATTTCTTTGCATATTCTTGTCGTTTATGCGTCGCGTCCTCAGTGTGTAAAGGCCTTAGAAAGGATGACTGTGGCGTGAAGTACGGACAACAGACACTGAAATGAGTGGATGAAATGAGACTCTTTCATTTTCCGTCTTCAGCGGGAAGAGCAGACGAGGACACAGATGGCCCACTGTCTTTAAAAAGAAAACACTGTCTGTGTGCATGCCTGGGACTATGAAACAGAGAGTAAAGAAATGAGCATACTCTTCATTTCACAGTGAAGAACATCTTGAGTTGGCACAACCATGGAATTAAAATAGCTCGGTGATCGGTGGAGATCTCAATGTTGAACCCAAAGTTACGCCCTTGTACTTGTGTCAGGTGTTTTTTTTGGGGGGGGAGGCAGTTTCCAACTGATATTTTGAACAATGTGGAGCCTCAAGCATAAAAATCAAAGCACCCGTCCTGAATAAGACTGTCCAAACAATGGACAAAGAACCTCACGCGCCCCATAATCCCTATTGTGTGAATCATTAGCCTAACTGACTGGGGGGGCCTGTGACTGACAGCGGTAATCTCAGAGCCATTCGTGCTCCTCTGTGTGATGCATTGTATGTTTTGGCTCGTGTAGCCAGGCTTACAGTTAACTCTGCCATCCACGTTTCACTCACAGAGATCCCACCTGTGTCTCTACACAAGCCTTTTCATTTCGCATGACAGTTCCAAAGCATAATAAGATCCATTACTCTGTGAATGTTGAAGGTAGCAGCGAATAATAATAGTCCAGTTTGCCTGGAGAGCTGTCATTACTAATATGAATGTATGTAATTAGAGATGCATTAATAATGCATGCAGTTACACAGCAGCACATGTTAGAGATCTCAAAGCGCTCTGTGTGTTGGGATCACAGAAGCAAATTGCACATGAGGGGAGACGCGAAGATTGAATGCCTTAGTATTCCCGAGACGGAGATGCAAACACACAAGCTAATGCTACATAGTGCTTTTTTTTAATCATGCACAACAAAAAATGCACATGCAATAATTAAATCCCCCATTCAATAAACATGGGTGCCACTCGACCAGCCATGCCAAAACACTTATTCATGAAATTCAATATTTAATGAGGTGGTCTAGGTTGGTGTTCCAGGCACGTCCAGCTGGGAGGAGGCCTCGGGGAAGACCCAGGACTAGGTGGAGGGACGTCCAGCTGGGAGGAGGCCTTGGGGAAGACCCAGGACTAGGTGGAGGGATTATATCTCCAACCTGGCCTGGGAACGCCTCGGGATCCCCCAGTCGGAGCTGGTTGATGTAGCTCGGGAAAGGGAAGTTAAGGGTCCCCTTTTAGAGCGAATCCCCTGACGGTTCATTTAACAGGGACCAGTGCTGGAGTACTCGAGTCCTGGACTCAGACTCTATTCTCTGGACTCGAGACTCTATTCTCTGGACTCGAGACTCTATTCTCTGGACTCGAGACTCTATTCTCTGGACTCGAGACTCTATTCTCTGGACTCGAGACTCGAGACTCTATTCTCTGGACTCGAGACTCTATTCTCTGGACTCGAGACTCTATTCTCTGGACTCGAGACTCTATTCTCTGGACTCGAGACTTCACTTGGACTAGTGGACGGATGACTTGTACTTTTGACTCGAACGGCATTGCGACCCAACCTGGATATGCGGTTAAAGCCTCATCTGTTCAGAGAAGGCCATGGAAGTCCGTACAGTTTATCAAAACTTTTCAAACTTGGGCTTTTATTGTTAATGGCTTTTTTATGTGCTATTAAATAAATAAAAATGAAATGAAAAATTGTCATTCAGCACTACAAAGTTTGGCCTTCGTTTCCGCTTTCAGCTTTGTCCATCGGTTGGTTGGGAGCTCTTCGATTTACGAGACTCATCGCTTCAGCTAATGTCACACATCAACAGCGCTAGCGGGGAGTAATCATACCACGTTATGTAAAATCATAAGGCTAGAAGTAACCAAACAAGCTGCTGCAGCTGCTAGTGCATACCTAGCCTTTGCATGTGAAGGCTACACTGAAACCAGACTTATTGATTTTTAGTCTTTTCAAGCAGGTCTCGTCTATTAAATGTAACGGGGTCAATATCATATCTACCTTTTTGTGCTCCTGCCTTCATTTTGCTGTTGTAGCTTACAGGATAACTCTACGTCGTCATGGCACTGGGACTTTTTCATTGATCATTATTTGCTTTGGATGTGACTGTCAGTTGAATGCCTACAAAGTAAAGACACACAAAACTGTGCAGCATGCATGCCCAGAGCAGGGCCAAACAAACAGATGAACAGGAATTGTTTGTTTTTTTCCATTTATTTTTTTATTTTTGCCCAGTTTCTGTAATGTTCTCTCTGCATCAAAATCCCCCGGCCAGCAAGCTGCATCTCTTCACGTTTGGTTATTGTTCAAATCACACTGCTTTTACCACCTGCCCACTTCTTTAACATACCATGCTGGCTAACATTTTATATTAAAAGCATCTCCACAGTAATATCCACTCCCCCACCCGCAGAATATTTCACTAGTATAAAGCTAGGCCACTGATTGTTACATTTTGGAAGCAAAAGATTAGCATTAAAATGATGAAGGGTCATACACAACGGTTATGGACCTCTTGCAATTAATTTTAGGATACCTTAAACCATTTAGGATGCACAAGTACTTCAGTGATACCATGAAACTATCAAAATCATGTACTGTGCATGAGAGTGATTGCTACAGTTTAACTCTTGAACTGCAGATTGAGCAGATTGAGTGAAAATGTGCAAAATTAAACAAGTTGATCTGAGCAGGCAAATTATGACTGGTCAATTGGACATTTATCAGCATGACAGCCCACCATGCTCATCACTAAAAATATCACTACACCATTTCCATGTCAACACTACAGAGTTGAATCATAAACTTGTTTTTCAACACAAGTATTCATGAAAATGAATCAGGAACAACAGTGGAAACACACAGAAGCTCTCCCACATATTTATAGGAAGTGATTCATCGGATTAAAAGACTAATTTTTTCCAACGCTCTGGAGTTAACTGTTACTGGAAACTTTGGTTCAGATACCATTAGCTGTGCCACGGCGCTATGTTAAGGTGACCAGATTTCTCAGACAAAATCCGGGGACATTTTCAGCTCAGAAGCGTAAATACCTCCAAAACACGTCATGATTTTAATTTTTGTAAAACTTAAAACGGGGACACTAGACCTAGAGCTGAGTATCGGATACAATATAAACTATTGAGGAAAGATTTTCCTTTGACATTGATGCAGTATGAAACGAGATCGCTGCAGTCGGCAGCAGAGAAACAAGCTACAATGGAAGTTAATGGGAGAATTGTCCAGCTTGTATTTACGTTCATAAAGTGCTCGTTTTGCTGCTGACAGACTCAGATTAATATTCTAAGTGTCTGATAACATTATGGAAAGGATTTCTAAGGAGGCTGACCTTTCTGTTAAAGATTAAGATCATTTTTAAAACATAAAAGTCCACCAGACTCCATGTAAATAATCAGTGATTTTAGCGTGTATAGAGCAGCATATCTCCACCAGACTCCATGTAAATAATCAGTGATTTTAGCATGTATAGAGCAGCATATCTCCACCAGACTCCATGTAAATAATCAGTGATTTTAGCGTGTATAGAGCAGCATATCTCCACCAGACTCCATGTAAATAATCACTACTTTTAGCGTGTATAGAGCAGCATATCTCCACCAGACTCCATGTAAATAAACAGTAATTTTAGCGTGTATAGAGCAGCATATCTCCACCAGACTCCATGTAAATAAACAGTAATTTTAGCATCGTAAAAACACACTTAAAGTTAACAGAAACAAAATAAAACTATGAAAAGACGGTTTGGGTCGTCTTTCCACTTCCAACGTCTTCTCGGCAGAAGAACGCTGCATGCTTATTGTCTCACTGACGCCAATAAGATCTACTTCTTAGATGTTGAAATTGGGTTTTGAATGACGAGGCATTTATTGATACTTAAGAGGCAGTTTGGTCGGTGCATAAAAAGTAATGAATTTATCACCCAAGAAGAAGTCAGTAAGTGGAGCTGCCAGACGTCCCACCACCCTGTGGTCATCCTGCTTGAGCAGAATAAATACGCCACCACTGGAGCGGGCCCGCAACACGTACAGCTTTTTCCACAGCGCATCAGACCCAGCTGGAGGAGACATGGAGTGATCAATGAACCTCCCAGGAGCAACAACCTTACAACAACCTTACATCGTCACTCTGCGGTCAGTCAGTGCAACTGATGGCCGGGAGAGTGCTTTCAATTCAAAAAGACATAAATCATCTGTGAACACGAGCGGCGCAAAGAAAACAAGAATAATGGGATGTTGTTGTTTTTTTTTCCAGTCAGAACAGCTGTGGATAGTTGGATGGATTGATGCCCCCCATCGAAACCCCTGGCACCCATCTATTCAGTCCACATCAGAGCGAGAGTACATGTGAAGCGGACAAGGGACGACGCCATTCATCTCAGCTTGACACGTATTGACATGAGAGGGGCTCAAATTCATCTTGAGGTGACAGTTCTGTGTTGTCCTCTCAACTTGAAAGAGCAAAATATGAATCAAGGGCATGTGCTGACAACACTGTGGACAGTCTCGCATTGTCAGAACTTCCTCCACAGCGCTACGGAGGAGGGTCTGGCTAGTCCACACAAGATGGGATGGGAGAAAAACGTGCAACTGTACCCGATCACCAGCGGTGCTGGACAGAGCAACGGTGCCTCTCCAAAAAAGCCTCATGAAGGAAGTTGTTCAAAAGGCAAAGTCGTGCAACAGAAAACTCTGATTGGACAGATAGTCTAGCTAGCTGTCTGGATTTACCCTGCAGAGATCTGAGGACCAGGTAACCATAGTCCTCAGATTGGACAGATAGTCTAGCTAGCTGTCTGGATTTACCCTGCAGAGATCTGAGGACCAGGTAACCATAGTCCTCAGATTGGACAGCTAGCTGTCTGGACTAGCTAGCTGTCTGGATTTACCCTGCAGAGATCTGAGGACCAGATAACCATAGTCCTCAGATTGGACAGATAGTCTAGCTAGCTGTCTGGATTTACCCTGCAGAGATCTGAGGACCAGGTAACCATAGTCCTCAGATTGGACAGATAGTCTAGCAAGCTGTCTGGATTTACCCTGCAGAGATCTGAGGACCAGGTAACCATAGTCCTCAGATTGGACAGATAGTCTAGCTAGCTGTCTGGATTTACCCTGCAGAGATCTGAGGACCAGGTAACCATAGTCCTCAGATTGGACAGCTAGCTGTCTGGACTAGCTAGCTGTCTGGATTTACCCTGTAGAGATCTGAGGACCAGATAACCAGAGTCCTCAGATTGGACAGATAGTCTAGCTAGCTGTCTGGATTTACCCTCCAGAGATCTGAGGACCAGATAACCAGAGTCCTCAGATTGGACAGATAGTCTAGCTAGCTGTCTGGATTTACTCTGCAGAGCTCTGAGGACCAGGTAACCAGAGTCCTCAGAAATCAGCCGCAGGTTAGAACGCCAACACAAAGAAAAACACCCCCTCTACACTAGCCTGGATCAATGGAAGTAAATTTCCAGGATAACGCCTTACATCCAGCGCATGGCTTACATGGTAAACGTTCATCTTCACATTCACCACATAACACACACAGACACACACACACACATTTTCTGGCTAGTTGTGTGTCAAAACCCCCCCAAAAAAATATGTAATAAAAGCCCGTCAAACTGTACATGTCTGGCCCTTGATGTGATGCTCAGACTCCTCAGGAGTGCCAATCTCATATTTGAATCGTCGCAGTTTCTAAAAACGGGTTAAAACACAAAGGGTCGTTCAATCAGGTGATATAGGGGTGATGAATGTCTGATTATACGTGGAATAGTTTGGTTTTCCCCAATAAATCATGGTGTATATATATATAACCTATGTTGTTATAAATATCAGCCTGTTAATAATCCTGTTAATAATAATTCATCAAAGCTAAAAATGCCAAAAGCAAAAAGTGTGGGTTGATTTAATCCCACATGGACATCAGCAGTGTCTGGACTAAATATTTAATAAAATGTTACCCAAGCAACCAGAGCATGAGCACAATGTTAAACGGAGTCACACATTGGTTACCACATACATTTGGGTAATTATTCATTCAGTCTAACGAAGTACATCCTGTGTCCAACTAGACTGTTCAGCCAGAGGACAAGTAGGGAAATAGAGCGTTAAAAACTCACACCACACAACTGTGACTACTTCTCATCCCCTGAGACACAGACATACAGTAGATAACACACACACACACACATATATATATATATATATATATATATATATATATATATATATATATATATATATATATATATATATATATATATATATATATATATATATATATATAACCATGCATCCAACTCCATACAGCATATGCATGCTCAGCTGAAAACATTAAACTTATTAACCCTTGTGTTGTCTTTCCGTCAAAAACACTTTTTTTGAGGCATTTTTTATCAATGTTTTTAACTTTTTCTTACGTTTTTGTCCCATGTTTGTCACTTTTTTGACGTTTTCAACACTACGTATCACGTATTAACTTTAGTTTTCCAGTTATTTTTTGAATTTATGGTCAATAAACCTCATTTATAGGAAATTATACCTAATGTTTGAGTTAGAAAAGCAGAAATTAGGAATTATTGAGACTAAAATTAAAGGAATGGATGTTGATGATAATCACAGACTGGAATATGTCAACTTTTACTCAATACTATTTCAAAAACACTTCCATTTGTTTTACAATGCTATAAAATTGAATAAGACGCCCCAAAATTAATGAAAGTAGAGATTTGTACTTGGCAAAGAGCGTTGGGTGGAATCAATCATGTTATTTTGGGGAATTAAAAAGAACATTGATATAGGACAACATGGGGACAACATGAGGACAACATGAGGGCAACATGAGGACAACATGAGGACAACATGAGGACAACATGAGGACAATATGGGGGCAACATGAAGACAACATGAGGACAACATGAGGACAATATGGGGGCAACATGAAGACAACATGAGGACAATATGGGGGCAACATGAGGGTTAATAATAATAATAATAATAATAATAAATAATAAAAGACTGCTGTATATGTATTACCTCTGCCAAGGAGATTATATTTGTTGGTTTACGTGTTAGTTTGTCTGCAGGACTACAGGAAACTGCTGGCCTAATACTAGTGGTGGTAGATATACTCCAGTACTGTACTTAAGTACAAATGTTGAGGTACTTTACAGTCCCTCCAGGATTTTGTGATGTTGCCATCGCTACAATCCACACAAATTCAACCAAATCACCATGAATTTGCAACAACAAGTCACTGACACATATGTACAAATGTCATGAATTCAATGAATTATTATTTTTTTGCCTTAAATGCACCAGCCATTTTCATATTATACCAACATTTGCAGCATCCGGAGCCTTTTTGGTAAGGTTACCAGGAAATCTCAGCCAGGGCTGTAGTACTCGAGTCCGGTCTTGGACTCGAGTACTACAGCCAAAGGTGGTCTTGACTACAGCCCTAATCTCAGCCCAGAGTAGCTTTATTCTCCAATCGCAATCGCAACTTCATTGCAATAAAAATACAAAAGAAACTTTTATTGTAATTTTTAACAAAAGCTCCTGCAACATCAGGCATGTCTGGCCGTAAAACAATCGCTAAAAAAGGCCGTGAAATCTGGACTGACTTAACTTGAGTGTTTTCATGCCACTTTCTATGTCTACTCCACTACATTTTAGAGAGACTAGCTAGCTAGTTCCGCTGTTATTTTGGTGAAAGTAACTCAAAACTAATGCAAAAGTAGTGTAACGCATTACAATTCAGAGACATTTATATTACTCTCAAATTACTCTCAAATGACAGTAACTAGTAATCTATAATGTATTACATTTTGGAAGTAACTTGCCCAACACTGGTAATAAACAATAAAGAAAGTAAGACCTCTTTCACTAATACAGAGTTTAGTGCCATTCTTTCTGGCAGAAGTTATTATGATCAACTTAATCATTTCCTTGAATTTGTATCATCATAATCCATAAATGTATGTAGAAATGCAGGAATTGGTATTCAGATCATTAACATTTTTCTGGCAAAGGACCCCGTTTTGTGCCCCCCCCTCCCTTTGAAACGATATACAACGGCTATAATTTGAATTAATTTGCACAATAAGTGTCACTCTGCATCTGAGAAACTGAAAGCCGGCGCCACGGAGGGAAGGCGTTCATCTGCACACACTGCCATGACACAGAGCTGGATTAAAATCCACCAAGTGTCCCTTTAAGTGTCCATTTAGGGTGTTTTCAGCGTTTTACCTTGCCGTCAGACCGCCTTTCTAACGGGGAACTCAAGCTCTTTAAAGCCACCACACTCCTTCGACAAAAACACAACTTTCCCCTCGCAAACAACACGAGTTGCTCTTCTATTTCCATCTCCAGCGCTTATTTTGTGTGTTCTTGTGTGACTTTCTAGCGTTAAAATAGTCAAAATAGTCGGTGCTAGCAGCTGGGGTATGCTATCGCTACCTGCGCTGCCTTCCATGTGCCACCTATGTGCAGGCAGCCAGCGCAGGACGGCCTATTTCATTGTGAACATGTGTTAATAACAATCTGAATGTGATTAGAGCTTCCCCACTGTCCTACTTGGTGACCGTTTTATGAAAGCAATAGCTCACTTCAGTCTGTTTTATGTTTTGAGGACGCAGTAACGAGGTTATCGTCCCTAATGTCTTCAACATTATGCAAATGCGAACTTCATTATGTGAGGGCTTCCGGTTGCGTTACAATTACAACTTGTTGTGGACGTTTCTCGTACAGCAAGGGAGGAATTTGTGTTGAAGAAGAGACTTTGTTGAAACAAAACAAAGACTATTTCGGTGGAAGGGTTTCATTATTTTCTGCAGAGAACAATCAAATGACGAGAACAGCTTTCACAATGAGCAGAGTTACAGAGTGGCCGCAGTTCTGGTGAATACAATCAGTAATCTTCCTTATATCCAGTCGGCCCCAGCAGAAACCAGCCCATATCTTGGAAAACACTCTAATCTTAAACTAAATATCTCTTGAGGCGCCTGTTTTTTTGTTCATTCGCCCTTCAGGAAAATATGCAGGGTCATAATATTTTTAGCTGTCTCCAACCCTGGAGGACTCACATATTTTAGGAGACACCCATTTCAGAGGCATCTTTTGAAGGTTATAATACTTATAATGAAAAATCACTTAATAAATGAACAATTATTGAAATAAAATCATTGTCTATGTCATTTTCCCATTACAAACGGCTAAAAACGTTGAATCGCCATCACGTTAGGAGTCCCGGGGGTTGGAGCTTATCCCATCAGACGCTGTGGATATGCTGCCAGTCCTTCGCAGAGATAACACAGATGGCCACTCACGCACACTCAGATTCACACCTCGGGGCGGTTTAAGGTCTCCGTTACACTTGAGTGGCTGTTTTTATATTTTTTTTTAGGCAGCAGAAAAGGCTAGAGCACTTCAGTTCACCCCTGCTCAGTTCACACTCCTCACAGAGCTTTTTGATCACTGCAGTCTGGCATGTTGCTAAATAAATCTCATGAATCCAACAAACTAAACGACAATATACGCCACGTGCTCCAAATTCAAGCCCCGCGGGCCAAAATCTGGCCCCTCACAAATTCTGATCTGGCCTGCTTATCCATTTAAGTTCACGACACATTCTGGCCTGCCAAGTTGTGCTACACACCAAAAAGATGGGAAACTTGCTTCTCAATCTGCGATGACGCGACACTCAAAGCAGATTTTGGCAGATTTATAGACTTTGAGACTGAGAAATTCCCCGAGGAGTAGAGAGCTTTCTTATTCAGGCTGTGAGTCGCCTGCTTTTAGACATGTAATCAGTGTTTTGCTTGACTTGTTGCGGCTAAGGAACTTTTTTTTTTTTTTTTTTACTGACTTTTGTAAGGCTTTATGTGACAGAAATGCGACAAAAGTCGAAAAAGAAGAAGCAAAAAACGAAAATGTTACAAAAGGCAACCATTTATTAAAAATAGGGCTGCACAATTAATTGCAATTTTATCCAAATTGCAATATGGAGTACTGCAATATCCAAATTGCAATATGGAGTACTGCAATATCCAAATTGCAATATGGAGTACTGCAATATCCAAATTGCAATATGGAGTACTGCAATATCCAAATTGCAGGTGGGGCCCCATTTTTGTTAAAGGCAAAATATGTGTGAAACATCTTTGTTTTGTACAAATTTTTGCCAAAATCACACTATAAATCATGTTCATTCTTTAGATTTTAATATTTTTCAATAAAAATAATACACAAATGATCATTCCCTCCAATATCGTGAATCATATCGCAATATCAGTCAAAATAATCCAATTAGATCATTTCCTCATATCGTGCAGCCCTAATTAAAAGGCAACAAAAAAGTCAAAAAACAGCGACAAAAATGACAACAAATGTCCAAACGAGACATGCAGTGATACAGTTGGAGATATTTGACTTTGTTGATGAAATAAAATCATGAATGAACTATAAATGTCTGCCCCGAGTCGCTTTCCAAATGTTTTTATTTTGAACGGACGCCCCTCGAGGCTGGACTCCTTTCCAAAAGAATCTGAAATTAAAGTGTGTGTGTGTCTGCGCGCGCGCATGCATATATGTGTGTGTGTGTGAGTGTGAGTGTGAGAGAGAGAGAGAGAGAGAGACAGAGAGAGAGAGTTTGTGTATGTGTGAGTGTGTGTTTCTCTGTGGGTCTGTGTGTCTTTCCGCGTGTGTGTGTGTGTGTGTGTGTGTGTGTGTGTGTGTGTGTGTGTGTGTGTGTGTGTGTGTGTGTGTGTGTGTGTGTGTGTGTTGTGTGTGTGAGTGAATATGTCTTTCTGTGTCTGTTGTTCTTTGTGTGTGTGTTTGTGTGTGAGTGTGTCTTTTTGTGTATCGGTGTGTGTGTGTCTGTGTTCTGTGTGTGTTTCCCTGTGTGTCTTTCTGTGTGTGAGTGTGTCTTTCTGTGTGTCAGTGTGCGTTTGCGTCTGTGTGTGTGTGTGTGTGTGTGTGTGTGTGTGTGTGTGTGTGTGTGTGTGTGTGTGTGTG
>CM057237.1:37358738-37361681 GCA_029931835.1 Etheostoma nigrum
ACAGGTCCAATACATGCACTAATGGAGAGATGTCAGAGTGGGGGGGCTGTGACTGCTGAACAGACGCCCTGAGTGTTTGAGGGCGGTTCGTGCCTTGCTTAAGAGCCCCTTGGCAGTGGTAGGAGGTGAACCGGCATCTCTCCAGCTACCACTCCACACCCCATGCTTTGGTCCGTACGGGGTCTTGAACCAGCGACCCTCTGGTTACCAACCCAACTCCCAATAATATCACAATAAAATATATCACATAACCCATTGGCCCCCCTTTAAGGATGTCAATTACACACAAATACAGTCTCGCAGGTTTAATTAAATGCACCAATTAAGCTTGTTCTCTCTTTGGACAAATGTCAAGGCCTGGTGATGTCTCTTCCTGTCCCCCAAATCTGTCCCACTGTGTCTGATGTCGTAGCTGAATGCACTGTGTAACATACATGGAGACGCCAATCATTCCAGGTGTTTTTATCTGGTCTGTTAATATCTTAAGGGAAATACTTTAAATAGAAGCAGCGTGTTTGCTCACTTTTAAAAGCTGTTTTATAATGCATGTAGTCGAGTTGGAGAGGAAGTGAGAATCAAAAGCTTCTGCTGTTCCTATCTGAACTTCATAAATACTACATTATTTTCAGGAGAAGTCTCGTGGGAGACTTTCCGTGGTTTACGCCTGCAGAACATTTGAAACGACCTCAGTTTCATTTTCTTTCTGCCTCTTCATGCAAGGCATGAAGTGAATAATTTCAGACATCATTTCCTAGATTGTTTTGTCCTCTTTCGTGCCAGCCTCCTGATAGCAGCGCCATCAACACGAAATCCAGGAACGCAAAAACAAAACATAAAACTGATTTCCCTAACATTAGTTATTTGTAGTTATTTATGAGTTCTCACTAAAATAATATGATAATAATTTGTTTTATTGTCACAACAGAACATCAAAATATATTAAAGTTCTAATAAATAAAATGTAGAAAAATACAAACTTAAGATATGAAACTTAAAGTCTTTGAACAAAAACACATTAACAAAAAAAATAATCAGTGTTGCCAACAGGGACGTTGTAGAGCGTCCTCTGGTGGACAGACTATGCAACGCCATCACTAACAGGGACGTTGTAGAGCGTCCTCTGGTGGACAGACTATGCAACGCCATCACTAACAGGGACGTTGTAGAGCGTCCTCTGGTGGACAGACTATGCAACGCCATCACTAACAGGGACGTTGTAGAGCGTCCTCTGGTGGACAGACTATGCAACGCCATCACTAACAGGGACGTTGTAGAGCGTCCTCTGGTGGACAGACTATGCAACGCCATCACTAACAGGGACGTTGTAGAGTGTCCTCTGGTGGACAGACTATGCAACGCCATCACTAACAGGGACGTTGTAGAGCGCCCTCTGGTGGACAGACTATGCAACGCCATCACTAACAGGGACGTTGTAGAGCGTCCTCTGGTGGACAGACTATGCAACGCCATCACTAACAGGGACGTTGTAGAGCGTCCTCTGGTGGACAGACTATGCAACGCCATCACTAACAGGGACGTTGTAGAGCGTCCTCTGGTGGACAGACTATGCAACGCCATCACTAACAGGGACGTTGTAGAGCGTCCTCTGGTGGACAGACTATGCAACGCCCTCACTAACAGGGACGTTGTAGAGCGTCCTCTGGTGGACAGACTATGCAACGCCAACACTAACAGGGACGTTGTAGAGCGTCCTCTGGTGGACAGACTATGCAACGCCATCACTAACAGGGACGTTGTAGAGCGTCCTCTGGTGGACAGACTATGCAACGCCAACACTAACAGGGACGTTGTAGAGCGCCCTCTGGTGGACAGACTATGCAACGCCATCACTAACAGGGACGTTGTAGAGCGTCCTCTGGTGGACAGACTATGCAACGCCATCACTAACAGGGACGTTGTAGAGCGTCCTCTGGTGGACAGACTATGCAACGCCATCACTAACAGGGACGTTGTAGAGCGTCCTCTGGTGGACAGACTATGCAACGCCATCACTAACAGGGACGTTGTAGAGCGTCCTCTGGTGGACAGACTATGCAACGCCATCACTAACAGGGACGTTGTAGAGCGTCCTCTGGTGGACAGACTATGCAACGCCATCACTAACAGGGACGTTGTAGAGCGTCCTCTGGTGGACAGACTATGCAACGCCATCACTAACAGGGACGTTGTAGAGCGTCCTCTGGTGGACAGACTATGCAACGCCAACACTAACAGGGACGTTGTAGAGCGTCCTCTGGTGGACAGACTATGCAACGCCATCACTAACAGGGACGTTGTAGAGCGTCCTCTGGTGGACAGACTATGCAACGCCAACACTAACAGGGACGTTGTAGAGCGCCCTCTGGTGGACAGACTATGCAACGCCATCACTAACAGGGACGTTGTAGAGCGTCCTCTGGTGGACAGACTATGCAACGCCATCACTAACAGGGACGTTGTAGAGCGTCCTCTGGTGGACAGACTATGCAACGCCATCACTAACAGGGACGTTGTAGAGCGTCCTCTGGTGGACAGACTATGCAACGCCATCACTAACAGGGACGTTGTAGAGCGTCCTCTGGTGGACAGACTATGCAACGCCATCACTAACAGGGACGTTGTAGAGCGTCCTCTGGTGGACAGACTATGCAACGCCATCACTAACAGGGACGTTGTAGAGCGTCCTCTGGTGGACAGACTATGCAACGCCAACACTAACAGGGACGTTGTAGAGCGCCCTCTGGTGGACAGACTATGCAACGCCATCACTAACAGGGACGTTGTAGAGCGTCCTCTGGTGGACAGACTATGCAACGCCAACACTAACAGGGACGTTGTAGAGCGTCCTCTGGTGGACAGACTATGCAACGCCATCACTAACAGGGACGTTGTAGAGCGTCCTCTGGTGGACAGACTATGCAACGCCATCACTAACAGGGACGT
>CM057237.1:37362181-37397181 GCA_029931835.1 Etheostoma nigrum
TGCAGCAAACGACACAGTACTTGTTTCCACCTTTGCTGTGCTAGAATGAAGGCTGAAATCTCAGACAGATATGAGAAAAACTGAATTATTCAAATGTTAATTAACCCTCGTGTTGTCCTCGGGTCAAATTGATCCGTTTCAAAGTGTTTTATATCAGAAATATGGATTTATTTCAACCAAATTGCCCAAAAATAACATGGATGATTCCATATAAAATTGCTTTTATTGAATTTTTTGGGTGTTTTATTTTGTCTTTTAGCATTTGAATTATTTTTTTTTAATGGTCTCATAACATTATCCCGACTAAACTTTGACATCTACCCATCTGTGATCCACTCAACATCCTCTGATCTTAACTATTAGTCAAAATAATTCATAATTTTCTCGGCTCGGGAAAGGGAAGTTTGGGGTCCCCTGCTGGAGCTGCTGCCCCCTGCGACCCGATACCGGATAAGAGGATGAAGATGGATGTCCAATTGATTATAAGTTATTGTAAAATTATAATGTACGTTGTTAATGAATGTGTTAAATTTGACAATGCAGTGTAGTAAATTGCAAACAAAGGTCAGATATAATACTGCATAAAAGTCTAGTCTAAAAATGGCATAGCACGTTTGCTTAAAAAAAAAAAAAGTTAATAAAAATAAATAAATAAAAATCGAGAATTGAATTGAACCGTGATCTTAGAATCGAAAAAGCAATCTAATCGAGGATTTGGAGAATCGTGACACCCTTAATAGAAACAGACTTCTTCTTGGAGCCGGTGGAGTCGCCCCCTGCTGGACGTTAGAGACAACGCAGCTTTAAGGAGCTTCAGCATCAGCTTCACTTTTCATGCACCGAGCTTCTATTCTAGAGTATTATTTTCACAATATATGTCTGATATACTGTACGTCCACATAAATCAAACCCCACACCCCCAAACAGAAACAAACGGCTTTCCTTTAACCCTCATGTTGCCCCCATGTTGCCCCCATGTTGCCCCCATGTTGCCCCCATGTTGTCTTCATGTTGTCCTCATGTTGTCCCCATGTTGTCTTCATGTTACCCTCATGTTGCTCCCATGTTGCCCCCATGTTGCCCCCATGTTGTCCCCATGTTGCCCTCATGTTGTCCTCATGTTACCCTCATGTTGCTCCCATGTTGCCCCCATGTTGTCCCCATGTTGCCCCCATGTTGCCCTCATGTTGCCTTCATGTTGTCCCCATGTTGTCCCCATGTTGTCCCCATGTTGTCCCCATGTTGCCCTCATGTTGTCCCCATGTTGTCCCCATGTTGTCCCCATGTTGCCCTCATGTTGTCCCCATGTTGTCCCCATGTTGTCCCCATGTTGCCCTCATGTTGCCCTCATGTTGTCTTCATGTTGTCCCCATGTTGTCCCCATGTTGTCCCCATGTTGCCCTCATGTTGTCCTCATGTTGTCCCCATGTTGTCCCCATGTTGTCCCCATGTTGCCCTCATGTTGCCCTATATCAGTGACCTTTTTAAAGAAATACACTGTTTTGTATTTGTAGCGCCCCCTAGTGGCCAATGTTCGTGGAATTTGTTTTAGAGCCTCAGAGTGTCATAAAAAGGAATAATCTAAAGTTTGGCTTTGACTGCATTTATTTTGGCTGAGATATGGCAAAGTCCGTTCATGAGAAATACACTTTTTTTGTATTTGTAGCGCCCCCTTGACATATTCCAGTCTGTGATTATCATCAACATCCATTCCTTTAATTTTAGTCTCAATAATTCCTAATTTCTGCTTTTCTAACTCAAACATCAGGTATAATTTCCTATAAATAAGGTTTATTGACCATAAATTCCTAAAATATGGAACATGGAATGTAATTTTCAATTTAATTTTGACGGGAAGACAACACAAGGGTTAAAACCTTAAGCCCAAGCTGAGATAACCATGCTAACCTTTCAGAGTCTCTGAAGACATTGTACAACCTTTTATACTACAGAGTAGTATAAAATGTCCAATACTTGCAGATCTCTGCTCTATTTCTTAATCCTTTAAAAAACACAATCAAAACTTCAAAGTGCGGTTTGATTGACAGCTGATGCGTGCAGAAACTTCCCAGTCCAGTGAAGTGAGCGCTTCATCACAGGAGATGAAGGCAAAGTCAATGTCAAAGATGCAGATTAAAGACAAAATCCCAAAAAAATAACAATAATAAGCAGCATTTTGAAGTTTTACTCCCCAGGAGCGCAGCCAGTAATAAAGCTCATGATATATCCATATATCAGCACATATCCATGGCGACTGCATGTGGAGATGTATTTATAATCAAACTGGGATTGGTGGCCAGTGTGGCAGCTGAAAGCTTTGTGATTGGTCAATCTAGGGGGAAAAATAAAATAGAGCATGCAGGAAAATACGTCTAGAGGCCGTCAGACACAGCACACACACACACACACACACACACACACACACACACACACAGCTGCAACGATTAATCAATTAATTGGAAAATTAGTTGTCAACTATTAAATATATATACATTAGGGGTGGGAATCTACTTATGTCACCATACGATATTATTGCAAATTTAAAACATAATGCAATATTCTGCGATATATTGCAATTTATTACCTTTTTTCCCCCAACTTCAAATGTTTTACCAATTTTAAAAAGGCGCTCTAAGCGATCTTCAGTTATCATATACAAGTAAAGGCCTAAAACTGCCCCAAAAAAAGCCATAAAAATAGAAGTGAGATGAACAAAAAGATTAATTTATCTTTTCAGATAAAACACATGATGACAAAGTTTCTTTTTGCGGACATACTTTAAAGGTGCTCTAAGGGATGGCATACGTTTTTTAGGCTATAACATTTTTTGTCACATATAGCAAACATCTCACTATCTGCTAGCTGCCTGTCTCCTGAACACACTGTAAAAAACATCTCCTCACTATCTGCTAGCTGCCTGTCCCCTGAACACACTGTAAAAACATCTCACTATCTGCTAGCTGCCTGTCCCCTGAACACACTGTAAAAAACATCTTCTCACTATCTGCTAGCTGCCTGTCCCCTGAACACACTGTAAAAAACATCTCACTATCTGCTAGCTGCCTGTCCCCTGAACACACTGTAAAAACATCGCCTAGATGATATTGAGTCTAACATAGTATAACTAAATACCTTTACTGGTTGAAGTCATTTTTTATGAAAAAATAAGTACAAATTATCAGACTCCAGCTTGTTAAATGTGAATATCTTCTAGTGTCTTCTCTCCTCTGTGACAGTAAACTGAATATCTTTGAGTTGTGGACAAAACGAGACATTTGAGGACGTCATTTTGGGCTTTTTGGGAAACTCTGATCCACATTTTTTCACCCTTTAAGAATCCAATTTAACAACTAATCTATTCATCCAGAAAATAATCCACAATTAAAATAATCAACAGATGCAGCCCTAATTGTGAGAGACATTTCAACGCAAGTTTATTAAAAATCATCCACAGCAGTAGAGTTGAGAGGCTGCCAATGTCACGTTGAATGAATCACAGTTCATTCTGGTTGGATTTTACTGACTGAATGTTTCATTTCTTCTTTTATGTCTTTCATTTTCCCCTCTGCCTGATTTCAATAAAACTGGCTGAGAAGTAATTGATTAATTTTTAAGGAAAAGATCAAGGAAAGGATTTGAAAAAAAGGACAATTTTAATTTAAACATTTTAATGAAGTCCTTGATTCACTATGGTGGACGCACACACACACAGTTTTAAAATGGCCATAACACACACACACACACACACACACAGAGCGTGACACACACACACACAGAGCGTGAACACACACACACACACAGTTTTCAAATGGCCATAACACACACACACACACACACACACAGAGCGTGAACACACACACACACACAGCGTGAACACACACACACACACACACACACAGTTTTCAAATGGCCATAACACACACACACACACACACACACACAGTTAGTTTTAAAATGGCCATAACACACACACACACACACACAGAGCGCGCACACACACACAGTTTTAAAATGGCCATAACACACACACAGAGTGCGTGGACACACACACACAAACACACACACAGAGCGCACGCACACACACACACACAGTTTGTTAGTTTTAAAATGGCCATATCAGTTTTTCCTTCGGCAGAACGTAGCCTAACTTTGGAGGGCTATCCCCCGTTCCCGACAAGCTAGCATAGCACACGTAGCTGGTACTGTGGCAAGCCCAGAGCGGGGACGGGGGGACAGGGGGACGGGGGACGGGGGACAGGGGGGGGGTTCCAGTTCACCAGTTCAATAACATAAGCCGGCACCAGGAGGACAGTTGGACGCAGCTGGAAAGTTTGAGAATATTTGACAGCGTAGGAGGGGATTTTCATCACTACTTCACCTGCAGTCCATTCTCGTCCATTCTACACCTTCCTTCGATTACCCCCCCCCCCCCTGCAATCTACCACAGTACCAATGGATACCCCAGGTCTTCTGGTTCCACACGACACAGATTGATTCTGGATTGTATGAATCGATACTGGATCGCCGGGTCTTTGAGTTAAGTGTCCCTGATGCAGGTATACTGTATTAAAACTAACATATAAAGCTACTTTTTAAAGGCCAGAACCAAAACTCAACTAAAGTCAAATCTAGCTGCCTGTATGTGCAGCTCAATTCCTCAAAGAAGACACAGCGCAGCAGGCCAAGGCCGCCTGCTTCTTAGAGTAAAGACCACAGGTGAAAGAGTGTCCCCGGTGTCTGTCCTCTACATCACAACCCAGCCTGAGAAGGCAGTGGGCGTGCTGGGGGACTCCCTGCCAAGACTAAAGATCAGCTATTGGTCCCCATCAGATGTGAGTCGCAGCAGGAGAAGGCCACAGACAGGCAGGGGGAAGATGAACAATAAAACAGGGAGGAGAAGAGGAAGTTAGGAAGCACAACAGACTGTCATTCACCTCCTCCCTCCCTCCCTCCCTCTGTTTGTCTCTCTCCCTGTCAGAGCTCTCCCCTTCTTTACCTCCCTGCTTTGGTCTCTCACACTCTGTGTGCGAGCCCTATGGGGCTGATAGAGCGTTAGGACACACACAGACACACATAGACACACACAGTCAGAGATATAGACACACACAGATATAGACACACACACACACAGACACACATAGACACACACAGTCAGAGATATAGACACACACACACACAGACACACATAGACACACACAGTCAGAGATATAGACACACACAGTCAGAGATATAGACACACACACACACAGACACACATAGACACACACAGTCAGGGATATAGACACACACAGATATAGACACACACACACACAGACACACATAGACACACACAGTCAGAGATATAGACACACACAGTCAGAGATATAGACACACACAGTCAGAGATATAGACACACACACACACAGACACACATAGACACACACAGTCAGAGATATAGACACACACAGAGAAATAGACACACAGACAGAGACACACAGACACACACACAGACACACAAAGAGACACACAGAGACACAGACACACACATACATTGTTTTTTCATTTTCTTTCCTGTCTTTCCTATTTTAACAGCTATCTATACTAGTATAAAGGTGTAGCTGGACTTGGACATTTCCTACATTTCCCAGAAGGATTCCACCCCAGAGAACAAGCTAAGACAGTTTTGCTTCTGCACGTGTCAAGATGCATTTTTTTGGGTGTAGCCAACTATTTAAAAAAATGAAAGCAGTGTATTCATTAATAACCAAAGTAATCATATGTAGGCGTACTTCTTTCATTCACTTCAACAACACCAGATTATCTGTATCTGCGTTTTATTTGCCTGACAACAGACAAAGTAAATTAATTAAAAAGTGTTCGGCTCGGCTCCAGCCATGTGTCCGTCCCTGCTTCGGTTTCCCTCACCACTGAGTCCGACTTATGGCGTTTTACCACTGCATGGTGCCTACTCCACTCGACTTAAAAAAGCCCTGGTACCTGCTAACAGGAACTTTCTGTAGGACGACCTGAGTCGAGGTTCCAAGCGAGCTGAGGCGATACCAAAAGGGGAGGGGAAAACCTGCAGACTGCTGATTGGTCGGAGAGATTCCTCACTATTCACAGGCAGCGGGGTTTATTTTATTTGGTGCCTCCAGCTTCTTTTAAAACCAAATGTGTCTTCTGGCAAACACGCCGAGAATCAAAAGCAATGCACCTTCGACGTTCTGTGTGTGTGTGTGTGTGTGTGTGTGTCGCGTTAGGTCTCGGCAGTTCGCTGCTATGACGACCAGCCACGGCTCGCCTCACGCATGCACAGACGGTGCTACGTGTCACACGGGCCGCTACAGGAAATCCTTCCTACCACAGGCAAAAAAAACTCTTTAACAAGTCATCACTGGGTGTAGATAAGACTCTGAGACACCACAATAATAATAATAATAATAATAATAATAATAATAAGACACCACAGTACTGCACTAATGCAACCTGCACAATCGGTTTATCTACATATTTATCATACTACTTAAGCAGTTGCACATTTTTGTATTCCCATCTTGTATATATTCAAATATTTGTTCTTGTATTTTATTCCTATTATTTCATGTATATTGTATGCATGTAAAATGTATCCTAGTATTTCATATATATTTATATTCTGTGCTGTGTGACTGATTTTGCTGCTGGAACACTAGAATTTCCCATTTTATTGGGATCAATATCTATCTATCTACAACGAAGAAAGGAGGATGGGGCACTGAGGCCGAGTCGAGCAGGTACCATAAATGGAAATACGTTATTAATGTCGCACCGACAACGTCCTTCAGTCGGGCTTTTTTTTTTTTTTTTAAAACCAGGTTACTGGTCTTGCTTTTGTACACATGCCTTCAATTGAACTGAACTAACCAATGGCAGATACAGGAAGTCAAGTCAAATAGAGCTTTGGTTTTTGGTTGGGAAATTGGTCATAAAGGCATTGGCATCGGGCTAAAAGAAAGGCTTTACATCATGGACAGATCCCCATCAGTGTAGAGAAAGAAAAACGTTTCATCAAACACCTCAAATTCATTCAGAAAATACTGACAGTATCATTTGGAGGTGTAGAACAGAAAGCATCTGAGGAATTGCTCCCCTGACCCGTGCCCCCCTTCTCCTCAGCACAGAAGACCATTTCCACACCACTGAACTGAGCAGTTCAATGCCTTAATTCAAAAAATGTAGAAAAATCCGACCTTTAAGGACCCCAATTTACTTTGTGAATGAATAATATATTGTAGATAAATAAATGTTATTCCTTAAAATACAGGGGCATAAGTATACACCTAGGGGTGTATACTTATGCCCCCTGTATTTTAACATAGGGGGGTGTATACTTATGCCCCTGTATTTTAACATAGGGGGGTGTATACTTATGCCCCCTGTATTTTAACATAGGAGGGTGTATACTTATGCCCCTGTATTTTAACATAGGGGGGTGTATACTTATGCCCCTGTATTTTAACATAGGGGGGTGTATACTTATGCCCCTGTATTTTAACATAGGGGGGTGTATACTTATGCCCCTGTATTTTAACATAGGGGGGTGTATACTTATGCCCCTGTATTTTAACATAGGGGGGTGTATACTTATGCCCCTGTATTTTAACATAGGGGGGTGTATACTTATGCCCCTGTATTTTAACATAGGGGGGTGTATACTTATGCCCCCTGTATTTTAACATAGGGGGTGTATACTTATGCCCCCTGTATTTTAACATAGGGGGGTGTATACTTATGCCCCCTGTATTTTAACATAGGGGGGTGTATACTTATGCCCCTGTATTTTAACATAGGGGGTGTATACTTATGCCCCCTGTATTTTAACATAGGGGGGTGTATACTTATGCCCCCTGTATTTTAACATAGG
Source organism: Etheostoma nigrum (assembly GCA_029931835.1). Taxonomy (NCBI): domain Eukaryota; kingdom Metazoa; phylum Chordata; class Actinopteri; order Perciformes; family Percidae; genus Etheostoma; species Etheostoma nigrum. The sequence goes on from CM057237.1 coordinate 37,370,064, forward strand.
GGGGTGTATACTTATGCCCCTGTATTTTAACATAGGGAGGTGTATACTTATACCCCCTGTATTTTAACATAGGGGGGTGTATACTTATGCCCCTGTATTTTAACATAGGGAGGTGTATACTTATACCCCCTGTATTTTAACATAGGGGGGTGTATACTTATGCCCCCTGTATTTTAACATAGGGGGGTGTATACTTATGCCCCTGTATTTTAAGGAATAACATTTATTTATTTACAATATATTATTCATTCACAATGAAAATTGGGGTCCTTAAAGGTCGGATTTTCTTAAATTGTTTGAATTAAGGCATTAAGATCAATTTACAAAATTTGTTTTTTATTCCTCTTTTTAATTAACTTTAGCCTGGGGGTGTAAACGTATTCAAGCCGCTGTAAAGAGGACCACAAAGACACAAAATGAACACAAAGAGACCCAAAATGAACACAAAGAAACCTATAACGACTAAAAAATAGACGCAAAAAAACAAACACAAGGAGATGCAAAATGACTAAAAGTAGACTCTTTGAGTTTGGATGACTTGTAGACATAAATTACTGAAATACAGCGTCATTTGGAGGTGTAGAAACAGAAAGCATCTGAGGAATTGCTCCCCCGACCCCTGACCCCGTTCAGAATCAGCACAGAAGACCATTTCCACACCAGTGGACTGAGCCGTTCAGCTGAGCAGGAATCTGTCCCCGCAGTGTCCAGTAAAACAAAAAGGAGGCTGGCAATTCAAATTATTATGTCCGGAAAAGGAGAGAAAAGCACAAACTGCAACACTGACGGAGGAAGCAGGTGCAGGCTGTAAAACCGTCAGGCATTAATTAAACATATCTGGGCAAGTGAGACGGTCTGCCCCCCTACACGCTTACACCTGACATTTAGGTGGATTAGCCAACAGTAAACGCCTCGGCAGATTGGAGGAAACGGAGCAGCCAAGCAGGGGCTGAAATGGTGTCATGAAATCTCAGTCACCAGGTCCAGGCTGCTCCTGAACGCCTCTTCGCCCCAGTCCCGAGTTCTGCAATCCGCGGTATTAAAAATTTGTATTCTATCTGCTTTTAGAGATCCAGAAAATGGATCTCTAAAGTACCAAAATGGGTTTTCTCAGGAGGGGGGGGGGGGGCGTCTCCCTTAGAGAGAAGAGCTCAGTCATCTCTGAGGAGCTCGGACCCAGGTCTAGGTGGAGGCACGTCCAGCTGGGAGGAGGCCTCGGGGAAGACCCAGGACTAGGTGAAGGGACGTCCAGCTGGGAGGAGGACTCGGGGAAGACCCAGGACTAGGTGGAGGGACGTCCAGCTGGGAGGAGGCCTTGGGGAAGACCCAGGACTAGGTGGAGGGACGTCCAGCTGGGAGGAGGCCTTGGGGAAGACCCAGGACTAGGTGAAGGGACGTCCAGCTGGGAGGAGGCCTTGGGGAAGACCCAGGACTAGGTGAAGGGACGTCCAGGTGGGAGGAGGCCTTGGGGAAGACCCAGGACTAAGTGAAGGGACGTCCAGCTGGGAGGAGGCCTCGGGGCGACCCAGGACTAGGTGGAGGGACGTCCAGCTGGGAGGAGGCCTCGGTGAAGACCCAGGACTAGGTGGAGGGACGTCCAGCTGGGAGGAGGCCTTGGGGAAGACCCAGGACTAGGTGAAGGGACGTCCAGCTGGGAGGAGGCCTCGGGGGAGACCCAGGACTAGGTGGAGGCACGTCCAGCTGGGAGGAAGCCTCGGGGGAGACCCAGGACTAGGTGGAGGGACGTCCAGCTGGGAAGAGGCCTCGGGGAAGACCCAGGACTAGGTGGAGAGATTATATCTCCAACCTGGCCCGGGAACGCCTCGGGACCCCCCAGTCGGAGCTGGTTGATGTGGCTCGGGAAAGGGAAGTTTGGGGTCCCCTGCTGGAGCTGCTGCCCCCGCAACCCGATACCGGATAAGGGGATGATGAAGATCGATGGATGGATATCTGCTTTTATTAAAGTTATAAACGTTATAGAACGGCAGGGTTTCATACAGAATGCCAAATAAAAACGGATAAAATACGAGAATAAAACGTTACAGTGCAGTATAAGAAGGGAACAATTATTTAACCCTCATGAGATGTTTTTACAGTGTGTTATGGGGACAGGCAGTTAGCAGATAGTGATGAGATGTTTTTTACAGTGTGTTCTGGGGACAGGCAGCTAGCAGATAGTGATGAGATGTTTTTTACAGTGTGTTCTGGGGACAGGCAGCTAGCAGATAGTGAGGAGATGTTTTTTACAGTGTGTTCAGGGGACAGGCAGCTAGCAGATAGTGAGATGTTTTTTACAGTGTGTTCAGGGGACAGGCAGCTAGCAGATAAGGAGATGTTTTTTACAGTGTGTTCTGGGGACAGGCAGCTAGCAGATAGTGAGATGTTTTTTACAGTGTGTTATGGGAACAGGCAGCTAGCAGATAGTGAGATGTTTGCTGTATGTGACAAAAATGTTATAGCCTAAAAAACGTGTGACATGGCTTAGATCACCTTTAATGCTGGAATGAGAGTTTTTACTCCAACCACCTAAGCGATTATTAAAATAATTGCAGATTAATGTAATACTGGACAACTTTGCAGCTCTACAGTGAGACTCATAACCAATGCGTTTGACTGAGATTTTTCAGCACCTGGCAACCAAAAGCTGTTCTTATTTATGGTTTATAACAAATTAAGTTTAAACTGCATTTAGCCAAAGTAATTGGTACACTTAAGAGTCCCCTTATAAAAAGGGTCCCTTGTTAGACGGTGGAACCCAAATTTCACTAGAGGTTAGGTAAGCTTTATCCAACATATAGCAGCAGAAAGAACTACACACACCGAGATCCCAGCGGTCATCTCGGGAAGGTTTCACCAGATGTATGAACTCACTTTTCCAAGTCCCCACTGAGAAGTCCATGCAGAATTAGCACAGGCGACACATAAGCCTTACATACAGCTTTATGCTTACCTTGGACGTCGCCCTGGTTCCTGTTTCCCTCTGACGGCTCTTTTATTCCCTTCGTCCTGTTGTCCGCTTTCTCTCTTTTTCTTTCCCGCGGTTCCCCTGCTCCTAATGTCGCTGCATGCCTCCCGGCTCTCGGGGCGCGCACCGCGGACTGTGGAGCAGCTCTGCCGGGGGGATAGAAAAACTTCCAGTCAAAGTGTGTGGAGAGAAGAAAAAAGGGGGGGCGCCGAAGAAGGAAGGAAGGGAAAAGAGAGGAGAAGAGAGGCAGCCGGTGCGTTTTAAACCTGATCTCCCGGAGAGAAACCCGAGCGCTGCCGCGCTGAAATTCAACCCGAGGAGACAGACTCTCAGCGCGGCTCCGAGCGGCACGTCTCTCCCTGCCTGACACCGAGCAGAGATACAGGGGAGGGAGCTGGAAGGTGGGGGTGGTGGTGGGGGGGAGGGGGAGGGGGAGGAGATGGACGGGAAGGGGGGCGTTGATTATCAGGGCACCAAGCGCGAGCGCCTGCCGACAGGTCAGGTGGATGTGAGCCCAAGGGCGTAGGTTTTATTTCCCCATGGGGGGGAGACAATCCATAAAACTGTATAACAATTCACAGCTGTGTGTGAGATGACTCTCTCACAAATAACAATATGGCACACTGTTTACTACATATTCAATATTATACATATTTTATTATACATTTAATTTAATTTTATACTCTTTATTGATCCACTGTTGTTACACACTACACACACATGCTCAGGTCCTATACATGCACTAATGGAGAGATGTTAGAGTGACTTTGGTGCCTTGCTCAAGAGCACCTCGGCAGTGCTCAGGAAGTGAAGTGGCACCTCTCCAGCTACCAGTCCCCACTCTGTACTTTGGTCCGAACGGGGACTTGAAACTGCGACCCTCCTGGTTCCCAACCCAACTCCCTACCAGGTGAGCTACGCCCAGAAAGAAAGCCTGTTAAATCCCTGTGAGGGATTTTTAAGTACGTGAGATATAAGTTTTGTATGTGTGTTTGTTGTGTTATGTTTGAATAAACTAGTGTTGACGAACTGACCGAAGAGTTGGTTATGAACCCGACTCGTGTCACTGAACCGGAAGAATTGAGTGCCATACGTTAATGAACCGACTCACTCCTGTTTTGTTGTTTTTTACCTCATTCGTGCCGGCAGCGCTTCAAGCTGAGTGCAATCGTTGTATAGAGCTCAACAGTCCCCCCCCACAATGGGTTCCAAAAGTAAAAACACAATGCCATTTCTCCATTTACATTTGGGGTATGAGCCATAAAAACATAACCGTCGATGGTAGACTTGAAACCAACTACGACATGACTAAGCCATTGTGTATGCTCAAATAGATGCTAAAGGTTCAGGGGGCAACAACCTTGTTTTGAGATGTCTTGGATAAGTACTTCATTACCCACAATCCTGAACAATCCCACAGCAATGCCTCTGATTGGTGGAACTCATGTTGGTGAGGAGAGGGAGCTGTCTATACCTGATCTGTGAGTATGCACAATATGGTTTTATGAGGATTTATGGAACTGCACGAATCACCATCTGTTCACACGCTTCTGCTGTTAGCCTCCTGGAAGCTAACGCTAGTTTAGCTAACAGCTAATTCGGCTAACGGCTAGCGGACAGCTTGATTCAGTGTAAAGAAATGTTAACTCAATCATGAATGATGATGAATGAGTCATTGTAATGTATCAGTGCATTGAATTATCCTCTGCAAATAAAAGGTTGCAATATAATTGTGCTCTTTAATGTAGCCCATGCTTGAGTTTACAAAATCTCGACTTGTAGAGCCCGACCGATATATAAGGCCGATACCGATACGAATATTTGGTTATTTAAAAATCCGATATGGCGATATATATATTTTAAAAAAAAAAAATCCATAAACGCATTACAAAACATAAGAGTTCCATAACATTAGTTATTTGTAGTTATTTGTAGTTTATATTATACAGTTCTCATAATTTCTCATAATAATTTTTTATATTGTCACAACAGAACATCAAAATATATTAAAGTTCTGATAAATAAAATGCAGAAAAATACTAACTTAAGATATGAAACTTAAAGTCCTTTGAATAAAAACACAATAAGAAAAACAATCAGTTTTGCCAACAGGGACGTTGTAGAGCGTCCTCTGGTGGACAGACTATGCAACTCCATCATTAACAGGGACGTTGTAGAGCGTCCTCTGGTGGACAGACTATGCAACGCCATCACTAACAGGGACGTTGTAGAGCGTCCTCTGGTGGACAGACTATGCAACGCCATCACTAACAGGGACGTTGTAGAGCGTCCTCTGGTGGACAGACTATGCAACGCCATCACTAACAGGGACGTTGTAGAGCGTCCTCTGGTGGACAGACTATGCAACGCCATCACTAACAGGGACGTTGTAGAGCGTCCTCTGGTGGACAGACTATGCAACGCCATCACTAACAGGGACGTTGTAGAGCGTCCTCTGGTGGACAGACTATGCAACGCCAACACTAACATAGACATGGTTGAGCAGTCCGTTCTTATGGATCAGACTCATTTATTTGTCATTACTAACAGTGATCATTGTACAGCGTCATCTGGTGTTCTGGTATTTTGATCATTTAACTTTTTTAAAGATTTTATTTATTATTTCTTGTAGCCTACGACAATTCACAGCTGACCGTAAGTAATTTCCCTGTTTGGGATGCTCTCTCTCTCTCATATTGAAGTGCCCCCTGCAAGTAAAAGGTCATTACCATGACAACCTTGCTACCAGTCAAAACGGGAGGATGTTTATCCTGGTAACAGTGGCTGGCGGCCAGACTAACAGCCCGGCTCTACCCCAGGGGCGAGCCAACGTGTCATCTCCAGGGTTGGATTCTAGTGTGGACACACAGATTATTTCTATTTCATATCCACTGACAGCAGCTCAGCGTAGAAGACATCCAGTCCCAAAGATTGCAGGTAGCAGCGTGTGAGCTGTGCCCTGTCGCTCTCCACACTAAGTATTCAGTGGCCTTTCAGAACTGTGTACATGTGTTTCAGAGACAAGATCCCAGACCACCTGTCCACCTTTCCACCCTCCAGCTCTGCCCAGACACCGTGTTCATTGCAACGCATGGCTGGCCATAGTTTGCAATAGTTTGACATTTCAGGGACACACACATTCGGTTCATGCCAAGAGGTAGATGAGAAGATCAACACCACTCCACAGAGATCGACATGGTTTTATTTCAGTTAGACTAATAGCTGGTTTGATTTGCACTGAGAGACGATTTTATGGAAAGTACCCAATGCCAGTCTCTATGGGTATGTGATGATATGGGAAGGGGGGGGCTAATTTAATTCCAAAGGCCAAGGGAACTTTATCAGGATGCGTAGTATCCTGATCCATGAAATAACTGGCCTTTAATAATAAAAATCTGCCTCTATGGGAATTTAACATAGGGGGGTGTATACTTATGCCCCCTGTATTTTAACATAGGGGGGTGTATACTTATGCCCCCTGTATTTTAACATAGGGGGGTGTATACTTATGCCCCCTGTATTTTAACATAGGGGGGTGTATACTTATACCCCCTGTATTTTAACATAGGGGGTGTATACTTATGCCCCCTGTATTTTAACATAGGGGGTGTATACTTATGCCCCTGTATTTTAACATAGGGGGGTGTATACTTATGCCCCCTGTATTTTAACATAGGGGGTGTATACTTATGCCCCTGTATTTTAACATAGGGGGGTGTATACTTATTCCCCCGTAGTAGTTGATGGTCAAAACCTCCGTGGGGGAGGACACCCAGACCCCCCAGTATGATATGCCCCCTCTCCCCCAAAGGCAGACTCTGGCATCAAAATATATATATATATATATATATATATATATATATATATATATATATATATTCAGATACACTTTTATGCACCAATTTATGGTGTAAATACATTTATTTAGCCTATGCAAAGAAGAAAATAACAGATGACAATTCAAAATATATCAAAACTATAATGGAAATGATGTTGTTGCGGGTCATTTTTAAGGGGGTATATGGAAATCATGGAGCCGGTCCTAGTGGGTATACTGCGTATCATGTAGACTACACCACTGCCACCACGGCCCACTTGTGTCAAAGTTATTCCAATTAATTTCACCACAAAATGTTTTCATTTCAAATGCTATCCACCACAATGAACACAATGAACCTATTTCACCTGCATTCAAATGTATGCAGGTGGAATAGGTTCATTGTGGATTTTAAGAATATTTCTCTTCTCAGAGGTCAGTAACATGTCTTGTGCAACCCATTTCCTCCAGGCAGACATACTGTAGCCTACCTTAGCTTTACATTTTCAGATCATCCTTGTCCTCCAGGTTGAGTCGTACCGACCGGTTGATTGCAGGTTGATCATCTTTGGGCTGTAAAATGTCAATCCACGGCTAAATCTGATCTCCTGCCAAGCAAAATGACAGACATGTTGCCTCACTGGCTGCTTCTGGACACGTGTGACAGAGAAAAGCATCTCCTTAAGGATATATTTGGATTTTAGGAACAGAACTATATCTGCGCGCCAATACGCGTTTGTATTCAAACTACACACGTGATTTAATTTCCTGTTCTTACGTCGCAGGTGCTCAGATGGGAACGCTCCAAAACTCCATAGTTTCGTGCCGCATTGGCGGAGACAGCGGAGTAAATAAAACACACCTGTCTCTGAGTTATGTTTGATAACTTCTCCGTGGCACCCGGGGGGGGGGGGGGGGGTTCCAGCTGAGCTCGCTCTGCGCTGATTACGCACAGCTGATCTGGGGCACGTTCAATCTCGGTGCACCGTTTTGCTTTGCTACGGTTTCCGGGTTGAACGCATACACTGTATATACTGTATATATATTATCTATATATATATATATATACAGTCTATGGTTGAACGACAGATTTCCTCAAAAACGGTGTGCAACGGCAAAGATTAGGCTCGTGCGTCTCGCCTGTAAAGTGGACGATAGCAGGCGGTATATGGAGCTAGATTAATTATTACAGATAATGCAGATAGATAGATAGATAGATAGATAGATAGATAGATAGATAGATAGATAGATAGATAGATAGATAGATAGATAGATAGATAGATAGATAGATAGATAGATAAATAGATATTGATCCCAAAAAAGGGGAAATGATGTTGTTACAGCAGCAAACATACATCAGTCACACAGCACAGAATATAAATATAAATGAAATACTAGGATACAATATACATATACATAGAATTTACATGAAATTATAATAATCATAATAGGAATAAAAAATATGAGAACAAATATTTGAATATATACAGGAAATTACAAAAAGTTTGAGAGAAAAAGTTCTCACACTGATAGCAAAAAAGCATTTTATGAGAGAAAACGTTTTTATACAATTGGCAAAAAAATGAAATAATATTTGAGACTAAAAAAAGTTTCAATATTAATTTTAAATTATTTCTGGGAAAACATAAGGTAACTTTTTCATTTTCTTTTCTTTTCTCGTATGTAATAAAGAAACGAATCCAGCTCCATAGCGGAGAGGGGGGGGACGGTTTAGACTTCTCTTTATTAATCCTTTTGGGATGACTCCTGCAAGGAAATTTTAATTTCCAGCAGCAGTTTTCAGCAAAATACAGTATAGAGAGAAAAGAAGACAGAATAAAGATAATAATAGAATATAGAAAGCCTTTATTGTCATTATACACAAGTGCAGTAGCTGTGCAACGAGATTGAAGCACCTTTACAGTGTCGACACGAAATATTAAAATATAAAATATTAAAATATAAAGTATAGGTAGTGCAGAGAAAAAAGAGGGGGGGGGGACCTGGTGCACTATATACATATATAAAATAGCTTTGTATACACATTGCGTGAAAAGTAATAACAAAAGTAATAATAATAACAATAAAACCTTTGGCTATTAAAATACATTTACCATATATTATCAGTCAAGTGTCATGTGTCCAGGTATTTATATGAGTCCAGGTATGTGTGTGTATGTACTGTCGTCTTTACCGTATTTACCCTTAAGTTATACTTTGATGGAGACCAGGGAAGTCTGTTAGAAGCACTTCTCCTGTGGTGGCTGAGAATTTGGTTTTCAAAATCCGGAAGCATGGCGGCGTGACTCTGGGGGTGGGGGTGGGGTTCTACTGTGTACTAAGTGCATTATTTACATTGCAATATAAATGAAAACATAACTTAATTTATTAATGTGTTGTGTGTTTGTCATGATGCTATGTTTGTCATTTTCAAACATAGCAGGTGGTTCAATCCCCGGCCCTGCAGACACATGTCGAAGTGTCCTTGGGCAAGACACTGAACCCCGAGTTGCCCCCGATGCTGAGCCATCGGAGTGTGAATGTGTGTGCAGTGTTTATCTGATGAGCAGATGGCACCTTGTACAGCAGCCTCGGCCACAGTGTATGAATGTGTGTGAATGGTGAATGGTTCCTGTACTGATGTAGAAGAGCTTTGGGAAGTCATTAAGATTAGAAAAGCGCTTTATAATAAGGGGACCAGATTTCTCAGACTAAATCCGGGGACATTTTTAGCTCAGAAGCGTAAATACCTCCAAAACACGTCATGTTTTTAATTTTTGTAAAACTTAAAACGGGGACACTAGACCTAGAGCTGAGTATCGGATACAATATAAACTATTGAGGAAAGATTTTCCTTTGACATTGATGCAGTATGAAACGAGATCGCTGCAGTCGGCAGCAGAGAAACAAGCTACAATGGAAGTTAATGGGATAATTGTCCAGCTTGTATTTACGTTCATAAAGTGCTCGTTTTGCTGCTGACAGACTCAGATTAATATTCTAAGTGTCTGATAACATTATGGAAAGGATTTCTAAGGAGACCGACCTTTCTGTTAAAGATTAAGATCATTTTTTAGACATAAGTCCGCGAAATTGTGTTCGCTAAACCCACCAAACTCCATGTAAATAATCAATGATTTTAGCATGTATAGAGCAGCATATCTCCACCAGACTCCATGTAAATAATCACTACTTTAGCATGTATAGAGCAGCATATCTCCACCAGACTCCATGTAAATAATCACTACTTTAGCATGTATAGAGCAGCATATCTCCACCAGACTCCATGTAAATAATCACTACTTTTAGCGTGTATAGAGCAGCATATCTCCACCAGACTCCATGTAAATAATCAGTGATTTTAGCGTGTATAGAGCAGCATATCTCCACCAGACTCCATGTAAATAATCAGTGATTTTAGTGTGTATAGAGCAGCATATCTCCACCAGACTCCATGTAAATAATCAGTGATTTTAGCGTGTATAGAGCAGCATATCTCCACCAGACTCCATGTAAATAATCAGTGATTTTAGCGTGTATAGAGCAGCATATCTCCACCAGACTCCATATAAATAATCAGTGATTTTAGCGTGTATAGAGCAGCATATCTCCACCAGACTCCATGTAAATAATCAGTGATTTTAGCGTGTATAGAGCAGCATATCTCCACCAGACTCCATGTAAATAATCAGTGATTTTAGCATGGTAAAACACGGCTTTCTAAAACATCTCTGAGCTCTGAGCAGCGCTGCTCGATCGGCTCCGTTTGGTCAGAGTTTTCTTTCTTTCATTCCAGTATCGGGTCTGACAGTCACAGTGAAAACCGGGGACATTTCCGGGGACAGATCCAGCCGGGGACAGGTCACCAAAACCGAGGACTGTCCCCGGAAACAGGGGACGTCTGGTCACCCTATTTTATAAGAACAGTCCATTTACATGAACATGCATTTCCTGGGTGAGTCTTGTGTTTTCCATGGGACACAAACTCCTCTCCCTGCCTATGACAACTACAGAAGCTTTATTCCCCACATCTTCATCCTCGCTGCATGTAGCACAGCGGCACAGCCGGGTGGAGCTCTGCCAATGAAATCCCGCAGTCGGCTCCTCGTGGCACAGCTTCTGACGGCTGTGAGCCCGTCACTGGTGAGCATTTTACAGTCTGCTCATGTGAATGAAACTCTTCTGGGTTTTGAGTCTTTTCTTCAAACTGATTGAAACATCTCCAATTCTATACTCTAGTAACTTATTAACTGGCTCTTGGCTTTGAAAGTAAGAAGTAAAAACAGTATGGCTCCTCCGTTAGTTGATTAGTCAACTAATCGGTTGTTTTGGTGTCAGTTGACTAAGGTTCACTGGTTACACTTTACTTGAAGGTATCTACATAAGAGTGACACGACACTGTCATGAACATGTCATGAACATTATAAACAAATCACAAATGTTCATTACATAACGCTACGTTTGGTCTGTGTCATTCACTCGGATCCAGGACTAGGTGGAGGGACGTCCAGCTGGGAGGAGGCCTCGGGGAAGACCCGGGACTAGGTGGAGGGACGTCCAGCTGGGAGGAGACCTCGGGGAAGACCCAGGACTAGGTGGAGGGACGTCCAGCTGGGAGGAGGCCTCGGGGAAGACCCAGGACTAGGTGGAGGTACGTCCAGCTGGGAGGAGACCTCGGGGAAGACCCAGGACTAGGTGGAGGGACGTCCAGCTGGGAGGAGGCCTCGGGGAAGACCCAGGACTAGGTGGAGGTACGTCCAGCTGGGAGGAGGCCTCGGGGAAGACCCAGGACTAGGTGGAGGGACGTCCAGCTGGGAGGAGGCCTCGGGGAAGACCCAGGACTAGGTGGAGGTACGTCCAGCTGGGAGGAGGCCTCGGGGAAGACCCGGGACTAGGTGGAGGGACGTCCAGCTGGGAGGAGGCCTCGGGGAAGACCCGGGACTAGGTGGAGGGACGTCCAGCTGGGAGGAGGCCTCGGGGAAGACCCGGGACTAGGTGGAGGGACGTCCAGCTGGGAGGAGACCTCGGGGAAGACCCAGGACTAGGTGGAGGGACGTCCAGCTGGGAGGAGGCCTCGGGGAAGACCCAGGACTAGGTGGAGGTACGTCCAGCTGGGAGGAGGCCTCGGGGAAGACCCGGGACTAGGTGGAGGGACGTCCAGCTGGGAGGAGGCCTCGGGGAAGACCCAGGACTAGGTGGAGAGATTATATCTCCAACCTGGCCTGGGAACGCCTCGGGATCCCCCAGTTGGAGCTGGTTGATGTGGCTCGGGAAAGGGAAGTTTGGGGTCCCCTACTGGAGCTGCTGCCCCCGCAACCTGATACCGGATAAGGGGACGAAGATGGATAGATGGATGGATGGATGGCTTTGTTTTCTATTCCTCCTCCTTCGTTTTTTTGGTTCTGGTCTTAGTTTCGTCCCCGGTCTTGTGTTGTAGTTTCTGTCTCGTGTTCCCTTGAGAGTGTCTGTATGTTCTGTTTCCTGTTTTATTTTGATAGTCTGGTTTCCTGTGCTGTCTTGTCTCCAGTTTTACTTCCTGCCTTGTGTTTCCCACCTCTGTGACTGTTGTCCCCGCCCTGATGTATTTAACCTCTGTGTTCCCTTTGTCTCTTGTGAGATCATTCGTTATTCCCCCTGAGTTATTCCCTGTCTCTGGGCTCCTGGTTTTAGTTATTCCTGTTTTTGGTTATCTTTTCTCTTGGACGGTTGGGGATATTTGGATTTTTGTCCTTGTTTTTAGCATTTTTGGATACCTGTGACTTTTTGGTTAATAAATCCTCTTATGAACTCTCTCCTGCCTGCCCTGTCTCTGCGTTTTGGTCCTCAGTTCCCTACACCGTCACAATAACAGCGTCCAAAGGGACGCCAATAGTCCCAATCAAGCGCGATTAGATAAGACAATAACAAACAGCGAAGGCACCTGACCAAGCGTCCGTATTTTACGAGACAGGGGTGAGAATGTGTTGGCTTCCAGTTTCATGATTTAATTATGATGTTTTGGTGATTATAAGTGGGTTTCCTCATCTCATGAAATCAAATGTAGGTATCTGAATTAAAAATGGAATACATTGGGGGGTTCATTATGTGTATGCACATGTTTAATAATTCAGGTTACTTGTATGTAATCCCCAGGAAGAAACTAAAGCTGCTTCCTGGACGGGTTGTATTTGGAGTTTGTTTCTGTCCTGTTGGGAACACAACAGCAGCTTCACTGTTTTATTTCACTTTGGCATCTCTGCTAACACCTTCGGAGGCCAATGCTGCATCGGGACATAGCTTGTAACTCCAAACACTGCATTCTTGCCTTTATGTTTGTCTTTTACTGTACATAGTTGTAAATTCCATCAGTTTCGGGCCACCTCTTAACATTTTTACTTTAAATAAGCTTGAGAAACTGCGCCTGGGTGTAATGTTAGAGTCATTTTACTTCCACATGTGCTTATTTGTCCATGACATATACATATAAAGTCTACAAACATGTTTTTTTGTATTCATGTTGTACATTATGGCTTATAGGGCTGTGGAACTGGAAGAAGCACTTTGGTTAAGGTTGGGAAGAGATTGTAGCTTTGGTTAAATATTAATAAGCACGTCCAGTTTCATGCTTCATGTCACTTTTGCCTTGTTTAATATTCATCCATCATTTCCTAACTCTTTCCCTAACCACATGCTCTGTGTAGCCTTAACATAACCATATAAAATATATATCAAGCTCTAGTTGCTGCGTTCAGATGTTTTGGAAGATGTTGTAGGGAAAGGAAATTAAAAATGTTATCAGTGAGAATTTTGCAGATACATTCAGAAAGAACATGTTTTGGACTTAGCAGATACATTGGTGCAAATCACACTAAAATATGCCCTTTCAGCCCTAGGAGGGGCAATTAAGTGGGATGGCATTTTACTAGAATAAAGTATAGAAATCTGCTTAGAAATACAGGAAATATTGGATTTGATAGACATTTACATTACATTTGTAATTCAAAAATAAAAATAATTCTGCTAAATAAAACATTACATTCATTATTAATGTGCACGGTCACAGAAGGCTTGTATCATGTGGACGCACCAACAGAATTGTTGTCATTGTTGTCATTACTTCAATATAGAAACCTGTAGGGGGGGGGGTTCAATATAGAAACCTGTAGGGGGGGGGTTCAATATAGAAACCTGTAGGGGGAGCTCTGTGGAGAAACCTGTAGGGGGGGGGTTCAATATAGAAACCTGTAGGGGGGGCTCTGTGGAGAAACCTGTAGGGGGGGGGTTCAATATAGAAACCTGTAGGGGGGGCTCTGTGGAGAAACCTGTAGGGGGGGGGTTCAATATAGAAACCTGTAGGGGGGGCTCTGTGGAGAAACCTGTAGGGGGGGGGTTCAATATAGAAACCTGTAGGGGGGGCTCTGTGGAGAAACCTGTAGGGGGGGGGGTTCAATATAGAAACCTGTAGGGGGGGCTCTGTGGAGAAACCTGTAGGGGGGGGGGTTCAATATAGAAACCTGTAGGGGGGCTCTGTGGAGAAACCTGTAGGGGGGGGGTTCAATATAGAAACCTGTAGGGGGGGCTCTGTGGAGAAACCTGTAGGGGGGGGGGTTCAATATAGAAACCTGTAGGGGGGGCTCTGTGGAGAAACCTGTAGGGGGGGGGTTCAATATAGAAACCTGTAGGGGGGCTCTGTGGAGAAACCTGTAGGGGGGGGGTTCAATATAGAAACCTGTAGGGGGGGCTCTGTGGAGAAACCTGTAGGGGGGGGGGTTCAATATAGAAACCTGTAGAGGGGGCTCTGTGGAGAAACCTGTAGGGGACGGGGGGGTTCAATATAGAAACCTGTAGGGGGGCTTTGTGGAGAAACCTGTAGGGGGGGGGGTTCAATATAGAAACCTGTAGGGGGGGCTCTGTGGAGAAACCTGTAGGGGACGGGGGGGTTCAATATAGAAACCTGTAGGGGGGCTTTGTGGAGAAACCTGTAGGGGGGGGGGTTCAATATAGAAACCTGTAGGGGGAGCTCTGTGGAGAAACCTGTAGGGGGGGGGGTTCAATATAGAAACCTGTAGGGGGGGCTCTGTGGAGAAACCTGTAGGGGGGGGGTTCAATATAGAAACCTGTAGGGGGAGCTCTATAGAGAATCCTGTAGGGGGGGGGGGTTCAATATAGAAACCTGTAGGGGGGGCTCTGTGGAGAAACCTGTAGGGGGGGGGGTTCAATATAGAAACCTGTAGGGGGGGCTCTGTGGAGAAACCTGTAGGGGGGGGGGTTCAATATAGAAACCTGTAGGGGGAGCTCTATAGAGAATCCTGTAGGGGGGGGGGGTTCAATATAGAAACCTGTAGGGGGAGCTCTATAGAGAATCCTGTAGGGGGGGGGGTTCAATATAGAAACCTGTAGGGGGGCTCTATAGAGAATCCTGTAGGGGGGGGGGGGTTCAATATAGAAACCTGTAGGGGGAGCTCTGTGGAGAAACCTGTAGGGGACGGGGGGGTTCAATATAGAAACCTGTAGGGGGAGCTCTATAGAGAATCCTGTAGGGGGGGGGGTTCAATATAGAAACCTGTAGGGGGGCTCTATAGAGAATCCTGTAGGGGGGGGGGGTTCAATATAGAAACCTGTAGGGGGGGCTCTGTGGAGAAACCTGTAGGGGGGGGGGTTCATATAGAAACCTGTAGGGGGGGCTCTGTGGAGAAACCTGTAGGGGGGGGGTTCAATATAGAAACCTGTAGGGGGGGCTCTGTGGAGAAACCTGTAGGGGACGGGGGGGTTCAATATAGAAACCTGTAGGGGGGCTCTATAGAGAATCCTGTAGGGGGGGGGGGGGTTCAATATAGAAACCTGTAGGGGGGCTCTATAGAGAATCCTGTAGGGGGGGGGGGTTCAATATAGAAACCTGTAGGGGGGCTCTATAGAGAATCCTGTAAGGGGGGGGGGTTCAATATAGAAACCTGTAGGGGGGGCTCTGTGGAGAATCCTGTAAGGGGGGGGGGTTCAATATAGAAACCTGTAGGGGGGGCTCTGTGGAGAAACCTGTAGGGGACGGGGGGGTTCAATATAGAAACCTGTAGGGGGGCTCTATAGAGAATCCTGTAAGGGGGGGGGGTTCAATATAGAAACCTGTAGGGGGGCTCTATAGAGAATCCTGTAGGGGAGGGGGTTCAATATAGAAACCTGTAGGGGGGCTCTATAGAGAATCCTGTAAGGGGGGGGGTTCAATATAGAAACCTGTAGGGGGGCTCTATAGAGAATCCTGTAAGGGGGGGGGTTCAATATAGAAACCTGTAGGGGGGCTCTATAGAGAATCCTGTAGGGGACGGGGGGGTTCAATATAGAAACCTGTAGGGGGGCTCTATAGAGAATCCTGTAGGGGACGGGGGGGTTCAATATAGAAACCTGTAGGGGGGCTCTATAGAGAATCCTGTAAGGGGGGGGGTTCAATATAGAAACCTGTAGGGGGGCTCTATAGAGAATCCTGTAAGGGGGGGGGTTCAATATAGAAACCTGTAGGGGGGCTCTATAGAGAATCCTGTAGGGGACGGGGGGGTTCAATATAGAAACCTGTAGGGGGGCTCTATAGAGAATCCTGTAGGGGGACGGGGGGGTTCAATATAGAAACCTGTAGGGGGGCTCTATAGAGAATCCTGTAGGGGACGGGGGGGTTCAATATAGAAACCTGTAGGGGGGCTCTGTGGAGAAACCTGTGATAAAAAGCAAAGAAATAGCCGAAACTGCCTAGCTCCCCTTGACTCTAACAGCCGCTGAACACGACCAACAGATCGCGGCGCTCTGCAGCCGGCTCCCAGTCACCTTTTCTCGGCTAAATTTAACTGTAAAGACAACAAATATTGTTTGATACGATATCTTTCAAACCCGTTCATGACAATGCAAAGTAGACGTACATAAGAGTCATTTCCAGGAGACAGGGTTGGGCTCGGAGCTGTTTGGACAGTAGTGTTCTTCCAGCTTTGTGGCAACAGTTTGTGTTCATTGGTTTCCCATTACAACATAATAAGACAAATAACACAAAAATCAGAAATAACAGAAACACAGCGCCCTGGTAATGCAAACAGACAGCAAGGCTCAGCACGAAAAGGTCATGACCTTTGAAGAGCAGGAAGAAACACAAGCTAGATCTGTTACATGAGTGAAGATGTATTTCTATAGCAATAACCTTTCAGAGCAGAAATGTCCTCACAATTAAAAAACAAACCACAGCACAAAACAGGCAGGATAGTAAAAGGCACAGACAAATGAGAGAAATGAAGCCGTTATTAATAAAAAAAAGATTGTTTCCCCTGTCCACACACTCTCAAGAGAATAAATTGCTAGTACAAGGATGTCAGAAACAGGACCAGAAGAAGAACTTTAACTGCTGCAGAGCCCTCGGCTTTCATTACAGCTCCACCAGATGTGTTTGTGTTTAAAATGGATTCGGCGCTCATTATTCTGAAAGACAAAGGGAGAAAAAGAAAGATTCCTTTTTTGTTGTGGAACATATTATGTTTTTATTATGGAGATATTCCTGCAGGGCGGTAAATAAGCGAGACTGAGCTGACTTAATCTGAGGCAGAAACATGGCAATTAGCAGTAGGATCTCCACCCAGCGAGGCTCTGCCCTGCATCTTCTCTTTGAACCGGCTGATAAGACGAGTTTTTCTGGATGCCTTCATCGCTATGTAAATACACAATTAAGATCTGGAATGCAAGATGAGAGAAATGTGCGTGCACGGTTGTGTTATTCATTCCCTCCTGGTTTCACTCTCCACATCGTTTACTCTTTTATTACTATTTCTGGCTACACAACACACACACACACACACACAATCTGAAAATGTAACTGGAAAAGACAGTACTGTAAAACATCAAATGCAGTGTTCCTTAACTTGCTTGTAAAAAGCAAAACAAATGGCTGATGTTCTTTTGGGGGTATATACTGTATGTAGAGATAGATAGATAGATAGATAGATAGATAGATAGATAGATAGATAGATAGATAGATAGATAGATAGATAGATAGATAGATAGATAGATAGATAGATAGATAGATAGATAGATAGATAGATAGATAGATAGATAGATAGATAGATAGATAGATAGATAGATAGATAGATAGATAGATAGATAGATAGATAGATAGATAGATATATATATATATATATATATAGATATATATATATATATATATATAGATAATATAGATAGATAGATAGATAGATAGATAGATAGATAGATAGATAGATAGATAGATAGATAGATAGATAGATAGATAGATAGATAGATAGATAGATAGATAGATAGATAGATAGATATAGATAGATAGATAGATAGATAGATAGATAGATAGATAGATAGATAGATAGATAGATAGATAGATAGATAGATAGATAGATAGATAGATAGATAGATAGATAGATAGATAGATAGATAGATAGATAGATAGATAGATAGATAGATAGATAGATAGATAGATAGATAGATAGATAGATAGATATATATATATATATATATATATATATATATATAGATAGATAGATAGATAGATAGATAGATAGATAGATAGATAGATAGATAGATAGATAGATAGATAGATAGATAGATAGATAGATAGATAGATAGATAGATAGATAGATAGATAGATAGATAGATAGATAGATAGATAGATAGATAGATAGATAGATAGATAGATAGATAGATAGATAGATAGATAGATAGATAGATAGATAGATAGATAGATAGATAGATAGATAGATAGATAGATAGATAGATAGATAGATAGATAGATAGATAGATAGATAGATAGATAGATAGATAGATAGATAGATAGATAGATAGATAGATAGATAGATAGATAGATAGATAGATAGATAGATAGTCCTGGCCCAGTTGTATGAAATTGTGATAGTTGTCATCAGAATCCATCTCCATCACCTTCTAAAAATACACTTTGGAAGGAGATTTTTACTGATTACTGTACAGTGTAGAATCTTTAGGGATTTAGGGAACAGCCATCTTGAAACTGAACATACTCAGTCCTCATTTGCTTCACTGTCAAACGGCACATGGTATACTTGTTTTAAAGACACCTCTGTGCCTTCTCAGCATGCGTGCAATAGTCAGCAAATTTATGGATTCCACATTGTTAAACATGCCTTCATTGTCCAAGACATGGGTCGGTCCGAATTTTGCCTCTCTCCCCTATTTGGCCTAATCTCAATTCTACAGGGAGCATTACAGTAAGAAGACACTTAGTCACGTCACTTGGTCTGTGATGCACATTGGTATGCAGTCAGGATCATGTTTAATGCATGCTGAAGACTTACCGGTTCTCCTTGTGGAAAGTTCTGATTATTGAGGCCACGGTTGGTCTTCTGAGGTTTGGTTGACTCATTGTCTTCAGTCATTGTCATTTCATGATTTATGACACAATCTACAACTATTGATCGGATTTCATTGGATAGTGTTTCCTGCAGCTGTCTTGGTCCGTGGCCTTGTCGTCCAGCATTTTCCCCGACCCCTCTCAAACGAGGCCCAGGACCACCTCTCAGAAGGGGTCCTGCCATTCCTTTGGCCAACACGTCTTCCACGTCTTCCTCCCACCACTGCTTGAGCTCTTTTTTGACCTGGATCACCTGCCGGCTCCATATACCGCGAATTCAAAATGTACAGTAAATCATTGTAAATGAAATGTTAATACCCATAATGCAATGTTTATTATAGTAATTAACCGGAAAAGAAAATTATGGTATTTTACCGGGTATTTTGTGGTAAGTAACTGTAGAAATTACAGCAAAGTCTAACAGTGCACTGTAAGAAATTTAACGTAAAATTCACAGTAACTTACTGGCAACAATTGTCCAGCAAGTTCCTGTGAATTCTTTTTACAGTAACGGTACCGTACTTCCATTTACAGTATTTTATGTATTCATTGTAAAATACAAAACAATTAAACACAACATTAAATAAAAAAGTAAAAATACAGTAGTTTACTGTACTATTTACAGTACTATAGTGGCTATGTTGTGATTTTTTTTAACAGTAATGCTTTGACTACTGTGATTTCAACTGTGATACTTAAAATGTGAATACTAGGGGCAAGATGAAATAAAATCACAGCAAACCCAATTAATTCACTTCTCTATTCCCTTGTCATAGCGGACGGGGAAACCACAGAGGGTGTTAGAAAATGCAGAGGAAGCAGACGAGAGAGAGAGAGAGAGAGAGAGAGAGAGAGAGAGAAGAGAGAGAGAGAGACTAGGAGTTAGGGCTGCACAATATATTGTTTTCTTATTGTCATCGCAATATCAACTGGTTCAATAACTACATTGCAAAAGACTCAGATGTTTTGTGCTAGTAAAGAAAATATCAGCAAAAAAAAAACAGCTTAAAATGTGACATTTTTTGTGTTGCCTTTTATTCAATTCATTGTTGAATTGAGAGAGAGAGAGAGCGAGAGAGAGAGAGATTGTGAGTGAGCGCAAAAGGGTTTAATGTCGAGTTGAAGTGAGTCCACTTCTCCCTTTTTGTTGTTTTTGTCCTCTTCCAAGTCTGTAGTTTTAATGTCTTTCTGACAGTGAGTGGAGCCATTTACGTCAAACTCTGCCGCCATCCTCATGAAACCTGCAGGAGCAGAGGAGTCCGCCTGCTGGTGTGGATCAGATGGGGGATGCATGTTAACAATGTTGTAAGATGCTAAAATGAGGACAGCGTGAGAGTTGACTGTTGGGGAGCCAACTGGGATCATTTGGGGACAAATTACAGCTCTATATGAGAGGCCTTTTTAAAGGAATACTCCACCAAAACACATGTTTTGAGCATCAGATTCCCCTGTAGGCTTGAAAAGGTGGCTCTAAAGGTAAAGCATACTGTATATAGTATAGTAAGCATGTATAGTCCCATCCAATTAGATTGAATTCGGTGTTGACAATGAAACTAATTATTATCATATTATTTTAGTGAGAACTCATAAATAACTACAAATAACTAATCTTAAGGAAATCTGGTTGTTTTGTAACGCGTTTCTGGATTTTAAACAAATAAATATATCGGTCGATATATCGGCAAATACGGATTTTTAAATAACCAAATATTTGTATCGGCCTTAAATATCCTTTATCGGTCGGGTTCTAATAGATTTCTGTTGCACAGAGAAGAACAAGTCATTCTGGACATATTTTAGGGATGAAGGAGGTTGGGGGTCTTGAGCTGGTAGCCAGGAAAGACCTTGTTGCTATGGCAACTAACGGACCATGTGTGGGAGGGTTATGGTCCTGTGTGTAGTACTACATCAAGATGCTGAAGTGGGCCATATGCTACATGTCACATGGCCCTCCTCTCTCCCCTTTGATATCTTCAGCTGTCCTGTCCTGTCAAAATAAAGGCCGAAAATGCCCAAAAAACACAGATTTCTGCTCGTGTTTACAACTTTGTGCACATTCAAAATATAACTCCTCCCATCTCTGTTGTCCGAGAGTTGGAGAGTTGTAATATACCATGCTGCTCACCTCTATCTTTACAGAGAGAGAGGACACAAAGCGACGGCCGGGTCTAATACTCAAAGCTCATACCTGAAGCCGGGGAAATGCTCCTGGGATGGCTCGTGAACAAATGTTCTCAATTTACGACATTTTGAATATTCCACAGTTTAGAGACTTTCAGAGACCCCCTCACAGTCTCTGAAAGTGGCTCACCAGGTGGATCTAGATATAAACTCATCTTTGAGAGATCTGACCGCCAGGGTTGACACTTCGGCGGGAGAAATCGGGGCTGTGGCGTGTGAAACCAGTTAAATGTTTGTGTCTCACGGCCAATGGTGAGAGCTGGCAGCCATGCAGAGGAGATGGACTTCTAATCTACTTGATGAACCCAACTTACCCTATTTCATTTCAATGCTATCTCTTTGTAGGGGAGGGTGAAGGGTCGGCATTGGGGGTAAATGTCTTTGTTAGTACCTCATGTCACAGATTGGCTCTTTGTATTAGTTTCAGTCCATAGAGGAGGTGTAATGTGTATCTGTTATGTTCATAAATCATATGTAAAAAACATAAAAATATCTCTACTTGAGGAGAGATTTACAGGAACCGCTGGTCACCAACATCATCCTTGCCAGTGGCGGATCAAAAAGTCTTGGCAGGGTGGCATATGAAGACGGTGTACCTATATGTGTACCTATATGTAAAGGGCTTGTGTGGCAAATAGAAGAAAAACTGTAAAACTGCATAACATAATTCTATCATTTGTTTAACCCTCATGTTGTCCTTGGGTCAAATAATTGACCCGTTTTCAGTAAAAAAAAAAAGTTTGTCACAAAAATGGTGCCGTCGAAATAAGCGCTGAAAATGTCAACATGAAAAATATCAAAAAACTTTGGAAAAAACACCAAAAACGTCTAAAAATGCACCCACAAAATTGAAAAGGTGACACAAATGTCCGAAAAAGCGATAATAAAGTAAATAAAAAAGTAACCATGGTTGATGGGAAGACAACACAAGGGTTAACAATTTAGTTGATCATAATTACTGATATAGTAAGACAAATAGCAAGGTCCTCTGCTGGTCCTCTGCTGGTCCTCTGCTGGTCCTCTGCTGGTGTTGGTCCACTGGGCTTTATGAAGTCCAGAGTCTACCAGGACATTTTAGAGTACTTTATGCTTCCTTCAGCAGACGAGCTTTATGGAGATGCTGACTTCCCTTTTCAGCAGGACTTGGCACCTGCCCACATGGCCAAAAGTACTAAAACCTGGTTCAATGACCATGGGATTACTGTGCTTGATTGGCCCGCAAACTCTCCTGACCTGAACCCCACAGAGAATCTATGGGGCATTGCCAAGAGAAAGATGAAAGACATGAGACCGAACAATGCAGAAGAGCTGAAGGCCGCTATTGTAGCATCCTGGTCTTCCATAACACCTCAGCAGGGCCACAGGCTGATAGCATCCTGGTCTTCCATAACACCTCAGCAGGGCCACAGGCTGATAGCATCCTGGTCTTCCATAACACCTCAGCACGGCTACAGGCTGATAGCATCCTGGTCTTCGATAACACCTCAGCAGGGCCACAGGCTGATAGCATCCTGGTCTTCCATAACCCCTCAGCAGTGCCACAAGCTGATAGCATCCTGGTCTTCTATAACCCCTCAGCAGGGCCACAGGCTGATAGCATCCTGGTCTTCCATAACACCTCAGCAGGGCCACAGGCTGATAGCATCCTGGTCTTCCATAACACCTCAGCAGGGCCACAGGCTGATAGCATCCTGGTCTTCCATAACACCTCAGCAGGGCCACAGGCTGATAGCATCCTGGTCTTCGATAACACCTCAGCAGGGCCACAGGCTGATAGCATCCTGGTCTTCCATAACCCCTCAGCAGTGCCACAGGCTGATAGCATCCTGGTCTTCCATAACCCCTCAGCAGTGCCACAGGCTGATAGCATCCTGGTCTTCCATAACCCCTCAGCAGGGCCACAGGCTGATAGCATCCTGGTCTTCCATAACACCTCAGCAGGGCCACAGGCTGATAGCATCCATGCCACGCCGAATTGAGGCAGTAATTCATGCAAAAGGGGCCCAAACAAAGTACTGAGTACATATGCATGATTATACTTTTCAGAGGGCTGACATTTCTGTATTTAAAATCCTTTTTTTATTGATTTCATGTAATTTGCAATTTTTCTGAGATTTTGAATTCGGGGTTTTCATGATCATCAAAATGATATCAAATAAAGGCTTGAAATATCTCACTTTGCATGTAATGAGTCTATATAATATATTAATAATATATTACTGAAATGAATGAACTTTTGCGCCATATGCTAATTTTTTGAGTTTCACCTGTATATTATACATATACACTGTATATGGGATGAGTTATAGAGGCGGGGGAAATAAATGAATGACATGCAAAGGTGAATATGGTTGGGGGAGGGGGGGGGGGGGGTTATGACCAGCTCTGGAGAAAGTGTAGGGCGAGGTGTCTCCCAGGACACGTCTGCAGTGAACTAAATTCCAGAGGTGTGAAAGGCAGTGTGAAAGTTGCAGGACAAGGCAGCATCACAGACGGCCTTGATTACTTGATCACACACACAAACACACACACACACACACACACACACACACACACACACACACAGCAATCTGGGATCTCCAGCTTGCTGTTCCTCTCTGCACACCAACAGCAGACCTAATTGTAAAGTGGGACATTAAATAGGGCACACTGGGAAAAACTGTAGGTCTAAAAAGAGAATAGGAGGAGAGCAGTGATGCAGTAAAGTCCTGCAGTGTCAAACAATACATATACACACACAGACACACACACACACACACACACACACACACACACACACAGACACACACACACAGAGCTACCCGGGTGCCCAAACCAACCTTAATATTCAATTTTATGAAAAAAATACCAATATCCACGAATAGTGTGATACATTTGGAACACACATTGGTAATCAATAAATTGGTACCAAAAAGGTTGGGAACCACCGGTATAGGCCCATGACATCATCATCGCTGACATCATTGCAGCTACAGATTTAATATCCTCCGCTCCTTATAGTATATTGTCTGCAACACATCTGGTCTGATTCATCAAAACAAACTTTTCCTCTGAATTATCAGTAATTAAGCTTAGAAAATGGCATGACATTGTTATGTTACTGTAATTATGTTAAATCAAATCACCACAGAGAACCTGGGGCCAGGTGCGATCCAGTGATCCTCTACACAATGCCCACAGAGCGAGACATACAGGGGTTGGTAGACGCCTAACAGCTGATATTTTCCCCTGGGAACATGAAGTTGGTATGCCTGTCCCCTGAACACACTGTAAAAAACATCCCACTATCTGCTAGCTGCCTGTCCCCTGAACACACTGTAAAAAACATCTCACTATCTGCTAGCTGCCTGTCCCCTGAACACACTGTAAAAAACATCTCACTATCTGCTAGCTGCCTGTCCCCTGAACACACTGTAAAAACATCTCACTATCTGCTAGCTGCCTGTCCCCTGAACACACTGTAAAAAACATCTCCTCACTATCTGCTAGCTGCCTGTCCCCAGAACACACTGTAAAAAACATCTCCTCACTATCTGCTAGCTGCCTGTCCCCAGAACACACTGTAAAAAACATCTCCTCTCTATCTGCTAGCTGCCTGTCCCCTGAACACACTGTAAAAAACATCTCCTCACTATCTGCTAGCTGCCTGTCCCCTGAACACACTGTAAAAAACATCTCCTCACTATCTGCTAGCTGCCTGTCCCCAGAACACACTGTAAAAACATCTCACTATCTGCTAGCTGCCTGTCCCCTGAACACACTGTAAAAACATCTCCTCACTATCTGCTAGCTACCTGTCCCCAGAACACACTGTAAAAACATCTCACTATCTGCTAGCTGCCTGTCCCCTGAACACACTGTAAAAAACATCTCCTCACTATCTGCTAGCTGCCTGTCCCCAGAACACACTGTAAAAAACATCTCACTATCTGCTAGCTGCCTGTCCCCTGAACACACTGTAAAAACATCTCCTCACTATCTGCTAGCTACCTGTCCCCAGAACACACTGTAAAAACATCTCACTATCTGCTAGCTGCCTGTCCCCTGAACACACTGTAAAAAACATCTCCTCACTATCTGCTAGCTGCCTGTCCCCAGAACACACTGTAAAAACATCTCACTATCTGCTAGCTGCCTGTCCCCTGAACACACTGTAAAAAACATCTCACCATCTGCTAGCTGCCTGTCCCCTGAACACACTGTAAAAAACATCTTCTCACTATCTGCTAGCTGCCTGTCTCCTGAACACACTGTAAAAAACATCTCCTCACTATCTGCTAGCTGCCTGTCCCCTGAACACACTGTAAAAAACATCTCACTATCTGCTAGCTGCCTGTCCCCAGAACACACTGTAAAAACATCTCACTATCTGCTAGCTGCCTGTCCCCAGAACACACTGTAAAAAACATCTCCTCACTATCTGCTAGCTGCCTGTCCCCAGAACACACTGTAAAAAACATCTCCTCACTATCTGCTAGCTGCCTGTCCCCAGAACACACTGTAAAAAACATCTCCTCTCTATCTGCTAGCTGCCTGTCCCCAGAACACACTGTAAAAAACATCTCCTCACTATCTGCTAGCTGCCTGTCTCCTGAACACACTGTAAAAAACATCTCCTCACTATCTGCTAGCTGCCTGTCCCCTGAACACACTGTAAAAAACA
The DNA here is from genome assembly GCA_029931835.1 of Etheostoma nigrum. Classification (NCBI taxonomy): domain Eukaryota; kingdom Metazoa; phylum Chordata; class Actinopteri; order Perciformes; family Percidae; genus Etheostoma; species Etheostoma nigrum. The sequence goes on from CM057237.1 coordinate 37,396,048, forward strand.
TCTCACTATCTGCTAGCTGCCTGTCCCCTGAACACACTGTAAAAAACATCTCACTATCTGCTAGCTGCCTGTCTCCTGAACACACTGTAAAAAACATCTCACTATCTGCTAGCTGCCTGTCCCCAGAACACACTGTAAAAAACATCTCACTATCTGCTAGCTGCCTGTCCCCAGAACACACTGTAAAAACATCTCACTATCTGCTAGCTGCCTGTCCCCAGAACACACTGTAAAAAACATCTCCTCACTATCTGCTAGCTGCCTGTCCCCAGAACACACTGTAAAAAACATCTCCTCACTATCTGCTAGCTGCCTGTCCCCTGAACACTGGACTAATTCATGAATTAACTGATTAAGGAACTAACAAAGATTCACGTAAAACATAAGAAAATAGGGTCCAGGTTGATATAAAGTTACCCTTTAATACAAACAGATAAACATGTAGGACTGAAAATAGAAAATAGGCACGCTGCCATTTGAGAAAGATATCTCTTAGCAGAAAGAGATGAATGTAGAATATTACTAACCATAAGATTGACCCTGAGGAACACCATATTCCAGATGAGCCGCAGTAGCTACAACTCTTCAAAAATAAGAGTGAAATCAATCCTGAGCTGCAGTGTTTGTTGGCCTATTATCTCTTAGGATGCTGAAGTGATACCTCACAGTAAGCTGTCTCCAAGGCTTTGTCCCCCCCACTTTGTTGGTGCCGAATAGGAGGTCACAGCTGGTCCTCGGGAAGATCAAAGTGGGACGACTGATAACCTCATCCCTGCTGATTTATCTGAAAGGAGCCCAGCCTGCTTCACTGGAGAGATAGGAATCATTGACTTCCTGACGAGCAGTCAGAAGGGTTCTTGGGGGATTTTTTTCGTCTGACTCGATGAGACCACCGCCTTCTCTCCCAGCATGCTGTTTGATTATCAATAAGTCAATTCAGTTCAATCTGATGAGGAAAAAAAGGCCCAAAAAGTTGTTTGTTCAAGCAGTAGTTACAACTCAGTTCCGTTTATAGTAGTCTCGCATTGCCAGACCTTCCTCCACAGTGCCGCGGAGGAGGGTCCGGCTGGTTCACACAGCAAATTAGTCTCAGGAAGGAAGTTGTTTTGGTGGAACATGTATGATCATAAGTTG
>CM057237.1:37402181-37443181 GCA_029931835.1 Etheostoma nigrum
ATATTCAAGCTGTGAAACAGGTTGTTGTGAGTCGGCAGTCTGTTTTTTGGCTAAGAAACCTTTATGCGGACCTTTTTAGGGTTTTATGTTGACCAAAGCGTATTACATGAGACAGTAAGAATAGTTAATTCACTTTTTTTGTTAAATAAAAGCATGTCAATAAACTCAACATGTCTGTATATACTTTATATATATATATATATATATATATATACACACACACACATACTATATATATATATATATATATATATATATATATATACACAGACACATATATACAGTATACATACACACATTTACATATACTGTATATACATATATACATACATACTGTACATACACATATATATACATACATACATACTGTATATACACATATACATACATACTGTATATATACACATACATATATACACACATATACATACATCTAAAGTATATATAAAGTATATTTATATAGTATATGTAAAGTATAAATTATTATTTTTAAAGTCTGAAATTGCTTTTAAGGACTTTCATTGTACATAGTATAATGGTGAATTATAGCCAATAATGTTTTTGACTCATCTGCACTGTCAGGATCATCATGCCCACAAAAAGAAGGTAAATGAAATTATTGTTTAGGTTTTCAAACGTGGTCTGTAGTCGGCGATCATGTGAAACGTAACGATCGCTTTGAGGAAACTGCTCCAGTGGAAAGGAAAGAAAAACGGAGCATTCATGGGCTTCCAGAGCCTGGAAACGAGACACAGCATTTAGACAGCATCCAGGGCGCTTCACCACCAGCTGGATTCCCTTTTTCTACTCTAGTATTCAACGCACAATATTGTGAAAATACAGAAGCAAAGAGCAGCATTTTTAAACCCCAACAGTGTGTTGATACTTCAAAGAAGGCTGGCCTTGTGTTCTCAGGCTGCAGTCTCTGGAGAGATGGCTCTATGTGTGTGTGGTGCAAAATGTGGGTCTGAAACACTCCTTTTAGTTCACTTCTTCTAGAACTGTGAGGGACACACACACACAACAAACACACACACACACACACACACACACCTTAAGAAGTATTATTTCTTTCTACCAGTAAATTCTTATTCAAAGCTTTTCTTTTTCCTTTCAACTAGGACCCTATTTGTTCATGCTTTGGTGTCTAAGTGACTTTGAAATTGGTCCAGTATTGAGCGGCATATGTATTAACTGGCAGATGTGAACCAGGCTGCAATACATGACTACTACACTGCTTACAGGACTAAATAGCAGTAAGATAATGGTTATTTAACCAGAAACCGCCCGGAAATCCCCATCACCAAACCCACCAGACTCCATGTAAATAATCACTACTTTTAGCGTGTATAGAGGAGCATATCTCCACCAGACTCCATGTAAATAATCACTACTTTTAGCGTGTATAGAGCAGCATATCTCCACCAGACTCCATGTAAATAATCAGTGATTTTAGCGTGTATAGAGCAGCATATCTCCACCAGACTCCATGTAAATAATCACTACTTTAGCGTGTATAGAGCAGCATATCTCCACCAGACTCCATGTAAATAATCACTACTTTTAGCGTGTATAGAGCAGCATATCTCCACCAGACTCCATGTAAATAATCACTACTTTTAGCGTGTATAGAGCAGCATATCTCCACCAGACTCCATGTAAATAATCACTACTTTTAGCGTGTATAGAGCAGCATATCTCCACCAGACTCCATGTAAATAATCACTACTTTTAGCGTGTATAGAGCAGCATATCTCCACCAGACTCCATGTAAATAATCACTACTTTTAGCGTGTATAGAGCAGCATATCTCCACCAGACTCCATGTAAATAATCACTACTTTTAGAGTGTAAAAAACCCTAACCCAAAACCAGGTTACCCTTTAAGTGTGAACAACTCTGCATGATAAATACACAAAATGCAAGCTGCAGTGTCAATATTATTCCTTTTTACAAAATGAAAGTGTTTTAAGGCAGCCTTTTCTTTAAAGTACTATTGGTTAATCTGTTTTATAATTATCTATAAAGGGAAATATCACCATTAAACTCACAGAAACACATCAAATAGTCAAGAGAAAAAGAAAAGTTCAATAAGCTTTATTAAATTTGACAAAGGTCACCTCGGACACAGTATTGCACCAAGTTCAGCTTAATGTCACCAAAAGGCCAACAGCGTCACTATCTCTTAAAAATAGAGGCAGTAGAGAAAATATGCCATCTGAACATTTTTCAGTAGTTAACCTTTTTCATAAATAGATTCAGTTCATTGTCCAACAATCACACCTCTATGTACAGATCATAAGGACGTCGAACTCACCAGCAGCCGCGGATCTCCACTAACGAGCCAGAAAGCCTCTTTCACCATTTATTAGGTTTTTATAGAGTTCATGTTTTCCATTTCTTTTTGGCTTGTTAATTGACCTCCTGTTGTGAAGCCCCCGTCTTTTATCGATCACATTTTTTAGACAATCGAGAAGAAATGTACAGTCATCAAACTGAGAGGATAGAAAGTCATATATCTATATATATATATATATATATATATATACACACACATACATACAGTCACACATACTATAAAAACTTAAATAAACTTAAATACACACAGTATGTACTTTCATATCATCCGCTTTTCTTTTGCAGTACATTTTGGCACACCATGACACCAAAGTAAAATGTATATAGATATATGGAAACTGTTTTTAACGGACATGAGAGCATTTATTCAAACAGCCAAGGGAAGGACACAGACGCCTTTGGCTTTGCAGTTAAGCAGGAACAGGGTGGATGGGGGTGTAGTGCTTCTGAGCTTATATAAGATGATTATTAACACATTTTGGAGCTTCAGTGCATAGTTTTTAACTCAGCATCACGATTATCCAGGCAGCAGCTGGTGCAGACAGACGGGATGTTTGCTCCCAGCTCGGCCTGCACGATTAATCGATAGAAAATCCCGTTCTCGATTCCGCCTGTTCACAATTTCATTTTTAGAAGATCCAGGACTTAAGACACTTTTTTTTTTTTTAATGACTTTGATTCTCATTTAATTTTACGACTGCATCACAAAGGCTACAACTTTCTTCTGTGAGTTTTAAACTGTATAAAATACAGTGGCTAGCATAAGTTTACCTCACACCCCCAGGCTAAAGTTGATTAAAAAGAGGAATAAAAAAAAAATCTTTTGGAAATAGATCTTGATGCCTTAATTAAAAAAAAATTAGGAAAATCCAACCTTTTAAGGACACCAGTTTTCTTCTTTGTGTATTGTAAACACATTATTTACAATACACACACTCCCAACATCATCACATACCCTTCACCATACCTAGAGGTCGGCATGGTGTTATTTCAGTTAGACTAACAGCTGGTTTGATTTGCATTGAGAGATGATCTAATGGAAAGTTCCCCATGCCGATCTCTATGTATGGTGAAGGGAATCAGGATGCATAGTATCCTGATCCATGTAATAACTGGCCTTTAATAATAAATCTACCTGCCTCTATGGGAATTTAACATAGGGGGGTGTATACTTATGCCCCCTGTATTTTAAGGAAATTATAACATTATTTAAAAACATTATTCATTCACAAAGACAATTGGTGTCCTTAAAAGGTTGGATTAAGGCATTATGAGCAATTTCCAAAAGATTCTTTTTGATTCCTCTTTTTAGTCAACTTTAGCCTGGCGGTGTAACTTATTCCAGCCTCTGTAGGTCTTAAAGCGATGCGATGCTCTCCCTTCTCTTCATCGAAGCGTCTCTGTTTACAGGCTGGTGGTGATGCTCAATGTGCTGTAGGTGCCAAACAAAAATCTGCGTTTGATACTGGCAATTTGTTTGGTTTTGTCATGGTCAAAGAAATCGTGGCAGAGAATCGTGATGTCAATTCTAAGCAACAACATAAAGAAATCGTGACTCATATTTTTCCCCCAAATCGTGCAGGCCTATACTCCCAGCTCAGGAACAGGGAACAAGGCGATGAGTAGTGTTAAGAACGGATATGGCTTTCTGCACCTTCTCAGGCATCGAGTCCTTTCCTACTTCAGCTCCATCAACTTGAGGATTTGTGTCAAAAATGTAAGTTTCTTTCCTCGTCTTCTTTATAATTTGCATCTGAAAAAACTAAACCAGCTTATTGTGATTGTTGATTAATCTGTCCATTGTTTCTTCCATTTATCGATTAGTTGTCTGGTCTCTAAAATGTCCCAAAATGGTTAAAAGATGATGATCAGCGTTCCCCAAAAAGCTCAAGATGTCCTCAAATGTCTTTGTTTTGTCCCCAACTCAAAGATATTCAGTTGACTGTCACAGAGGAGAGAAGAAACTAGAAGATATTCACATTTAACTAGCTGACACCAGAGAGGATTTTTCATAAAAAAGGACTCAAACCGATCAATGGATTATCAAAATAGTTGGTAATAATAATTAATATAATAATTAAGTAACCCCCCCCTCCCCCCAAAACAGCAGCGAGGGAGGAGAGAAGCATACTCTAAGGCTTTTACAGGAAACAATCAGTAATTTAAGACCCACTCACTGTGTTCAGTCTTGAAATCCACATGAATAAAAAGGAGATTGAAAATGGATCTGAAATCTTTCGACGTGCTGCTGCTGACTGTTATTATATAATATAATATTATTATTTACTTTCCTAGGAAGGAAAGGTGTGACCTGACAGGAGTGTGGAGAGCCTCTCCAACTGCTGTATGTGGGCCACTTTTAATCTTTTACTTTTAAATGCAGAGAGAAAATAAAAATGCTGAAATAAAACAACACTTACTTCAGCTTTCACTTTCACCCTGAAACCCTTTTCCCAGTGTGAGCTGGCTACAGGGCGCCAGTGAGGCACATGAGGACGAGCACGTGCATTGTGAGCAGGTAGGCCAGGAAGAAATACCGAGAGCGTGCACGGCTCGTCAACAGCCTGGAGAAGTAGAGGCTCCGCCCTCGGAGCCAGCGTCGGCACGCCACCGCGCCGCCTTTCACCTGGAGGCACAAACACCAAGCAGTCATATGACGACACTGTTGTACTTGTACAGTGTGAATCTATTAGTGTGTATATATTGTTTGTTTTGTATGTGAAAGCGCATTGTGAGCAATGATGATCCAAAGGAAAATTCCTCGTATGTGTCCTCATACCTGGCAAATAAAGCTGATTCTGATTCTGACACTTTAAGGTTTTATTTGAATTTCTAAAACCAGGAACAATGGTTTATTTAAAATTGAAAAGTTGCTGGCTTTACAGGGATACTTCATAGACAGATGCACATTAAACTCATGATGCACTGTGATTTAAAAAACACACATGCAAATTCTGAATTCATCAAATTCTGTTAACATTTTCAGATAACCTGATATGACATATCAAGGCAGAAAAATAAATGAAGGTGTGATTGTTAATGAAACCAAACATTTAGAAAGTGTTGAAGTAAATTAGCCCAGTGATCCATCTGGAAAAAAACAAAACAATTTCATGTTCCACTGACACTTTCAATGTACCCATTTACAGTAAAGGACATCCAAGTCTCAGATTAAGAAGACTTGGCCTTGTGAATATGGCCAGAGCACATTGCCAATCTATTTCTCTGAGATGAATGACTATTTAAATCTTTGATTATCAGAGATACAAATAGCCATTATGCACACATAAAGGACATTGAGAGGCTTCTAATTACATTTATTTTTGTTGAAGCAATACCACAAATGAGAGATAATTACATCAGAGCGCATAATTCCATATGTTCTCCCTACGCCATTTAAAGTATCACAAATGCTTGGCGAAAATTCTTGTCAGTCTGGTCATATTTGTTTTTAAGGTTTTATTTGAATGTCTAAAACCAGGAACAATGGTTTATTTATTAGCATGCCTCTCTGGTAGCCTAGAAATCTAGACGCACCCTAGCAGCAGCAAATATAATTGTTGGCTTGCGAGCATGGAAAAAACAAATTCTGGTCAGGCCAATCAGATTGTGCCAATCATATCATGTGGGCGGGCTTAACATAAGGATGGCAGAGTTGTCATGGTTACACGTGAATTCCCTGCTACTTGAAAACAAAGAAGATGGCTGCTGCTGCAGGAGAACAGCAGCCTTTTGGCCGTTGGTCGGAGCGCTATCCTATTGCGTGCAAAGGGAATTTGAAAGACAACCGTTTATCCCGCCCCTCGGATTGAGCCCAGCCAATGGGGAGTCCCCAGGCCCAACATCTAGATGTGGGTCTGGCTTGTCATGCTACCTCTCTGGATGACTGAAGGCTAAATTCATTTGTTGTCTTCTGCGTACCTTTCGTGCGATTAGAGGCTGGTTCGGGTTGAGACTGAGAGTCTCCCACTCGTCTTCTGCTTCCATCTCGATACTGAAGTCCCTCTGGTTGTTTTTGGACAGACTGGATTCAACACTGCAAAAACAAAAGCATTTTAAAAAGTTCTGCACGGGTGAATATATACCGTATATGTGTATGAAGTGCGTGTGTGTGTGTGAGAGAGACCTCTTTGCTCTGTCCTCAGCAAGACGCAGAGCCTCCTCAGCCGTCTCCCTCCTCGCTCTCTCGTTTGTCAGACTCTGCTCCAACTCAAGCAGCCTACACACACACACACACACACACACACACACACACACACACACACACACACACACACACACACACACACACACACACACACACACACACACACACACACACACAATCAAATATCTGGTAAACACAAGATTGAAAGTGGTGCTTTTGCCTGACTCTTTGTAAAGAAACTCAGTTTTACAGATGAACGGACTGCATTTATATTGTGCTTTTCGAGCCTTAACAACCACTGAAAGAGCACAGATCTGTCGATTAAATAAACCAATCGATCGGTCAACAAAATATAATATGGGTGTTAGTCGACTACGATTGTCTTTAGTTGAGGACAGCCCTAATATCAATGAGCTCAATTACACAAATCAACATCTGTAAGAGAATATCATACAAAACTACACGCGGCGCAAAGCCCACGTCGTTTAGATAGCAAATGCACCTGTGCCCAGCTGTGCGCCCATGGGCGTGCTGGTCTTACAGGGAGGTGTGTTCAGGTGCATTCTGGGTGTGCTGGTCTTACAGGGAGGTGTGTTCAGGTGCATTCTGGGCGTGCTGGTCTTACAGGGAGGTGTGTTCAGGTGCATTCTGGGCGTGCTGGTCTTACAGGGAGGTGTGTTCAGGAGCATTCTGGGCGTGCTGGTCTTACAGGGAGGTGTGTTCAGGAGCATTCTGGGCGTGCTGGTCTTACAGGGAGGTGTGTTCAGGAGCATTCTGGGCGTGCTGGTCTTACAGGGAGGTGTGTTCAGGTGCATTCTGGGCGTGCTGGTCGTACAGGGAGGTGTGTTCAGGTGCATTCTGGGCGTGCTGGTCTTACAGGGAGGTGTGTTCAGGTGCATTCTGGGCGTGCTGGTCTTACAGGGAGGTGTGTTCAGGAGCATTCTGGGCGTGCTGGTCTTACAGGGAGGTGTGTTCAGGAGCATTCTGGGCGTGCTGGTCTTACAGGGAGGTGTGTTCAGGTGCATTCTGGGCGTGCTGGTCTTACAGGGAGGTGTGTTCAGGAGCATTCTGGGCGTGCTGGTCTTACAGGGAGGTGTGTTCAGGAGCATTCTGGGCGTGCTGGTCTTACAGGGAGGTGTGTTCAGGTGCATTCTGGGCGTGCTGGTCTTACAGGGAGGTGTGTTCAGGTGCATTCTGGGCGTGCTGGTCTTACAGGGAGGTGTGTTCAGGAGCATTCTGGGCGTGCTGGTCTTACAGGGAGGTGTGTTCAGGAGCATTCTGGGCGTGCTGGTCTTACAGGGAGGTGTGTTCAGGTGCATTCTGGGCGTGCTGGTCGTACAGGGAGGTGTGTTCAGGAGCATTCTGGGCGTGCTGGTCTTACAGGGAGGTGTGTTCAGGTGCATTCTGGGCGTGCTGGTCTTACAGGGAGGTGTGTTCAGGTGCATTCTGGGCGTGCTGGTCTTACAGGGAGGTGTGTTCAGGAGCATTCTGGGCGTGCTGGTCTTACAGGGAGGTGTGTTCAGGAGCATTCTGGGCGTGCTGGTCTTACAGGGAGGTGTGTTCAGGTGCATTCTGGGCGTGCTGGTCGTACAGGGAGGTGTGTTCAGGTGCATTCTGGGCGTGTTGCTATCTTGAGGCAGTGGGAAGTAATCGCGACATTGACCAACAAACACCTGGTCTAAGTCTATGCTTGTGACATAAACAGGGACGCACAGCAGCACACAAACATGCAGAAGATTCAGAATAACAAGATTAAAATGTGAAATAGTTTGACGATGCTCGCTTTCACTTCACGCACGAGCAGATCAGTTTCTTCGCCTGAAAATCTCTCCTTCCTACTAAGCAAATCCGCCATCATAATAGCAAGGCGCCAATGTCCACACGCTCCTGGCTTTTAAAGGGAATGGGAGAGGACCTCTGATTCGTTGATTGCATGGTACGTCCAAAACACACCTATGATTAATGAAGACACTAAATACAACCGTTTCGAACCATGTGCCTAGCACACTTTCATACACGTCCTGAATGCACCTTCACGCCGTGCACTTAGATCGCTAAAATAGGGCCCAAAATAAGGACTTCACCTTTCCTGGAGCTGCCTGGCTTCAGCGGATCCAGCAGACGTGGAGTTGATGCTCCTCTCCTGGGGGGCTCCAGGTGCAACCTCAGCATAGACTGACCCCTGGTGGTGGGGAAACAGCAGTACATGTATATAGAGATGCAATTTCTGTATTTATTTTTTTTTAGCATGTTTGTCTTTATTTCATAGTATGACAGTACAGAGAGATAAACAACTAAATGGAGGGAAAGTATACAAAATGGATATGCGATGCATGAAAACACCTTATGTGAACAATATAAGGTGTATGTTTAAGATTATTTACCTGAGACTGGCCGTGCACTTGGGTTTCCAGCCAGTGGCAGCGATTCTGGGTGTCCCTCAGGGTTTGGGAAACAGCCCTCATCTGAGCTGCAACAGCACCTTTCTCCTCCACTCCCTGCTGCAGCTGGAGGGGGAAGACACATTTTGTACATTTATACATACAGTGATTTTGCTTTGTCTTCAAATAAATAATTTCATTCTTCAGTTATTTCTCTTAAAGCTGCAAAGATTAAATCGATTACTATGAACTATGAAATGAATCGCAACTACGTAGGAGTAGGAGGGACAAGTAGGTCAAGAGTTGCAAAGAAAAGCTCCTGCACACTGTCTAACTTGCAAAAATTATAGTAAGTTTTAATTAGGCTTAACGTTTCGGTACTGGTCCATCTTCAGGCAAATGGTTTTATATCCTGAGAAGACATCTTTTTGTAAGAGGCGACCTTAGACAGTGTGCGGGAGCTTTGCTTTGAAAACCTTTGACTAGTTTTTTACGGGGAAAAAAGTAAAACATCACTGACTCCAGCTTGTTAAATGTGAATATGTTCTAGTTTCTTCTCTCCTCTGTGACAGTACACTGAATATCTTTGAGTTTTGGACAAAACAAGACATTTGAGGACGTCATCTTGGGCTGTTTGGGAAACACTGATCATCATTTTTCACCATTTTCTGACATTTTAGAAACCAACCAAATAATCGATTCATCCAGAAAATAATCAACAGATTAATCAACGATTAAAATAGTTAGTTGCAGCCCTGATATCTTTGGCAGAAAAAAAGCAAAAATCAATGGATGAATATATCATACAATCGGATCTCCAACATTATGTTTATTGGAAAAATAGTACAAACCAACGGCTTGCTACACTGCCCACATTGAACTACCTCCCCAACCCTTCACTTTGTGTCTACACCGCCGACATTTTAGCTGCACATTCAGCTGCGTTCAAGCTCAGCTGTTTCTTACCTTCAGGTTGAGTTGCTGGAGGTACTGGTCTCGTTGTTGGATCTCATACATGCAGCGCTGCAGGTCTCCGTGAAGCTGGATCCTCTCTGCCTCCAACCGACTCACCACCTCGTCCCTTCCACTCTCACTTTCCTGTTGGGCGGAAGGAAACAAATAAGATAAAAGACTGAACAAAAGGATTCAAATGTTTCAAAATAGTAATTTCCGGAGGATTAAGACTGATTAGTGAAATATAGCAAAACAACTAAGATACAGATCACGTATAGTTTTCAGCTAAAGGCAGATGTTTAACTTACCTTGACTGGCAGTGTGTCCTTCCTCTGTGTGTCCGATCTACATAACAGAAAAACCTTTATTATTGCAAGCATTTATGGAGCTGTTGATTGGTCTTCACCTCGTGCATAACCACACAGCTAGAATTCACAGTTGCTTTCATACCATACTATAAGCTGACCACACGAGCGCAACAGTATTTCACTACAGTTTTGGGCAAAACCCAATCCTCCTACTTGTTGCCAATGTATGTGCCATAGAGCGATCAACCAATATTATAAATTCAAATATATATTTGGAGAATCCACAGCCAACGAGTTAAGCATGTTAATGGCGTTTCTATTGTGCGGCTGGCCCGAAACCGATAATAAAAACAAACATCCGAAGGTGAAGAAGAATGATAATTTACACAAAGATGCCAACATCTAATTGTCTAACTGAAGAGACGAGACGAGATAGGGGAACTTCTGTCGGTAAAACACGGACCAACGGACAAATTGTCAGACAAATTCAAGAAACGGCAAGAGACTTGGTTGTTTATGACCAAATTACAAACCCTGCGGTGTGATTTGCTCTAAAGAAAAAGATAGACAGAGTCTTTAAAAACGACATAGGACATTACTTTATTGTAGATCTTTTAAGAGACAAGACAGGATGTGAACTATGGGGGAGCTCGGCTCCCCTTAATAAGACTAATTTCCGTTTTGGGTAATGTGATCATTGTGGATTATTAAGTGTAAAATTGCAAAAATATTCATTCATGCATGACAGTGATTTAAACCTAAGTCACTTCATTAAAGATAACTATACATGCTATTCTTGTCATGAGCATCAAGGCGTGGCGGAGCTGCAAATTCAACTCATGTTTAGTATGTTAACTCAAAGACTTAAAAGATTTAGACATATGAACGTTGGAGGCCATTAATCGGCGTGCAAAGTTCTTGAAATCCATTCTTGAAAGCCATGGCAAAAAGAAAACAAGGCAATTTAATTCAATTTGGTTTTACTAAGAAATTGTGTAGCGCTGACGTTAATAGTGTGACCGATTCAGGAATTATGGTATTCTTTGGTAGCCTGAGTAACTTTTACCCGTTGTTCATGTGAAATCTCAAAGAAAGCCTGATGCTTTGCTTACTGACTATTTGTGGGTGGCTGCTTGCTGTTTGACCTATCATTTCCGGTCTATAAAGTATAATAAGGTAAATCCTGTATAGTGCATATACATGTAGCTGTTATGTATCTTTGTAAGTCAAAGAAAAAGTAGGCTCCCCAAAAGCCACGGTATAGGTCGAACACGGTTCATGATGAAAGAAATATACCTGTACAAGTCTGCCGTGGTATTGCCTTAAATATTCAAGCATATTTAAACCAATGTGTTTTTTTCTAGAGGGAATATTTAAACGTCATTTTTGGCAATTTGACGGCTCAAATGTGCCACATTTTCTTGTTTCTGTTGCATAGAAAACCATTTGAACCAAGCTGTTTTGGAAAATGTCACCTGTAGTCCACCATACTGTAAACTCTGTACATGCACTAACACACCTATAACACACATACAGTTACTTCTATTACTCTTTAAGGACACTTCACTTTAGATTCAGAAAACACAAGTTCAGTTTATTTCAGTCTTTATTCATTTATTTTTTTTACCTTAGATCTGCGGTTTCTTCGTGGAAGCTGCTGATTTCTTTTTCAGGTGGCAGTCTGTTGGTTTGCATCTTCTTTACGGTTTGCTGTAGTTCATCCATCTTCTGCCTCGCCTCCTGCAATAGCATCAAGAGCAAGTCGTCAGTCACCAAGCTCATATAACTATTCATCTAAAATATCTTTTTATCAAACAGAATTTCACACCAGAACATGTGCATCCACACAAAAAAATACCGTGCGAGTCAAAGCAATGAAATGTATGAAAAACAAAAATCTATCTTGACCCTGCATGCTTTCCACAACATGAAACCCAGCAGAGATGAAGTGCAAGCAACAGCCAAACCCAAATCACAGCTGATGACTTGACTTACCAAGCCTTCCTTTTGCTCATTCTGAGGGGTACTTCCTCTTGACTTTTCCACACTCACGGAGGTGACAGTCTCTGGACTTGACCCTTGCCTGGACTCAACCACTCTTTTGGCCCCGGCTAACTCATCCATCAGCCGGTCACGATCATTTTGAAGGCTGGCCATGGATCTAGAAAATGACGCCAGCTGCCTGCTGTATGCGTTATTTTCCAGGACGACACGCTTCAGTTCCCTTTCCTTCCCTGACAAATCCTTCGACAGCTCATCAAACAACTTGCTCAGCTCTGTGTGTGCGTCTTTGTTCTCTAAAGCTTTAATTTTTTGAACAAGGATGTCCCTCTCTTTGGCGAACATCGCCAGGTCAGAGGTGGCATCCTGCAGACTACGCTCAACCTTGTTCAAGGCTGCCCGAGTCTCTTGGAGTTCATCATCGTATCTGTTTCTCAGGATCTTGAAGTCTTCGATGAGCTGGTCTCGGTCGTTCTGCAAAGCAGCCATGGCTTTGCACATGGACTCATTTTGAGCCCTTGTGTTTTTGCTTTGGGTTTTGGCCTCTGATGACTGTTGCTCCATTTCGAGTAGTTCTTTCGCGAGCTCCGCCACCCTTTGATCAGCCGTGTCCCGCTCATTTCTCATCAGCTCTACCTCACGCTCGAAGGTGTCCAGCTCACTGTTGTATTTCTCCTCAGCTTCAGCCAGGTTTTTGTCCATTTCATTTTCCACCAGCTGCAACTTCTCCTTGAGCTCATCAGTTAACATTTTCTGAGAAAGGATTTTTTGTTGGAGGTCATTACATTCGGCTGCTTTGGCTGCCACGACGTCTTGCAAATCAGTGATCACTTTGCCCTCATTTGTCGCGGCTCTTTCCCTTTTTAGAGTGACTCTATCAGCCTCCAGGCTTGAAACCTGAGCTTTAAGTTTAGAAAGCTCTGATTTTAAAGTATTGCTCGCCTCTTTTTCCTTTTGGAGTTCCAACTTAGACTCGTTTTGCTGCTTTTCAGCTGCGGCCTTTTGGTTTTCAAGGGTTTTGATCACATCCTCTTGTTTCTTCAGCAACACCTTCAGCTGGTTGTCCTTCAGGAATAAAACCTGATTTAAATCCTCTCTGTACCGAACCAGTTGTGCCCTGAGCATAGCGTTCTCTGAATTGAGATCATCCATTTGATGTAACAGTTTCCTTATTTCATGTTTAAGGCCTCTGGTGGCACCACCTTCCCCATCAGCAGAGCCCTCTTTGCCCTTTAACCCTAACTGACTCTTTGCTTCAAGCATTCTGTATTCGGACATCAGTCGCTCCCGTTCACTCTGTAAAGACACCATCGAGTTCTTGAATGACTCCATCTTAGCAGCCATCTGCTCCTTTTCCTGGATAGACCTGTTAGCTTCAATTTGCAGACTTTTGACCTTTGCTTCAAGGCCCCTCAACTCTTTGCCCGCCTTTTCTCTCTGGTAGCGTGAAGAACTTAACCTGTCCTCGTACACTGCTATCTGGGTGCGGTAATTCGTCTGGAGTTGTTCTAGATATCCTGACATCTGTCCGTCTCTACAGGACAGCAAGGAGGATATCTCAGCATCTTTGCTTTGGAGGAGTGTTTTCAGTTGCAAGCAAATTCCCTCCTGCTTCTCAAAGTCAGCTTGAACTTGGTCACTTTGCGACTGCAAAAGAAGCAGCTGAGCATCTGAGTCTGCGTTTACCTTCTCTAGTTGCTGGAGATTTAGCTGCATTTGGGAAATCACATTTTCTTTGTCGGTGAGCTGTCTTTTCACAGAATCTTTATCTTGCTCTGTTCTTTCCACATGAGCGCCGAGTTCCTTCACCTTCACGGTCATGAGCTCCACGGTCTCGGTAAGTTCAGCGTTGCTTGCGCTCATGACGAACAGCTGTCTCTGCTGCGCAGCGGCAGCGACGGAGTATTCATTGAGAGTCCTTTCCAGTCTCGACTTGGTCACCCGAAGTTCATTCACCTCTTTGTCCTTCACTCTCATGTCTTCCAGGAATCTCTTAATCACAAAACCCTGTTCAAGGAGCTGGCTGTCCTTCTCGTGTAACGTCTTTTGGTACAAATCATTCCACAGTCTGGAAGCATCGGCACCTTGAGGAGTGGCAGATAAAGCAGACAACTTTGCCTCATTAGTCTCAGCTGATCGTTTCAGAGTATTTATCTGTAGATCTTGAGAGTCTAGGTGCTGCCTCAGTTCATTCACTTTTTGAATTTCTTTATCTTTTAGGTCCTTGAGTTCATCGATCTGTTGTTGTAACATATATTGATTCTCTAAATAATAATTGATTTGTTGCTCATCAATATTTTCTGGTGATTTTGTTTTATCCAGGACCTGATCCTCAGACTTTTGACTCTCCTTTGACATGTCCAAAGCCAGCTGGTCACTTTCAGACTCAAGTCTCAAAATCTTTTCTGTGGCCTGCTGGAGGAGGTTCTTGTGTGTAATCAGCTCAGCCTCATCTAGTTTACCTCTCTCCTCTAAATCCGATATTTTCTCTGAGCTTTTCTTTAGTTCTTTCTCCAACTGTTCACAGGCTGACCGCGAGGTCTTCAAAGTGCTCTCTAAATCTAAAATCAGTTCCTGGTATTTAATGCAGTTTTGTTGCAGCTGATTTATCTCCTGATGCTTTTCTTTGAGTAGCTCCTGCAGTTCTTTCTTCACATTCTTGGAGCCCTCGCTGCCTCTCTGAACCGTCTTGAGCTTCTCCTCAAACGCTCGGACCAGTTTGAGCTGCTCTTGCTCTTTTTCACGAAGAACTTGACTGCTCATCTCTTTACTAGCGGCCAGCTGGGAGGACAGCTGCTTGTTTTGGGTTTGGTAAACAGACACAGACTCAGTCAGTTCATCAATCCTTTCAGAGTTTTTGAGGATCACAGTTTCCAAATATTCATTTTCATTTTTCACTTTGTCTGAAATCTCTTGAGCATTTTCAAGCTCCTCTTGCAGAAGGGACTTATCGTCCTCCAAGATTCTCACCTTCTCATTTAGGCTGATGGTCCCTTGGCTGTGTCTGTTAATGGTGTCATTGAGCTCTTTAATGTCATCGTCTTTCTTTGCCAACTGAAACTCGTGATCATTCTCTATCTTCTCAATTCTTTCAGAAAGAGTTTGCTTCTCCTTTTGTAACAAGTTGTTGATTTCCAACTGAGCACCGAGTTCGGTTTTCTGGGCCTCAATCTGGGCAGTCAGTGAATTATTCAAACTGAGTGCTTCGTCAAGTTTAAGATGCATGTTGTTTGTGTATGCATTTGATCCCAGGTGCTTCTCTTCCAATGAACCGCTAAGCTTCTTGAAGCTTTTCTGCCATTTGCTTTTTTTCAGCCTCCAATTCAGTGAGCTCTTCTCTAAGGTCCTCTGATGACTCTTTAAGTCTGCAAATCTCAGCCTTGCACACTGCCATTTTGTGTTTTTCTTCAGTCAGCTCTTTTTTAATTTTCTGATTCTCTTCCTCCAGCTCCTCGATCTTCTGCCGTTTCTCATTGGAAAATTTGTGCATCCGGTCTTTAATTCTTCCATTTTCTTCCTCTGTCTCTCTAGCTTGCTTGTTCAAAATCTCCAGCTCGGTCTCTTGTTTGTGGACTTTTCTGAGGGCTTCCTGCCTATCTCTTTTAGCCCCCTCCAAAAGCTGCCTCATCTTATCAATTTCACTGCTTACATTTTCGTAAGCTTGTAAAAGAGACTCGTACTCTTGTTTCAGCTCAGCGTGCTTTGACTTCCACTTGGACAGCTCCTCTGTTTGAGAGTCCTTAAGAGAGTCAACCTGGCAGGAGAAAGCTTGTTTCTGCTGGGTGATGTTTTCTATGGTTAGCTTCAAGCTTTCACAGGCTGCCGAAAGGCTGCGATTTTCCTTTAAGACGCCATCAGCGTTGGTGCGGAGCTTCTCTTTCTCCGTGTTCAGAGATGACAAAGAGCTTTCCAGGTCCTCATTTTGTTGTCTCAACTTCAACACTGATGATTCCAGAGAGAAGTACTCGGCTTCTTTAGCGTCATGTTCGGCTGACAGCTTTTCTACTTCTTCCTTGAGTGTTGCATTTTCCTTCAAGAGGTCTTTCCTCGAAACTAAAGCTGCTTGAAGTTTCCTGGTTAGGAGAGCAACTTTGCCTCGGTTGTCCTTATCGTTCAATTTGGTGCCATCGTCTTGAGATTTCTGAAGCTCATCAGCCTCTTTTCTCATCTTTTCAATTGAGGTTTCATGCATTTTAATTTGCTGCTTTAATTGCAGTTCAAGTGCAGCAATTAGTTCCTTATTTTCTAAAAGTTGAGTCTGAGAAACTAACAAGGCATCATCCCTCTCCTTTAATTTCACTTCAAAGTTTTCAGCACATTTGCAAGGCAAACAAACAGCTTCTTTGTTAACATCTTCTTGTTGAATGCACATTTCCGGTTTGTCTTGAATGCACATTTCCGGTTTGTCTTGAATGCACATTTCCGGTTTGTCTTGAATGCACATTTCCGGTTTGTCTTGAATGCACATTTCCGGTTTGTCTTGAATGCACATTTCCGGTACCTGCTCATTTACTGTCTCCTTCAGTTGCTTATTCAGCGTGGTTACCTCATCCCTGAGTTCACTGATTATTCTGAAAGCATTTTCTTTTTCTTGCTGTAACAAATCCAAAAGCCTTTGCCTTTCATTACAAAGTGATTGTGTTTTTTCGAGCTCCTCTGTTAAAACACCTTTGTTGTCATTGAGCTGCTGCTGTGCTTCTGCTAATGTGTTTTGGATGGTTAAAACGTCCAAGGATTTCTGTGAAACTAAAGCAACTGCTGTCTCAAGTTCCACGTTCATCTGATTGCTTCTCTCCAAAAGAGCCATGTTTTCTTCTACCAGGAGATGATATTTTTCTTCATTTGCGTGCATGTGTTCCTCCAGCGCAGACTCCGAGATGCTCAGCTGGGTCTTTAAAACCATGTTTTCATTTAATAAAGCTTGCTTCTCCTGTTGGGACTTTAGCTCAGCAACTTTAATGGTTTCTTGATAATTCTCAACTTCTTCCGTTTTCTCTTTTACTTCTGCATGCGCTTTCTCTAAGCCGTTCTCTACCATGTGAAGTTTTGATTTCAAAGCTTCTGCTCTTTGTTCCATGACTACCAGAGCCTCCTCTTTACTTGCCATCTCAAGAGACATGCTCTCACATTTGGATTTCACATTTTCTACCTCTGTTTGCAAGTTTGATAGAGAATGGCACTGGCTCTCTTTCTCAGCCAGAGACATCTTCAGATCTTGTAGAGTCGTATCCCTCTCCTCAACAAGCTGTCGTAAGGTGGCCAGTTCATCTAGATCAGACAAAGAGCCTTTACGGAGGTCCTCCAGTTCCCTGACCTTCTCGTCAAAGTCTAACTGGACAGCGTTTAGCTCATTTGTCTGCTGACAGCGTTGTTCCAAGAGAGCCTTGTAGTCGTCTTTCAGTTCAGCTAGCTCTTGAGTCAATTTCTTTTCATTTTCTTGAGCGTTCTTCAGTGTCTCTTTGCGGGCCAGCAAGGCAGCCTGGGCCTTTTTCTGTAGCTTTGCCTTTTCAAGTTTCATCTGTGCAAGCTCATTTTCTAAATCAACAGCAGTAGCAGTAGAGGAAGTTTTCTCCTTTAACACATCTTTACATGTCTTTATTTCATTTTGAAGCTCTTCTGTTTTCTGCACCCAAATGTTTCGGTCTCGCTCAAACGCTTCTTCCTTCTCAGCAGCACTGGACTGCAGCTGCTTTATAAGGGAGCTATTCTCAACCAGTGTTTGCAACGTTTCTGACAAACGCACTTCTTTCTCATTTAATGTGGTTTGCAAAATATGTTTTTCTGACTGTAATTGCTCCACGAGTCTTTCACTTTCTGCTTTGTGTTCTATAATCTCTCCTTCTTTCTCAAGAATCTTCTTTTCAAAAAGAGAAATGTTTTCTTCATACATTTTTCCAGCGGCCTGAGCTTGATTTTCTAATTCCTGTAATTTATTCTGCAAAAGTGAAACCTCAATTTTATCCTTTGCGTTTTCTTCTTTTTGGGTTTCATATTGCTCAATTTTCTTCAACAGATCCTTTCTTACAATGAGCGCAGCTTGAAGCTTCTTCTTTGTTGCATCTTTTTCTTTCGATACCTTGGCTAGTTCGCTCTTTAGATTGTAATTTTTCTTATTTAGCTCAAAATTCTCTGAATTCTTAGACTCAATTTCACTTTGAGAGCATGAAATATGTTCCTCTAACTGCTGAGAAATCTCTTCGAGCCTCTTCATGGAGGTTTTGTGTTCCTCTTTCATGCTTTCCAATTGCTCTGTCAGAGATGCCTTTTCCTCATCGAGTTTCATTCGTTCATTTGATGCAGATTCTATCACTTGGGCAATAGACCCATCTTTGTCCCTTAACTGCTGACTAAGTCCAGCAAGTAATTCCTTTTGCTGACTTATCTGAATGCTCATACAGTTGATTTGATCATCTTTTGCTTGTGATTCACTGTGTAAAGAAGAGTGTTGTAGAGTAGCTTCTTTCTCTTTCTCTAATTCAACACTGAGCTGAGTTTGTAGATGCTCTATCATCTCCTGCAAAAGAGCAATTTGTTGATCCTTCTCATCATTACTTCTCTCTTCTTTATTAAGTGTATTCTGTGTTTTTAGTAATTCCGCAACAGTTTTTTCCAACTCATTTTTCAAAGCATCTACCTCAGACTGATGACTTTCCTGTAACAGTTTTATCATGTCCTGTAAAGAGGCTTTTTCTTTCTTTAACACAGCTGAACTCTCATGCGTGGTTACTGGCAAGACAGAGGGATCTTTGTCTGTACCATTTTGTCTTGCTACAAGTTTATGTAACTCGTGTTCTGCAGCTTTTAGAGCCTGTTGCAAATTGTTCTTCTCGTTATCTTTCTCCTGGACAGATGCTAATACCTTCTCAAGTTGAATCCTGGATGCTGACGCCTCCGTCTCTTTTGCGCTCAGTTGATCAGATCGCTGCCTAAGCGCAGATGAAGCCTCAGCTAGTTTCTCCTGCAAACTGTCCAAGTCACTTTTCAAAGCATTAACTTTAACATCTTTAGATTTCATTTCATTTTCAACACTTTTCAATTGCTCTGCAAGTAGGTTCTTGTCATGTTTTTCTCTATCCAAAACTAACAGCCACTCTTTCTCAGAATCCTGCAGAATCTGCTCTATCTTTTGAATGGTGCCTTTTAATTCAGAAACTTCCTGATCTTTGGCACTAACCTTTGCTTGAAGGCTCTCCTTCTCGGACATCGTTTTCTCCATTATTGTGTTCATGCTGCTGGACTGCTGCTCCATTTGAACCTGCAGCTCCCCCTGAGATGTCCATATTTGACGATGTTGCCTTTCCAGCTCTTCCCTCTCTGCGAGATGTTTTCTAACTTCCTCCTGCAAATGCGCGTTTTCATTACTTGCAGCTGTAAGGAGCTTCTGGCTCTCTTCCTTTGATAAACTAATCTCCTCCTTTAGTCTCTGATTTTGCTGCTCTAGTTTCTGCATTTCTGAAACCAGCTGGGATGCGTATTTGGCCTGGGAAGTGTACTGACTGTTAATCGCATGGAGAGCCATTTCCCTCTGCTCAAGGTTTTCTGTCAGCGCATTCATTTGTGCCACAACTTGAAGATGTTGTGATTTGAGTCTTTCTATTTCAACAGTCAGCAGCGACACGCTTGCTTGGTGAGAAGCAAAAGCTTCGTCTTTTTCCTTTAAAAGAGTGGAGTTCAGGTTTTCAATCTTCTCAAGTTTGTGATGGATTGCAGATAACTCATTTCTCAGTGTTTCTATAGTGTAATTTGCAGTCTGATGTTTGTTATTGGTGTCATCCAATATCTTCTCAAGTTTGGACACCTCGTCAGTCCTTTGGGACAGTTGTGTTCTCACATCTTGCAGCATTTCTAAGTTAGCTGCATATTTCTCTTGTAGGTTGTTAAAGGCACTTTGCGTTTCCTCTGCTGACATTTTGAAGTTTTCAGACTCAGTGGACAGTAGCTGAATTTGACTCTGTAGCTGTGACACCAACTCTGTGTTTTCCATGAACTGAGTTTTAAAGAGCAAAGCCTCATCTGCCCTTCGCTGAATATCCTGAAGAGACGTTGATTGGTCCAAAAGAGCTGCTTGTTTTTCCTCTAAGGCCTTCTTCAGATTTTCCACCTCAGATATCTGTTCTCGGAGGGTATTTTTTAGCTTTGCAACTGACTCTTCAAGGTGTGAAGTCTTTTCTTTCAAGCTCTCACACTCCACCTCTTTGGCATGTAGATTTGAATTAAGATTCTCAATAGCACCTGAAAAATGGCTTTGATATTCAAGACTCGACTGTTCCTTTTTCTCCAAAGTATTTTTCAGTACATGTGACTCTGAAGAAAGACTGTCAACCTGTCCTCGTAGTTTACAAACAGAATCTTCAAGCTCTGAAACCTTTGCACTTAAACTGACATTGTCATCTGCTTTCTGTTTCAGCTGCTCCTCATGCTCAGTAATCCTACTGTTGAGTTGCTGGATCAAATTCTCCTGCTGTTTCAGGGAGTCATCTTTTCCTTGCATGATCAAATTAAGCCTCTCCCTTTCTGAGCCTGCAGTTTTGAGTTTGTTGTCCGCATCGCAGACTGCTTCTTTCAGATGGGTAACCTCTTCGTGTGCTTTGGACAAATCGGTCACGGTTTTCTTAAATTCAGACTTTAATCTTGTATTCTCCTCCTTCAGTGCTTCAATGTTATCGTTGAAATCAGTGATTTCTGCTTTCCTCTGGTCCTCCTTCTGCGTCAGTTCTGCAGTGAGTTTCTGCATGGCGGTCTTTAGGTTGGCAACTTCAACCTCGGTCTGTGCAGTGTTCTCGTTCATGGCACCAAGCTGGCTGCTGAGCGATATCACCGATTCGCTTCGTTTATTCAGCTCGTTTTTGTGGTTTTCACACTCATTTCTTACTTCTTTCAATGTCTGTTCTTTTTGCTCGATCTGCTGTTTCGCCTCTGAGCACTCTTGCCTGAGTGACTCTACCTCACCCTTCATCTGTGATGTGAGGGCTTTCTGCTGCACGACTTCATTCTGCATAACGCTACACTCCTCTGCTTTCTGCTGAAGCATTGCGTCTTTCTCCATTAGCCCTGACTTGAGAACAGACCCTTGTTCCTGAAGCATAGATATAATATCCTGTTGTTGCAGCAGCTGGTCCCGCTGAGCTTCCAACTGTGAACTTTGTTGACTGATGTGCTTTTTTAAGCCATCAAGTTGCTCTTCTAAATGTTGAAATTGCTCTTCTCTCTCCCTCAACATTTTTGACAGATAAGCACATTCACTTGTTTTCTCGAGCAAACCTGCAGAGTTTGACTCTTCACTTTCCTTGAGGATCTTTTTTAATTCATCTTCTGCAACAGCAAGCTTTTCCTTTTCCTGCAGCAGGCTGTCAATTATTTTCTGATTCGCTGAGGTTTGAATTTGAATCTTAGAGTTTTGTTCTTGAAGTGAATTCCTCTCTGCGGTTAGTTCAGAAACTGATTTGATGTTCTGCGTTAAATCCTCTTGTAGTCTCTGATTGTTTTCTGTTAGGCTGTCTATCTTCACACTAAGTACGGAGTTCTGCTCAAGGGTCGCTTTAAGCTGTCCATGAAGCTCGGACAGAGTCTGTGTTTGTCGAGCAAGCTCCTTGTCTCTGGCTTCACAGGCAGCGCGAAGTTGGAGGTTTTCCTCGGTCACTGCCTGGATGTGGCTGTTTAAGCTAGCCGTCTCCGTTTGCCTCAGCTCTGCTTCAGACTCGAGCTTTCTGGCATTTTCTTCCATTACACGGATCTGGTCACTCAGAGCTTTAACTGTGTTGTTGGTTTCATTGACTTCGTCTTTGTGTTTTTGACACTGCTGTGTCACATTTTTCAACATTTCTTCTCTCTCTTCAATTTGCTGGCAAAGTACTGATTGTTCTCCATGAAGTGATTCGGCTTCGGCTTGTAGCTTGGATACAATATCTTTCTGGTGTGTGATTTCATTCTGCAAACTGTCATACCCTTCCTGCTTCTCTTTCAATATTGTATCCTTCTCCATTAACCTGGACTTCAGACTGTGCTCCTGTTCTTGCAGCAGAGACAGTGTTTCCTGAAGCTGCGCTTGCTGGTTTTGTTGGGCCTCAATCTGTGCTCGATGATCACCGACCGCCTGCTCTTTTTCTGCCATGTTGAGCTGGAGCTGGTCTACCTTGGAAGTCAAGCTTTGCACTTGCTCCTGCAGTTGTGTCACCCTCTCCTCCCTCTCCCTGAGTGACTGGCTGAGATTACTACATTCATTTGTTTTTGCCAGCAGAATCTCTGAGTTTGAGTGCGTGCTTTGCTCGAGAACTCGATTTAACTCTCTAGTTCGAAGAGTCAAATCCTCCTTATCTTTTTGTAGCCCTTCAATTACTGTGTTATTTTGAGAATGCTGCGTTTCCAGTGTGGATACTTTGGCTTGCAGGGAATCCTTTTCAAGTGTAACTTCGGAAATAGTTTTTACACTTTCAGCTACTTCCAGTTCGAGTCTCTCTTTCTCTTTCATAAGGCAATCTACTTGATTCTCAAGACTCTGGTTAAGTGCAAGGGCTGATGCAATCTTTTCACTTAACTGATTCACATTCTGCTTCTTTAAATCAAGATCCTCCATCAGCCCTTTAAGTTGTTCTTGCAGCTGATTTTTCTCCGTCTTCATGCTTTTTAAGAGATTCCTGAGTTTGGAGATATTCTCAGATTTGCTTTGAAGCTCATTGCTCAATTTCTCATTTTCTGAATCCCGGTTTTGCAATTCAATGTTGAATTTCTGCCTCTCGTCCTCGGCCTGTTTATCAGTTGTCTTCAGTTGGTTTTCCAGTGATGCTATGGTTTTCAGTTTCTCCTGTACCTCCTTTTTAATGTGCTCTTCACTTTGTACTTGCTCCTCTAATTGTTTGGACAATGTCTGCATTTCATTATTGTATCTTTCCACCTGTGCCAAAAGTTTGTTCTGTTCCTCCTTGAAAGATTTGAGTTCTTTTTCATAGGTCTGTTCTTTATCATTAAGTTGTTGCTGTAGTTGCTCACCGCTGGTATTTTTGTCCTTGAGCTGCACAATGAGTCTTTCTGAATCCTGCAGCTTTTGGGTGGATAAAGCCAGCTGTTCCTTTAGTGAAGTGATGTGCGTTTCACATTCCGAAAGATGATTTTGATGGCTCACAATTTGTTTCTGGGTCTCCCCCCGAAGGCACTGAATAGTTTTCTTGTCCTCTTCTGCCTGCTTTATCAGATGCTCCACCTCAGCCACCTTAGACTCGCTTTCCTCTTTGGTTTTGACCATCAACATCTCAGTATCCTTGAGTTTCTGGACCAGCTCTGTGACCAAGGCTTGTTGGTCTGAATTCTGCGTGTCTCTGATAATCATGGCCTCCAGCTCTGCCTTACTCAGAGCGGTTTCCACACGGACCAGGTTCTCGTCTTTGAGTCGGATCTCCTGCTTCAGAACTGTCACCTGCTCTGCATACTCGGCCATGTTACCGGAGAGGGTCGATATCTCCTCGTCCTTCTCCAGCAGGACGTCTTTAAGCCTATCGATTTCCCGCTCGCAACCTTGCAGGTCGTGAATGAGTTGGGCTCGTTCTTCCAAGTGGGCGGAGTTCAGTTTGTCCAGCTCCTCGTTTGTCTGATCAAGCTCAGTTTGTAAAGTTTCTATTTTGACTTCCTGCTTTTGTGTCTGAAAAAGAGGAAATAAAAAGAATGATAAAGCATCGAGCAGACAGGAGAATTCTTATCAGTGGTGCAAAGCATAATAAGATTACCGCGTATGACTTTGTTTTAATTATTATGATAGTGTCAAGGAGTATCAACTGCAATCCATGCAATGACTGGATTAAAAGATAACAGATACTGACAAGTGGGTATGCTCAATTAGATTTTTTTATACTTACGCATTACATAGGGGGTGTATACTTATGGCCCTGTATTTTAACATAGGGGGGTGTATACTTATGCCCCCTGTATTTTAACATAGGGGGGTGTATACTTATGGCCCTGTATTTTAACATAGGGGGGTGTATACTTATGCCCCCTGTATTTTAACATAGGGGGGTGTATACTTATGCCCCTGTATTTTAACATAGGGGGGTGTATACTTATGCCCCTGTATTTTAACATAGGGGGGTGTATACTTATGCCCCTGTATTTTAACATAAGGGGGTGTATACTTATGCCCCCTGTATTTTAACATAGGGGGGTGTATACTTATGCCCCTGTATTTTAACATAGGAGGGTGTATACTTATGCCCCTGTATTTTAACATAGGGGGGTGTATACTTATGCCCCTGTATTTTAACATAGGGGGGTGTATACTTATGCCCCTGTATTTTAACATAGGGGGGTGTATACTTATGCCCCCTGTATTTTAACATAGGGGGGTGTATACTTATGCCCCTGTATTTTAACATAGGGGGGTGTATACTTATGCCCCTGTATTTTAACATAGGGGGGTGGATACTTATGCCCCCTGTATTTTAACATAGGGGGGTGTATACTTATGCCCCTGTATTTTAACATAGGGGGGTGTATACTTATGCCCCTGTATTTTAACATAGGGGGGTGGATACTTATGCCCCCTGTATTTTAACATAGGGGGGTGTATACTTATGCCCCTGTATTTTAACATAGGGGGGTGTATACTTATGCCCCTGTATTTTAACATAGGGGGGTGTATACTTATGCCCCCTGTATTTTAACATAGGGGGGTGTATACTTATGCCCCTGTATTTTAACATAGGGGGGTGTCCAAAAGATTACTTTTTTTATTCCTCATTTTAGTCAACTTCAGCATGGGTTCATAAACTTGTGAGCAGCAGTGTAAATACAACACTTTAACACTCTGTACCGTTGACCATTTTTAAATGTTTTTTATCTGGTTTTGTATATTTTAGTCAATGTATTCTTATGTACCTCTGTGTGATTGTTGTCTTTTAAGTGGCTGGTGGAGAACAGTCTTTGCATTTCTTGTTGTATGTAAGTACACAAGGAACTACGACAAATAAATTCATCTAAAACTGATCTGTAACTGTCAACCAACAAGCAGGCAACCAGGTCACCTGTCCAGGATGCTCAGACAAGTTTTCACTAGCCTTTAAGAAATATATTGTTTAGCCTATTTTGCTTTAACAATGCAAAAACCTTTTTTATAACCTGTTTTTGGGTTAAATACTAATAGTATTAATAGTATTCTCTGTAAACAGTTAAAAAGGTAATCATTAACATCCCTACTGGCACGTGAAGCATTTCAGAAAAGACAAAGATGGATGTTCTTATCCAAAAAAGTCACACCTTCTCCTTCAGCACACTCAGCTTCTGCGTGAGGTCGACAACTTCTGTTTTCAGCTCGGAGCATTGCTTCTCCGAGCCGCTGCATTTCTTGGAAACATCCTCAAGCTGTAGAAGAAAAAACACACAACAAAATTAACTATTGCTGATTATTGAACTGTGACAAAAAGACAAAAAAAAGGAGTCCAAACTCTTACAGTGTTCTCCGCCTGAAGGAGCTTGTCGGACACCTCTTTGTACTGAATTTCTTTTGCACTCAAAGATTCTCGGAGGCCGTTGATGAGCTCGAGCTTCTCGGACGTCTTGGCCAACGTATTCTCCTTCTCGATGAGTGAGCTCTCTAAGCACTCCTGTGTGTTACTCAGTCTAAAAAAACAAACAAACAGAACCGTTAACACTTCAAAAAGTCCAATATCAAATACCAGGATGTAGCAGCAATGCCAGGGGTCAAGAAGATAAAAAACACCGGCAATGGGCACAAAAGATATGGTTCAAGTTCTGTTTATGGTAAAGGTTTTGTCACAGCTTAATGATCTGCTGTAATACATGTAGGGCTGCACAATATATCAGTTGATTTTAATCACCACTGCAATATTAACTCGCGCAATTAACTGGCCCTGAGTGCTCTGGTCTATGTTATGAGTAGCGATGTATACATGTTACAGGTTTTCTTTGTCTCGTTTGTCTTAATGTTGTTTAAAAATGCCATGTGACGTGATTTCTGCTGCAACTTCCCCAATTTTCCCATGGGGACAATAAACATAAACAAACATACATACAGTGAGGAAAATAAGTATTTGAACACCCTGCTATTTTGCAAGTTCTCCCACTTAGAAATCATGGATGGGATCTGAAAGGCTACCGTACCAAATATTAACATTGATTTTCTCAGGTGTTCAAATACTTATTTGCAGCTGTATCATACAAATAAATAGTTAAAAAATAAGCAGGGGAACCTTCCGTGCCATGCATGATTTCAAACCATGACGTGGTTAGTGTATTACCAACAGTAACCTTGGAAACGGTGGTCCCAGCTCTTTTCAGGTCATTGACCAGCTCCTCCCGTGTAGTTCTGGGCTGATTTCTCACCTTTCTTAGGATCATTGAGACCCCACGAGGTGAGATCTTGCATGGAGCCCCAGTCCGAGGGAGATTGACAGTCATGTTTAGCTTCTTCCATTTTCTAATGATTGCTCCAACAGTGGAGCTTTTTTCACCAAGCTGCTTGGACATTTCCCCGTAGCCCTTTCCAGCCTTGTGGAGGTGTACAATTTAGTTTCTAGTGTCTTTAGACAGCTCTTTGGTCTTGGCCATGTTAGTAGTTGGATTCTTACTGATTGTATGGGGTGGACAGGTGTCTTTATGCAGCTAACGACCTCAAACAGGTGCATCTAATTTAGGATAATAAATGGAGTGGAGGTGGACATTTTGAAGGCAGACTAACAGGTCTTTGAGGATCAGAATTCTAGCTGATAGACAGGTGTTCAAATACTTATTTGCAGCTGTATCGCACAAATAAAAAGTTAAAAAATCATACATTGTGATTTCTGGATTTTTTTTAGATTCTCACAGTGGACATGCACCTACGATGACAATTTCAGACCCCTCCATGATTTCTAAGTGGGAGAACTTGCAAAATAGCAGCGTGTTCAAATACTTATTTTCCTCACTGTACATAAATATATCGCAAAAGGCTGTGTCATATCTCGATTGGCACTCCGATTTCTTTTGTGTTAGTAAAGAAAATATCAGCAGAAAACTGCACTTTTTAGTGCTGCCTTTGCTGCCCTTTTATGTTCAATTCAATGTTCAATGTCTTCAATAAAAGAAAGTTGGAGATGAGTTCCCTTCATTTGTTTTTAATTCAACTAAATTGTTGTTGTATTTAAGCAGAATACTGAAAGCAGCAGAACTGAGTACACTTATTCATGAAGTAATATCGTTATCGGGATATTCAACAAAGCTATTGTATATTTTCGTCATTGTGCAGGCCTAGAAATAGACATAGAAATAACAAAAACATCATGCAGAGAGGCACTGCTTACACATACAATGAGGTTTTGTAATTTACAAACATGTGGTCCAAGTCCTGTTTGTGGTTTTGTCACTAAGTGATCTGCAGTAATAAATGTTCAAGACAAAAAACAGCAAATAAAACTGTTGTTTTCTTATATATCACAAACATCTACACATCTTCTCAACTGAATCCATTGATTAGCTTACCCTTTGAGCTGTTCGTTGAGACTGCTAACCAGTAGCTGATGCTTCTCTGCGTCTCTGCTCTGCTGGCTTCGGACGCTGGCGAGCTGGCTCTGTAGTCTCTCGGACTCATTCTGGGGGGGCGGAGGACGATGAATCAGTATTCAAAGATTAAATAAAGAGCACAGGACAAAGAAATTCTCACTGCACACACATTGAAGACCCGCTGGACAACAGCATCAAACGGTTGCATCATTATCTGTAATAATGAACTTTGGCATCCCCCAGTTTTGACAGGTACAAAGTCAAGCTGTGAAGTGTGATTTTACGACACCCAGGAAGTCTGCGACAGAACATTGCACATAAACAGCACGTGTCCGAGATTAAACAAGCACACCACACCGTTAGCCGTCACCGCCAGAGGTGCTCTCTAGCGCACACGTACATAAGCGACCCAACACACCTGAGGGACCCAAAATGGCTGCTCATCTTCATCTACATCAAACGTCACCTGTGTTAGAAAGGTTTGTTACAAAATCCTAGTCCTCTAGGAGGGGGGGACATGCAATTCATTCATTGTTTTCCTCCATTACCCATCAGTAGGTAAGAACAGTGTGAGAACATATGAAACGATACAAATGCAGGTAGGGCTGGATACCAAACTTTGATCGCACCGACCGAATTGCCTTCTTAGTATTGGGTATGAAAAAATGCCTCATCATTCAAAACCAAAGTTCAGTACCTTAGGAGTAAATCTTCTCAGTGCCAGTGAGCCAGTGAACATGCAGCATGATTGTACAAAGATCTAATAATGCTGGTGATGATTGTGATGATGGTGGTGAGGGCTAATGTGTGTGTGTGTGTGTGTGTGTGTGTGTGTGTGTGTGTGTGTGTGTGTGTGTGTGTGTGTGTGTGTGTGTGTGTTGTTGCATTTTGAGAGGCTGGACTACAGTGTGCGTCACATAAGTGGAAAAGAACTGAAAAAAAATAAAATAAAGACCTAATGTGTAATGTCATTTTTTTGGGCAAATTGATTTCATAGAATTGGTCCCGAAAATGTGTCGTTGAGGAACCGGTATCAAATTCACAGTCTAATTTTTGAATGATACCCAGCCCATGGTATGTGATGTGGTGTGTGTTACCTGTAACGTCTCTATGCGGGACTGCAGCTGCTGTCGATCCTCCAGATCCTGACAGCGCTCCTCCAGGATCAGGATCTGCTCCTGCAGTTGGTTCCTTTCCAGCTCCAGCTCCTCCACAACAGACCGCAAACCACCTGCAATCATCAGCAAAGACGATTAATGGGGACGTGACATTATCAAATACAAGCAAGTCACACATAAAGGCCATTGAGGGGAGTTGGAACTAACTATTAGAGCTGCAAAAAAATCGATTAGCTGTCAACTATTAAATTAATCGGCAACTATTTAGATAATGGATTAAACAGTTTGTCATTTTTGTTATCTAACTAATCGTTAGTTGCAGCTCTACTAACTACAACAGAGTCTGAGTTCTTCTATTTAAAAGGAAAACGTTTGTAATCCACTTAGCAATTCTGCTGCTTTTTTCCGGGAACTGTTAATGAAATGCACAGATTTTTCAGATTAAAAGCCTTCTTAAAAATGTGACAGCCCTATTGTACTGTGTTGGTACAACTGGGCGAAAAGAAGAGGAAAAAACTTTGGGAAAGGTGAATCAGCGGGAAAAACTACATCTTTCTTTGCTTATGGGCTAATTCAATTTAAAGGAACACTGTGACTTATTGGGACTTTAGCTTATTCACAGTATCCCCCCGAGTTACACGCTCATACATACCCTTCTCATATCCTGTCGTAACTCTGTCTGGTGCATCCCAGTGTTAGCTTAGCTTAGCACAGATGCTGTAAGTAACTGGCTCCAGCTAGCCTACTGCTCCCAATAGGTGACAAAATAACACCAACATGTTCCTATTTACATGTTGTGATTTGTAAAGTCACAGCGTGTACAAATAACAAGGTCACATGGGACACAGCCATCTTCTAACTGTATACATACTGGGAACTATAAGCTAAAGTCCCAATAAGTTGGCGTGTTCCTTTAAAAGACGTTCAATGGCAGATTTATTAATTCAATTCAATTCAAAAGGTGTGAAATTCAATTCCAGGGTTCAAGGTTTAGCGACAAACAACCAAAAAGTACATCTGTCAGCTTTCCTTTCAAACACAACTACCGCAATGATTTATTTTTTTTTTTACCATTTTTGTTTTTATTTCATTTTCTTTGGTAACTGCTGATGTATTTTTTGGTTTCAGGACAAGAAGTTCAAAAGACAACAAGACAGGATGAGTGAAAATGAAGAAAAACATGCAAAAGTAATTAATACAAATAAAACTTACCACAGATGACGGATCTTGCCACCTAATGTACATTTATATGATCTTAAAAGAATTCAATGCATTCAGTGGATCCCAACAAACACTAGCCAGCTCAACCAGCATGCACATGTCCAAAAAACACAAACCAACGAATGATTCTCATTCTCAGTCAATCTCGGGATTTTAACAATTGTCCGAGTTATTTTGAATAATAAATGTAGCTTTCTACAGTGTGACTCATGAGATGAGTCTACAAGTAGAAATGAAGGCAAGCTGAAACAACCTGATCCCAAAAAGTATGTTAAACACAATACCCCAATATAGCAAACCCAGGTCTTACATTCACAATGTTGGCAGGTTAGATGAAAAACAAGAAAAAACAACAACAACAACCAACAGCCACAATCCAACTCTAAAATAAGTTTGGAGTGTTATGGTGAAAACAACACAATATCCACCCAAAGACAATTTCCCCAAGTAGGATGCAGATGAACGTGTGCATGCCAGTGTGAACTGTCTAGCGGGTCTCACACCTGTATCAGGAGTACTGTGCTCGGGCCACCAACCTCCCATGTTCTCCCCCTCCATCGGGTTTGTGCTCTCAGAGTTGCTCCGCGGGTCCTGGAACGGGGCCTGCCCTTCAAATTCAAAGTCCTCCTGCAAAGTGGGGTTAACTTAAAGTGAAGCAGGGCAGTGACAGGTAATAATGCAACATAGGCCAAACTACCTCCTGATCCAGCTCGGTACCTGATGCACAGACATGAGAGGGATATTGATCTTCTCAACTCTTAACAACAAAGTAAAAAGGCTATTTTCAACAAAAAAACAAAAGGCAATGCGAAGCCATTCAGTATCTCGTGGGAGTTTTTCTTGTGATTGTGACATAAAATGGTTATTTTGTGCAACTTTTCTAAAAGACTGCAATTCAACTTGCTACCTTTTATCAAAAAGTGCATTTCAGGATGTTACGTCCCCTTCGATAGTATCGGGGACAATAACACGACAATCAAAATGTTACAGAGTTAAATGTGACAGAGTAAGTGTAAATTACCCCCTATGTTAAAATACAGGGTCCTTAAAGGTTGGATTTTCCTAAATTGTTTGAATTAAGGCATTAAGATCAATTTCCAAAAGATGTTTTTTTATTCCTCCTTTTAATCAACTTTGCATGGGTGTGTAAACTTATTCTAGCCA
Organism: Etheostoma nigrum; assembly: GCA_029931835.1. Lineage (NCBI taxonomy): Eukaryota > Metazoa > Chordata > Actinopteri > Perciformes > Percidae > Etheostoma > Etheostoma nigrum. The sequence continues at coordinate 37,433,317 of CM057237.1, forward strand.
CTGTATAAGCATTTTAAGTCTGAAAGTCCGCTGGCATTACCATGGCTCAACCCCGGTAATGTCCGCCCGTCCACCTACCTGCAGGCTTCGTTGGGCGGGAGACACCAGCTTCTTGGCCTTGTGTTGGCCGAGCCCCCGAGCTTGACTCAGCTCCTCCTCCAACTCCTGCTGCCGAGTGGCCAGTGCTGGATCGGAGCAGCCAGGAAAGAACCAGTCATCCTCAATCAGTTTTGTGCCACAGGGAAAGGGGGAATGTCGGGTTGGGTTGAGGATGTATTTATGGATGATGGGAAGGTGGGTATAGAATGGACAGGAATGATGACAGAGTGAAAGATGACATTTTTTTTTCCAAAGAGAGGATGACAGAGATGGAGAATAGATAAGTGTGGTGGCATAGGTGGTGTTGGTGGTTTTGATGAAAAGGGAGATGAGGCACTTTTAAACACCACAAATGAACTTTGTAACATAGAAAACAGTTTCATCCGACAGTGAAAGCAACAAAAGAGACAGACTGTAAGAGAAGTCATGGAGACAGGAGACTGAGAGAATCAAGGATGGAGAAAGAGGAAGTTACTCAAACTCCAGATTTGTAGGTGGACCTGAGAAACACTTCAAAAGCAACATTCTGGTCAGAGCCATGCACACCTAATTTGCATAGCAGAGGAAACAGCAATCACAAAATGTGGGAGACAGGGAGCACAAGTGGCTGTGGGAGGATGGAGAGGGCCCATTTCATCAGTCACACCTAAAGCCAATGTTTCCTCAACAGGAGGATCAGACTGTAATTAAACTCACAAGGTGCAGATCTGAGGGGATTCTTGCAGTGCTTTTCATTTTTTTTCAATTTTCATTTAGCAGCAAGGATGCCAAATTGATTAGGCTGAACAAAACATGTTCCCATCTGTTTTGTGACAACAGGCCGATTTTGATGTGTATGGGAGGGAAGGAAAAGGGGGGAGGAGGGGTGGGGGGGGGCTCAAAGCAGAAAAAGAAAAAGGAGTCGAGTGGGTCAAGCAGCGGTCAGTGTGGGTTCAGTGTATAAGCAGCGTTAGGCAGCGATGGGCTCCATTCAAATGGACTACGCAAAGAAGACTATCACAAAAGTTTAGTTTTGAATATAATTTAGGACATGCAGCAGGAATATGTGAGATAATCTACACTAATCATGTAGAATAAAACAACATGAAGCAGAATAGAGCCAGTCTGTCTCATACTGAGCATTTCAACTACACTGCCCACACAACAGCAGCAGGAATATATATTATATATATATATATATATATATATATATATATATATATATGATATGTTTAGAGCTGCAACGAGTTGCCTAATCCATTAGATAATCGAAAACTATTTGGATTTCATGCAAAAATTGCAGAAAATGCTCTTTTCAGCCTCACAAATATGGAGATTTCCTGCTCTTTTCTGATTTACATTATATTAAAAGAGAATATTTTTGAGTTTTGGACAGACAAAACAAGACATCACTTTGGACACTTGGAGAAACTTGGATGGACTTTTTTCCCCTATTTTCAGACTTTTTATACACCAAACTATTACTTAATTAATCGAGAAAATGATCTTCAGAATAATGAAAATGAAAATAATCGTTAGTTGTAGCCCTTGATATGGTAAGAAGAGGAGATATGGGATTATTCAAGAAGCCAAAACAGCAAATTATCTTAGATATAAATGCTGGCTTTGTAGGAGGTTTAAAAGGAGTTCAGTAATCTGTTTCATTTGGCATTGATTCCCTTTACTATGATCGAGGCTATCACATTTCTTAAAGTGCTCATATTATGCTTTTTGGCTTTTCCCTCTTATCCCTCTTTATCTTTTTGGGCATATTACAGGTTTACAGGTGAAAAAGCCCAAAGTCACCTCATACTCTGCTTCTGACTGGCTAGTAGTCCTTACCTAGGTACTGTCAGGACCCTCATACTCTGCTTCTGACTGGCTAGTAGTCCTTACCTAGGTACTGTCAGGACCCTCATACTCTGCTTCTGACTGGCTAGTAGTCCTTACCTAGGTACTGTCAGGACCCTCATACTCTGCTTCTGACTGGCTAGTAGTCCTTACCTAGGTACTGTCAGGACCCTCATACTCTGCTTCTGACTGGCTAGTAGTCCTTACCTAGGTACTGTCAGGGCCCTCATACTCTGCTTCTGACTGGCTAGTAGTCCTTACCTAGGTACTGTCAGGACCCTCATACTCTGCTCCTGACTGGCTAGTAGTCCTTACCTAGGTACTGTCAGGGCCCTCATACTCTGCTCCTGACTGGCTAGTAGTCCTTGCCTAGGTACTGTCAGGGCCCTCATACTCTGCTTCTGCTTCTGGTACTAAGGATGTGCGGCTCCCAACAAAGATGGAACAGAAGTGAGATGTCTTGCTCTGTAGCTAAAACAGAGAGCTCAACACACAGGGTGAAAAGAGGAGCTGCAGCAATGTGCAGCATGACGAAAAATATGGTGTTTTTTGAAAATTAAACCACATAATCCTATTCTGGTACAACCTTAAAATACAATTATGAACCTGAGAATATGCATAACATGAGCACTTTAACACTGAGAGAATTTGATTGATTTTTTTATATAATAATGGACAGTGAAGGAATTATATATCTTATATTACACTAGTATTGTTGTATACAGCAGCAAAACAGAGAAGCGAAAGTGATTATAGTTATTATTAGCTCCAACTTATACAACTTGACTCAAATGACTCAACCCTTAAAAGCCACATCAGTAGAGAGCCATAGGAGTGCCATAAAAAAGAATAAATATGTAAAATAATAAGAGAAATAAATGTAGAAATATAACAAGGAATACATAAAAGGGGAAATAAAATACAATAGAATAATTATAAGCATTTTCTTTTCTTATTAATTTATAAAGATGTATTCATTTTTATGGCACTACTATGACTCCATGCATGCGAGTACAACACAAGACTTACAGTTTCCACTTTCACAACAAACTGGTAATTACATTATTTCCCGCAGCACTTGAAGACAGCATCAACAACATTAGCAGGTATATTATATGCTTCCCACCTGAATCAAATCTCCAAATATTACAACCATAGGAATAGGGATGATAGGATTACAAGGATGCAAAATTAAACAGAGAACTGTGTCTGATAACTAGGTCTGAGCAAGGTTTCTGGTGTTCTGTCGGCATTAGAAGGACCGGTGGAGCGTGGCCAGAGGTGGGTAGTAATGAGTTACATTTACTCCACTACATTAGGTTACAATGAGCTCCTTACTTTTCTTTTTACCTCTTTGGTATTCTACGCGTCATCGTTTTTCATCCCCAGCGTACGCCTCATTATAATGTTTTATTTAGAGAGAGAGAGTCTTCTGCTGAAGGCTCTACCACGTGACTGTGTTTCACCAATCAAACGTCGCTGTGCATCCTCGATCTCAGCGGCGGGACAGGTTAGCTTTACAGTCGTAGCAAAACAAAGATGTCAGAATCAACCGTCGCCAAGGCAACGCAGACCAGGAGGATTTAGGTTACATACAGTATGTTTAACATGCAGTATCCATCCAAACTTGATGGGACAAGTCTCTCACTTAAGCTATTTTGTAATTAATAAATTAATCTATGAATTTATTTTATTGATTGAATGAACTATAATTTGCCTAAAGATGATTATTTTGTATTTTTGTCTGTCTGGTTGATGCTTGTGTTAAGAAATAAATCAGACGTTACTCAACAGTTACTCACTACTTGAGTAGTTTTTTCTAGAACTAAAGTACTTTTTTACTCTTACTCATGTAATTATTTGGATGACTACTTTTACTTGAGTCAAATTATTCTGAAGTAACAGTACTTTTACTTGAGTACAATTTTTGGCTACTCTACCCACCTCTGAGCGTGGCCCGATAAAACTCTGGCGACTAATTAACTGCAGTAGTCGTTGAGAGAAAGTGTTAATTACCGGGAGCACTTTGAGTCTCATAACTCACACACTAGGCTCATTAATGTCAACTCCACTTCATTGATTTAACAAGGTAACAGTGACACACACACACACGCCCACACACACACACACACACACACGCACACACACCCACACACACACACACACACACACACACACACACACACACACACACACACACACACACACACACACACACACACACACACACACACACACACACACACACACACACACACACACACACACACACACACACACACACACACACACACACACACACACACACACACACACACACACACACACACACACACACACACACACACACACACACACACACACACACACACACACACACACACACACGCCATATTTAATGGAAATACTACCACTAACTATTTCATGAGCATGCCTTTGGTTTAATTTAACTTAAATTAATGACAAATATATTTTGAGCATTCCTTTTCTTTTATAAAATAACTGGATGTCTAGAAGGGTGATTGGACTTTATTTGGGTAATCAAATATTTGATTACTTGTACTTGTTGTGTCTATTTCCTACCAGAAAGCTCTGAAAAAATCCCAAATAGCTAACTTGCATATCCTGATTCACAGACTGCTCTCATGAAAACGGCGTGTGTGTGACACGACAATTCGCATGCCATTATTGGCGTGTTATCAAGACGCATACTCGCTTTTTAGTGTGTGTATCAACGCCGTTTGGCCTCCATTGAATTACATTACCTTGGGTTTGCGTGTGAATTTACGCCCGCTGTATATACAGCATATACAAAACACACAGATAACTCAAAATTCATACAGATAACACGCCACTTGGCTTAAGAAAGATGGCGTGTATATTTACGCGATGTCATGTTGTGATTCATGACCCCAAAGTTAGTCATAGACTAGGGCTGTGCAATTAATCGATTTTGGCCCAAAAGCAATGTCATCAAGAAAAACTATTATTATGCACAATACATTTAGCACGTCGACTCTTATTTTGTCTTGTGTTCTGATGGGAAATTCTAAAAAAAATGGGAAAAGTATGAAGGGAAATGTCACAGTTCAAGGTGTTTCACTGTTGATTTGTTCAACTGTTTGACATCTTTCCAAAAGTCAACGAGTAATCGTGATTTCAATATCGACCAACATAATTGTGATTATGATTCTTTCCATAAACCAGAGAATATTACATTTGTGAACGCCTGGACTATGTGAACTTTATCTGTAATTACCTAAACCAGTGGTCTTCAACCCATTTTAGGCCACGGACCCCTTAGCTGAAAAAGAGGCCGAGTAGGGACCCCCTACAGCATGTATTGTATACAATTGAGCTGCAAATTAAACTCGGCCCAATGGATGAAAATAAATTGATATTATTTGTACATCATGTTTTAATGTTAAAAACACATGTGGAAGGACGGCTATCATAGTGGCTACCTTTTGTAGTAAGCTTATCTTCAGTATATAAACTTTTTTTTTCAAAAATAGGCCAATTTATCTTTACTATTGATATGTTGAATTCAAGTATATTTTCATTACATTACATTTTTTATAATTTAGCAGCCCCCCCTGCACTAACTGAGGACCCCCTAGGGGTCACGGACCCCCTGTTGAAGATCTCTGACTTAAACAACAAACACAGACATTAAAAATCAATGTTATTACAAACATTATTCCTCTTCCCAGAGTTAGTGGAAACCGAGCCATCACCACAAAAGAAGGGTTGTTTCATTATTTTTGATCTGTGGATATTATTATTATTATTATTATTATTTTAGTATGGCCAAACCAGAAATCAAAGGATAGAAAGAAAGAAAGAAGGAACAGTAAAACAGAAGAACGGAGAGAGGTGAAGGAATGGAAAAAGAGGAACAACACAGGAGAGGAGGGGGGGAAGAAGTGAAGAGAAAGAGAACGGCAGACTCTATCGTGCAGCCTGCTACTGTACTGCCTGCAGCTCACCCCGGCAAACAGGACAACTCAGAGGAGCTGCGGGCAGTACAGTGAGCACCAGCCACACTGGAGGTTTTGGGGGAGCCTGCATGCACAAAACTGATGGGAAACTGTTCTGTATGGCTGCTCCCATCCCTGGAACAGGGGCAGGAGAGGGGGGAGGAGTAGGGGCAGGGGGGGAGAGGTCCATGAGATGGGAGGCAGCTCAACCAAATGCTCCCCATTAACAGTAGTGAGGGCGGGAGGGAAAAAATAAGAAAAAGACAATAATGTTCAGTCAGACAACAGAGGACACGTGGTAAACAGTAAAACAAACTCTGAACGCCTCGCTGCTACACAACGCGGTGGTGGTGTACATGTTGGTGGTGGTGTACATGTTGGTGGTGGTGACAGGGGATTAGGGTTGGGTGTCATTTAGATTTTTTCCAATACCGGTGAAAAAACTAGACTTTTAAAAATAAAAAAGGAGCATAAAACAGATAGTTGGCGACGTTTAAGTACGGCTAGTTTATTGCTAAAAGGGTATTTTACAAATAACTCTGAATAGACGACAGGACCGGCGAGTTTTAACCCTCGTTTGGTATTCGGGTCAAATTGACCCATTTCAAATTTTTACAAGAAGAAAAATGGAACAAGTTACATTTTTTCTACCTGAAAATCAGCGTCCTTACCTTATTTCCTGTGCTAAACATGTATTCCTGACTCAGAACATTATTCTGGATATGACGCTTATGTTTCTTCCATAGTGTATTTTTAATAGTGTGCTAGTAGAGACTGATCGCATTCCCTAAACATAGATGTTATCTCAATTGTTTGAAATTGAGATAAAGACAATATTTGTTAATAGATAATGAAGTAAAATTGTATTTCAGAATTTTTTTTAAAACCCCAAATAAGTCCCACGACAAGGGACACGAGAGGGTCCAGAAAGTGAAGACACCACGAGGGTTAAGTGAATGCACCATCTGGGTTTTTCCGACAGACTGTTGTACGTCTCTCTGTTGGAATCCTCTACAGTGAAATACAGTCACACTTTACACCGTTTGTCTGCCTTTTAACTGTGTTTTTAAGCCAGCTGCCAGCTAACATTAGGCTGATGTTACTTGTTTAGTGTAGTATTAACTAACGTCACATGCAGTGATGTTTCTGTCGGCTGTAACGCTCGTTTCGGACCATCAGAGGGCAGCGCAGACATTTAAGCGGCACCAAAATGAGGCACCGAAATCTGCATTGCTATTACGAGTAGATACCGGTCGTTAAGACACCGGTGGTGTACCAGCACCGAGTATCGGTACCCAACCCTAAAGGGAATTAGGACAAAATAAAAAGGAGTTATGAAATTGCCATTTGATTGGGTTAATTGAATTTTATAGAATTATATTGAGAGGTGTTTCTAGGCATAAATATCAGTAAGGGTAAATATAGGAAACACTTCACAGTATAATAATCAATAGAATAGAATTAAACAGCACCGCATACTACAGTCTCGGAAGTCAAGTAACTTTTAATTTATATAGCCCAATATCAAAAATCAGGAGGATCTGTCCATCATATGACACCCTCCATCCTTTGTCCCTGTGATTCAGGTGTCAGCAACCTTAGGCCTGTGTGTGGTAGCTTAACAATGTCTAAGAGATTTTTTTGGAAATGTTAAAGTGCCTTCTCATGCGCATGCCACATGACCTCTTTCACAACCAATGGTGGGGTGTAGTGCCTGTTATTTACAGTGGTTTAATTGACTTTTACCCCCATCCGAATTACGCGAAGGCCTTCCCTCTTCTGCCTCTGAATGCGGCACGAGTGGGGGGGGAAATTAAACACAGGCTGACTGTTGATGTGGCACACTGAGCCAAAAGAAGTTAAAAAAATGACACTTCATATAAAGAAAGGTTGCCAACACCTGCTCTAAATGTACCAGGAAAGATAGCACAGGGATACCTCTCCCAGGACGCACAGACTGCAAATGATAATAAAGTTTGTATGTTTAAAAAAAGAAGAAAAATGCTGGTTATAATCCTGGCTCTAACAGTAATTAGTTTATTTTATTGGATACTTAAAACTATTGATTTTCAAGCGTAGTTATCAAATCCATAAACTAATAATTCAGTTTAAGGATGACAGGATAATTGATTATTATGTCAATTAAAAGTGAAAAGAATGGAAAGTTATGTATTTAGAAGGAAATTGGCTGTAAGATAAATTACAGTATATTAAAGAAAATACAGAGATACCTTTGATTTGCTATAATTTGTAGCATGTGCAGAATCATACACGGAGCAATTTTTCTTGCAGTTATTATAAAGGTTAAAAAGGTTTCAATCACATTTCGATTACTCAAAGCATTTTTTTCATATTAATGAAATTTACTAGGCATGAGCATGGGCAGTGTGTGAGATTGTCTAAAGCAGATTAGGTGTGCATTAGGCAAATATGTGCAGATAAAAAGAAAGAAAACAACATCTATGTGTGACTGTTACACAATATAACCGACAGACCAGACCCTGCTAGTTCGTCCTGGTTATCTAGAGGGGATAAACAACCTGAGCCTTTTGAGTTTGTCATCCTCGAGCAACAGCCTCACCCTCTCGTTCCTCCTCCATGTGGCTGATGCGGAGGGCCATGACGGTCTTCTCCTCCTTGGCCCGGTCTCTGGCGCTGACTGCCTCGGCTACCATCTCCTGCCACTCCAGCACCTGGCTCTGAGTGTCGTCGGCACTGCCTGACTCACTTGCCTAAGTCAGGAAGGAGCAGAGAGTTACAGGAGAACAACAATAAGCAGGTAAATGTAGACAAAAGGAACTTTTTTTTGCATGATAAGAGAAAATTAGGCTTTACAATCGATATCTCAACTGCTAGCAAACTTGCTAGTGTTCACTTTGCATTAGCAAGTTGCATTTAAAGCTCTTCTTTTCTTTCGGTGTTGCTCTCTGCTGGATGACGATACGTCATGTCAAATAAAGTTAATTTTATCATCAATATGCCCCAGACATGCACAACTCTGAACCTCCTGCCAGCTGCTGCGTGGCGCAAAGGATCATCCAGCACTTCTTCTTCATCATCATCATCATCATCATCATCATCTACCACATCCTCCCAAACTCTTCACTATCTTCCACCTCAATGTCACTGCCCTCGCTGTCCACATCCTCCTCTGTCGGAGCGCTCGTCTCTCAAAAATTCATAAACAAACGCACGTGTATGTCTGGTTGATTGACATGATTTTCAGCAAACCACAGTACATTTTGGTGGTCACATGGCTTTAAATGGGCAACAAGACCCGCCTCATGTGTATTTGAACCAATGACAGTGCGTTCTCTGCTGCACGCGTCATGAAAAGACCGACGAATACAAAATGCTGCGCCACGCAGCGGCCGGCAGGAGGTTCAGAGTTGCAACGCAGTAACCAGCGGTAGATGTCATGTGTCGTCGCGAAGCATCCGGCACAAACGGGTTAAAGCTCTTCTTTTCTTTCGGTGTTGCTCTCTGCTGGACGGCGCTACGTCATGTCAAATAAAGTTCATTTTATCGTCAATATGTGCCAGACATGCAGAGGAATAGAACATACGTTTCTCTCCGACCCATGGCGCAATATAGCAGGGGTTCCCAAAACTTTCAGCCCACGACCCCCAAAGTAACGGTGCAAGTGACTTGTGACCCCCCCCCCCCCACTATAAACGAATATAAACATTGAACATTGAACATTAAACATCGCAACCGCGCACGCACTATAGGAGTATCCAAACACGAGATAACACAACAGCCATAACATTACTCTACAGTAATTCACTCATTACTTTAATCTGAACTTAACCTCACCTAGTGAGATGGATGTGCAACATGTTTGGAGCACAGCAAGTCCAGTCTGGGTTTAATGTTGGAGACCGCTACTCGGAGATCATCCTCCACATTCAATCGCCATCTCTATTTATTTTTAAGGTACATCAGTGCCGAGAAAG
>CM057237.1:37443681-37451181 GCA_029931835.1 Etheostoma nigrum
TTTGTATGTTCTCCCCATGTCTGCGTGGGTTTCCTCCGGGTGCTCCTGTTCCCCCCCCATTGCATTCTCTGGTTTCCCCACCATTGAGAACATGTACTACGTTCTCCAGTCAGTGCTCTTGATCAAGGCACTGGCTCAGATCTGGAGTTGGTCCCCGGGTGCTGTAAATGGCTGCCCACTGCTGGATCTGTGGACAGATCTGTTACATAAAGGTCTGTAAGCTACCTAACTGATAAGACTGACTCACGGGCTTCATCATTTCCACAAGGTCCAGACTACAAAGCAAGCCCGGAGCTTTCAAACCAAAACGGGGGCAGCAGCGTTTCCTAATGTCTCCATTTTAATGGGCTCAGAAATGCAAGATTTTCGTTTTTTAAACCAAAACATAGTAGTGTGGATGAAGCCCAGAATGCATTTTAAAAAGTAGATTCTGGGATACAAAAATAAGTAATTTGATTTGAAGATCATAAAACACACCCTCCTCAGTCAAATTGACCCGTTGTCCTATATCAATGTTCTTTTTAATTCCCCAAAATAACATGATTGATTCCACCCAACGCTCTTTGCCAAGTACAAATCTCTACTTTCATTAATTTTGGGGCGTCTTATTCAATTTTATAGCATTGTAAAACAAATGGAAGTGTTTTTGAAATAGTATTGAGTAAAAGTTGACATATTCCAGTCTGTGATTATCATCAACATCCATTCCTTTAATTTTAGTCTCAATAATTCCTAATTTCTGCTTTTCTAACTCAAACATTAGGTATAATTTCCTATAAATGAGCTTTATTGACCATAAGTTAATAAGTCAGAGTTACATAGTGTTAAACGTCAAAAAAAGTGACAAACATTGAAAAAAGTGTTGAAAAAAGGGACAAAAACGTAAGAAAGTTTAAAACATTGATTAAAAAGTGTCAACAAAAGTGTTGACTTGTTGAATTTTGACGGGAAGACAACACGAGGGTTAAAAACAGTTACTTTATCCTCAGTGATGAACCTGTGGGCTTCTCCCTTCCACACCGTAAAACACACAGCTGTTGTGATAAAAGAGACATTTTTGACGCAGACATCAGGCGTGCGCCCTCCCCTCAGACCCCGGCTGATTGCGGCAGATATTTCCACATCGAGGTGATTAGGACGTTGCGGTTTTCCAGCCGCGGTGGCGTCTGCAGCTGTCTAACAGCATTACAGGCACCAGGGGATCACCAGTCGGCAGAGAGCAGGCTGGAGAGGGGCATAAATCTGAGAGAAACGTCATCATCGACCTGTGGACGGGGGTCACAACCTCGCGGGGGGTGGAGAGGGGAGAGGGGGGTGGAGGGCTGGGTGTTACATTAATTAACAGGAAGTACTTTGGGGGAAAGCTGTCCCGTGGCGATTGGGTCTGACTTGGTGAAATTGGAGGTACCCCCCTCCCCTGTCTTTGTTAGAGACAGGGATTTGACAGGAGGGTGGGTGGGTGAGGGGGGTAAATAAGGAAGAGGGAGGCAGAAGGAGTTGGGGGAGGGGAGGGAGGGAGGGAGGGAGGGAGGGAGGGAGGGAGGGAGGGGGGCCCATCTGCCACCGAGCGTGCTGGGTCAAAAGGCTTTTGTTGTGAAGGACCGATGAGACAGATAGATGGTCGTTGTCACCAACCGCTGGTTTAATCAAGTGAAAGTGTCCCAGCGTGGAACATGTCCCCCTCCCACCCCCACCCCCACCCTGCCACTGCTACCATATCAACACACACACACACACACACACACACACACACACACACACACACACACCCCGATGACAGTGAGCTACAATGCACCACACACGGTGACATGTAATGATTCTCTTTCTCCAGTTAATAACTGAGTCTGGCTGAATGGATCGAATGAGCAGAGCTTTTCAGAAATGTGCATATAAATTGGATATTTATCAATTTATTTCTGCTAATGTGAAGTCCGAAAATACAGAGTGTCTCCTCAGCGCATCCTGGGAAATTTCTGGGTCTCTGTGGCCTTTAATGTGTTTTATTTTGCACTGTTTTGGGCTATTTATAGACTTAGATAGTGGCAGCCTCTCATCTCCCACTGCCACCTCGACCCGAATTCAATCATCAACCCTTGCGATGCAAGCAGTGTGCGCATGCGTGTTCTCTAATTAAAGCAGCTGCGTCAAGCAGAAATGACAGCGGAAGTTAGGCGAAGGGACCTTCAGAATAAAACCACAATTTTTAGACAACAGAAAACAGCAAATCAAATCATCAACCCTCACTGACAATCATTTAAAAAATAATGACATGCAGCTTTGTATAATAACGATAACATGGTTATTTTAACATTTTAACAAAAATAATGATTTCCATTTCAATTTAAAGGTCCAGTGTGCAACATGTTTAGTTGTTTATTATGAAAGTTGGTGTTGCTTGTCCTTTTTTTAATGACTATTTAGCACCACCATCTATTATCTACATACAGTTTACATTTCATTTGCTCCATGTTCATGCACCATCTTGAAATACATTAGCCGGTGAGGGACATACAAGACGTCCTGCTCCGCCTTTCACGTTTTTGCTGTCACATGATAAGTTTGAAGAAGGAAACATGGAGGACCAGACGTATTCAAAATCCAGATTTCAGGAACAGGAGTCTTCTTCTTACATAGAAAAGATCAAGAGACGGCTTTTTGAATTGTGAAGGCTACCGAAGCTGTGATACGTCCTTTGAACTGCGTGGTGCGACAGAGTTGATCGGGATATATGATCTTAACACTAGATGGGAGAAATTCCTACACATTGGACCTTTAAGGTGCCAGTCTGCACCTGCTTTTTGCAGAGAATTGCTGCAATTTTGCTCCCTGTGGTTTGAAATATTTCATTTTTTTATTCTATTGAAACTTATAAATTAGCTTGAAACAGCATCATTAAAGCTATGTTGAAATGGTTGATCAACTACTATTTTGATAATGTAAGTTATCTGATTAAAAATATGAATACTTCATTGATCCCCGCAGGAAAATTGGTAAGTTGTAGTAGCTTGCAGTCAAAGGTAATGCAAAAATAAGAGTAGGAAACTGCAAATTGTGAGAGTGATAGGTAGATGGATGGATAGATAGAGTGATACATGATAGATAGATAGATATATAGATAGAAATTCTCCTTCTATACACTGCCGTACAGACTCTATTTTGAAAGGGCCAACAGGAAGTGTCCGTTCCCATCGAGTCGTTGCTGACACAGGCTCCTGGAGCGCGAGGCAGCAGCAGTAGGTGCTGTGTCCCAGCATCAGATCACACCCAACGGGGCTGCAGCGCGTCGCTCCTCCGGCACCAACCCCACCATGACTCCCGGGCTCACAACCGCAATCTGAGCTGCAGTGAGGACGGAACCCGCGGAGGACCCTGAGCATCGGACCGGGAACACATACGCGCGCACACTCACACACGCACACACACACACACGCGTGCGCGCGCGGGAGACGAACATTGCAGCGACCAGCAGGCAGAAAGAGGACTCGCCGACCTAGGCGAACTCCACCGCGCCGCGGATTTGCGCTTCAACTTCAACAGAAACGCGTCCCCCACGGACACGGACACCCGCAACACAAAAACAACCCGCGCGAGTCATTACAAGCCAAATACAATGTCGTCGGCCAAGGACAGCGGGCATTACGCCAACTATGTGGGACCGTACCGCTTGGAGAAGACGCTGGGGAAAGGACAGACAGGTTAGTGAAAGCCTCCTCTCTGAAACCCTCCAGATGCGGATGATGCTGTCAGGACTCCCAGCATCATCGCGCCTGGCTCGCTGACATCATGTTGGCTTGTTTTTTTTAAAATGTATTATTATTATTATTTTTCTTCTTGGCATCCGCGCTGTTGTGAATGTGCCGATGCGGGAAATGGGAAGTGGAGAAATGCTTGATAAGTGCGGATGTTTCTGGTGGATGCGGCTTTGCAGAATGCTGGGAGAGATGCTCTCATGATCATGATTACGGTGATGATGATGGTGATGATGGTGGTGGTGTTAGTGTTCCTTTAATCCTTGTTGTCAGGCAGAGAGGGCTCCGTGATAATGGGCCCTTGTGATTTTTTTCTTGTCTCTTTAATTCCATCTGCTGAAGCTACTCTCTCTGCAGAAGAGGCAGAGCAGTGATGGTGCACTGTCTCCACACACACACACACACACACACACAATATCACACATTGGTGCATATTTGGTTTTAACTAGTTTGTAACGGGCCGGTTGCTCCTGTATTGGTGCTTGGAGCTTTCTTAAAAACCATTGTACCCTCTGACATAACTCGCATATTAATAAATAATATCCAACGCTGGCCAAACTTCTCCAAATTCCAAACGCCAACTTCATTGGGTACCCAGAATCCAAGTGTAAAGCAGATTGGATGAATGGTTCTCGGGATATTTTAAAGACAAACACACACACACACACACACACACACACACAGTCTTCCGATGCATAGTTACACGGTGCCGGCTTGTGATTCTGGTAGGCACTGATAGGCCCGACCCTACTGTACGTCACAGTGTGTTAATGTATGGAAAACATTACGTTGATGTCTAGCACTGGCTATCAGTGCCATTGTCAGTATTTCATGGGTCATTTTGGGGGACATCCGTTACACTTTTCTTGGGATTGTTTTAGTGTTGATTCAACTTCATGGTCATTTTGGAGGCTGTTGACTGATATCTTACTTATGCACACTAATTCGTACAATACCCTACGAAATTAGGCGACCGCTGGCCGGTCATGTGAGGACTCGTCACATGGCATAGCGGTCAAGTTTAGTGGTCTTTACAGATACATTTAGCCGAGAAAAGTGGACTTTGAGCCGGGTACAGAGCACCGGGAGGGGACGGTCGCTTCAGATGTAGTTCCTATGAGACAACCTGTAGGGGGACCAAAGAGGGAAAAGTTACATAATGTACCTTTAAATCTCATCCCCAGGACTAGGGCTGTCCCCTCTTAGTCGATTAGTCGACCAATCTGTGGTTTTGGTATTAGTCGACTAAGATTTTTTTAGCTTAATTACTCATTTCCAAGAAAGTTATGAGCACACTTCTAGTGAGCACAAGATTTAAAGTGGTGCATTTGCAGGATTAATTATGTAGAAACTCAGTTTTACAGATGGTTAATTAACTACATTTATGTTGTGCTTTTCTTGTCTCAACCACCTCAAAGCTCTGTCGATTAAATCAACTAATCGATTAGTCGACAAAATTATGTAAGCGTTAGTCAACTAAGAATTTCTGTAGTCGAGGACAGCTCTTCCCAGGACATTTAACTCCATTCCCCTGCTGGAAACCCCTGTGCTTTATGATACAGCAGCATTCAATGACGTAGCTATATGTACGAATGGTTCAGGTTGTCCTTTTCGGATGTCCCGCCATCTGCGGACACATGCAGCCAGAAATCATCGAGGTGTCTCCCTCCACTACCAGCAGATAGAAGCTCCTGTGCTGCTCCGTTTCCTCGATAGGTGAATAATTCATTGCCAACCAATTATCTGCGTGGTTTGTAACAGCCTGTTTTGCTGTTGTATTGTTTACGCAATAATTGCATTTAGCAGATGGAATAAACCTGCAGTAGTGTGCATTTAAATCACACAAAGACACTCAGGTTGCTTTGTTCTTCAAGTGGATTAATTATAGTAACTGAATCAGAGGAGGAGTAAAGGTCCATTTCCACACGTCCGTCACTTTCTGTCCTATAAACACACAGTTTATTTCTTTTCATTCGCAGTACAGTGCACGCACTGATGGCTCCCCATTAGGGCCACAACTTTGTGATCCAATCACATCACTCCTGGTTCTGATAGGGGTCCTGTTGTGTTCCAGATACGTTGAAAAGTCTGGATTTCGAGTTTCCGACTTAGAGCAATGGAGCAGCTTTAAATGATAATTACTTGTAGTGAGCTCAAAGCCAGATTATTTCAAACTGAGACAGTGTAATAATGGAAATTCAGCATTTGGATCCTCTTACAGACTCAACACTTCATTTATTCTTGGGAAAAAATTAGCACCACATCAATCAATAATGAAAATATGTGTTTGTAGCTCTACAAAAATGTCAGCCTGCAAATTTGACCAAACACTATAACATTAGCTGGGTTCTACATTCAACATTAGATTAAAACTTGTCAGAGTCCATGTTTGTTTTCCACTGTTACATTTTATTTCAGGCTGACCTCATGAAATGGTGAATTTATACGCCATTATTGGCGTGTTATCAAGACGCATACTCTCTTTTAGGCCGTTTGGCCTCCATTGACTTACATTACCTTGTGATAGCATGGGAATTTACACCGTGGCGAGTAGTATGAAAGGGCGAAAATCCCCTCTCCCGATACTATTTCATCACAATACTTATGCCACGATATGATAATATTGCGATTTTAAACATGTTGCAATATATCAGTTGCATATAGCAATTCATAACCTTTTTTCCAACTTCTAATTTTTCCCAATTTCAAATGAGCGTCAACATCTGTTTTGTCTAAAAAAAAATACATTTCTCTAGTTTGTTCATATCACTTCAGTTGTATTGCTGCAAAATGGGACAAATTGACCACCACATATATAATAAAAGATCCATACTTGGCGCCTGTGTATCGATACAGTATTACCACTGAAAATATCGCGATACTATGCTGTATCGATGTTTTTTCCCCCCCACCCCCCTAGCTTTTATCCCGAGCAACTTCATTCAACAATGAAGGTACGACCTCGGAAAAACAGCAAGAATCACATAGAAGGACCATGGCTTCAGATAAGCCAAACTCCGTCTTTGATGTTTCCAAGGTGGAGAAGGGACAGAGGAAGCAGAGGAATCCAAGTTACTGAATTGTAAAAGAAACATTCTGATTGAGACTCATATTTGGAGCTCATGTCTTCTCCGACGGTGACTCCACAACCCTAAAGTAGAAATGTCCTCCGATGCTCCCGCTGTCTGAATCTGTAAGCTCATTAATCTGTCAGTGCATATGTGTGTAGAGATGTAGAGGTGCAGGGTTGTCTGTGTGTGTGTGTGTGTGTGTGTGTGTGTGTGTGTGGTCAGGCAGATGCAGTGCAAGCTCCAGAAGAGTAATACTCTTTCTGTGTGTTGAAGGCTGCTGGTATCAATCGAAGGCTGGATGGAGCTGAGCTGGCAGACAGGGAAGCCGTGTATCATTAAACCGCCTCCGCAAGTGCAGGGCAAGCCCACGCTCTTTGTTTCTGTGTGTGTGTGTGTGTGTGTGTGTGTGTGTGTGTGTGTGTGTGCTCTGAGGGAGTGGACTACTGGTTCCGGTTGTTTGGATGTCAGACACATATTGGCTGTTTTTTTATAGTTTGTTGATAAAGGAGCACAATATGAACAGCATAATACCCAATTACATCAAGTGTATTTCCAAATAATATAAACCCTTTATATTATTTAAACCCGTTTTAAATGGATGTGTTGAAATGTTCCAAATATTCATCTCAGTTAGCTTCAGTGCCAGCCTGGGAAAACCCTGGCGTACTTGCGGCAAATTT
>CM057237.1:37456181-37500681 GCA_029931835.1 Etheostoma nigrum
TTCTACATCAGAACTATAACAAAAGGAAGTTAAAAAAATTGACAAATGTTGAAACAAAACGTACAAAAACGCAGGAAAAGAAATCAACAAAAACATTATTTTTTTTTAAATGCTGAAAAAGTGAGCAAAAAAAATTGGAATAAGCGACAAAAAAATTTGAATATGCGACAAAAAAATTGTTAAAAATAGGAATAAAATTGACAAAAAGTGTAGAAAAAGAAAATATTGAAATTTCAAACCCAGAAAAACACAGTTTCAGGTTGAGGGGAAGACAACACAAGAAGAGAAATCAACAAAAAATGCTGAAAAAGTGACCAAAAAAATTTGAATAAGCGACAAAAAAATTTGAATATGCGACAAAAAAATTGTTAAAAATAGGATAAAAAAATAGGAATAAAATTGACAAAAACCTCAAAGTGTAGAAAAAGAAAATGTTGAAATTTCAACCCAGGAAAACACAGTTTCAGGTTGAGGGGAAGACAACACAAGAAGAGAAATCAACAAAAAATGCTGAAAAAGTGACCAAAAAAATTGGAATAAGCGACAAAAAAATTGTTAAAAATAGGATTAAAAAATAGGAATAAAATTGACAAAAACCTCGAAAAGTGTAGAAAAAGAAAATGTTGAAATTTCAACCCAGGAAAACACAGTTTCAGGTCGAGGGGAAGACAACACAAGAAGAGAAATCAACAAAAAATGCTGAAAAAGTGACCAAAGAAATTGGAATAAGCGACAAAAAAATTGTTAAAAATAGGATTAAAAAATAGGAATAAAATTGACAAAAACCTCGAAAAGTGTAGAAAAAGAAAATGTTGAAATTTCAACCCAGGAAAACACAGTTTCAGGTCGAGGGGAAGACAACACAAGAAGAGAAATCAACAAAAAATGCTGAAAAAGTGACCAAAGAAATTGGAATAAGCGACAAAAAAATAGTTAAAAATAGGATTAAAAAATAGGAATAAAATTGACAAAAACCTCAAAGTGTAGAAAAAGAAAATGTTGAAATTTCAACCCAGAAAAACACAGTTTCAGGTCGAGGGGAAGACAACACAAGAAGAGAAATCAACAAAAAATGCTGAAAAAGTGACCAAAAAAATTGGAATAAGCGACAAAAAAATTGTTAAAAATAGGATTAAAAAATAGGAATAAAATTGACAAAAACCTCGAAAAGTGTAGAAAAAGAAAATGTTGAAATTTCAACCCAGGAAAACACAGTTTCAGGTCGAGGGGAAGACAACACAAGAAGAGAAATCAACAAAAAATGCTGAAAAAGTGACCAAAAAAATTGGAATAAGCGACAAAAAAATTGTTAAAAATAGGATTAAAAAATAGGAATAAAATTGACAAAAACCTCAAAGTGTAGAAAAAGAAAATGTTGAAATTTCAACCCAGAAAAACACAGTTTCAGGTTGAGGGGAAGACAACACAAGAAGAGAAATCAACAAAAAATGCTGAAAAAGTGACCAAAAAAATTTGAATAAGCGACAAAAAAATTTGAATATGCGACAAAAAAATTGTTAAAAATAGGATAAAAAAATAGGAATAAAATTGACAAAAACCTCAAAGTGTAGAAAAAGAAAATGTTGAAATTTCAACCCAGAAAAACACAGTTTCAGGTCGAGGGGAAGACAACACAAGAAGAGAAATCAACAAAAAATGCTGAAAAAGTGACCAAAAAAATTGGAATAAGCGACAAAAAAATAGTTAAAAATAGGATTAAAAAATAGGAATAAAATTGACAAAAACCTCAAAGTGTAGAAAAAGAAAATGTTGAAATTTCAACCCAGAAAAACACAGTTTCAGGTTGAGGGGAAGACAACACAAGAAGAGAAATCAACAAAAAATGCTGAAAAAGTGACCAAAAAAATTTGAATAAGCGACAAAAAAATTTGAATATGCGACAAAAAAATTGTTAAAAATAGGATAAAAAAATAGGAATAAAATTGACAAAAACCTCAAAGTGTAGAAAAAGAAAATGTTGAAATTTCAACCCAGAAAAACACAGTTTCAGGTCGAGGGGAAGACAACACAAGAAGAGAAATCAACAAAAAATGCTGAAAAAGTGACCAAAAAAATTGGAATAAGCGACAAAAAAATAGTTAAAAATAGGATTAAAAAATAGGAATAAAATTGACAAAAACCTCAAAGTGTAGAAAAAGAAAATGTTGAAATTTCAACCCAGAAAAACACAGTTTCAGGTTGAGGGGAAGACAACACAAGAAGAGAAATCAACAAAAAATGCTGAAAAAGTGACCAAAAAAATTTGAATAAGCGACAAAAAAATTTGAATATGCGACAAAAAAATTGTTAAAAATAGGATAAAAAAATAGGAATAAAATTGACAAAAACCTCAAAGTGTAGAAAAAGAAAATGTTGAAATTTCAACCCAGAAAAACACAGTTTCAGGTTGAGGGGAAGACAACACAAGAAGAGAAATCAACAAAAAATGCTGAAAAAGTGACCAAAAAAATTGGAATAAGCGACAAAAAAATTGTTAAAAATAGGATTAAAAAATAGGAATAAAATTGACAAAAACCTCGAAAAGTGTAGAAAAAGAAAATGTTGAAATTTCAACCCAGGAAAACACAGTTTCAGGTTGAGGGGAAGACAACACAAGAAGAGAAATCAACAAAAAATGCTGAAAAAGTGACCAAAAAAATTTGAATAAGCGACAAAAAAATTTGAATATGCGACAAAAAAATTGTTAAAAATAGGATAAAAAAATAGGAATAAAATTGACAAAAACCTCAAAGTGTAGAAAAAGAAAATGTTGAAATTTCAACCCAGAAAAACACAGTTTCAGGTTGAGGGGAAGACAACACAAGAAGAGAAATCAACAAAAAATGCTGAAAAAGTGACCAAAAAAATTGGAATAAGCGACAAAAAAATTGTTAAAAATAGGATTAAAAAATAGGAATAAAATTGACAAAAACCTCA
The DNA here is from genome assembly GCA_029931835.1 of Etheostoma nigrum. Classification (NCBI taxonomy): domain Eukaryota; kingdom Metazoa; phylum Chordata; class Actinopteri; order Perciformes; family Percidae; genus Etheostoma; species Etheostoma nigrum. Next base: position 37,459,119 of record CM057237.1, read on the forward strand.
AAGTGTAGAAAAAGAAAATGTTGAAATTTCAACCCAGAAAAACACAGTTTCAGGTTGAGGGGAAGACAACACAAGAAGAGAAATCAACAAAAAATGCTGAAAAAGTGACCAAAAAAATTGGAATAAGCGACAAAAAAAATTGTTAAAAATAGGATTAAAAAATAGGAATAAAATTGACAAAAACCTCGAAAAGTGTAGAAAAAGAAAATGTTGAAATTTCAACCCAGGAAAACACAGTTTCAGGTCGAGGGGAAGACAACACAAGAAGAGAAATCAACAAAAAATGCTGAAAAAGTGACCAAAAAAATTGGAATAAGCGACAAAAAAATAGTTAAAAATAGGATTAAAAAATAGGAATAAAATTGACAAAAACCTCGAAAAGTGTAGAAAAAGAAAATGTTGAAATTTCAACCCAGGAAAACACAGTTTCAGGTCGAGGGGAAGACAACACAAGAAGAGAAATCAACAAAAAATGCTGAAAAAGTGACCAAAAAAATTGGAATAAGCGACAAAAAAATAGTTAAAAATAGGATTAAAAAATAGGAATAAAATTGACAAAAACCTCAAAGTGTAGAAAAAGAAAATGTTGAAATTTCAACCCAGAAAAACACAGTTTCAGGTCGAGGGAAAGACAACACAAGGGTTAATACATATCTCCATCTCTCTCTTCCCTCATTTCCTGTCAGCTCTTCAGTGTCTCCTTTACTCTTCACCTTCTTGTCTCCTCCTCTTCCCTCTGTCCTTCCTGCCTCTCTTAATGTCTTGTTAGTGAGGACTGTTGTCTCTGGGGACCCCTCTGCCCTACTCTTCCAGCTCCATTACCTCTGCTGTATGTTCAGGCTCGTGTCCTGAATAAATCCCCAGTCAGTTAATGTTTATTATGTCATAGCGAGAGCTTTAATCAACTCCTGCATTGTGCGTGCACAGCTTGATAATAGCCATGCGAGCGCTGGTGATCGTGTTGTTGGTAGCGGTGAATGCGTAGCACGTGTTGGCACCAATGACGTCAATCATGTTGACGTGTACGCGTGGGGCCGGGCGGCGACCTACTGCGATGGCTCCGCCTGCCTTCAGCACTAGGTTGATGACGTCTGTGTGGATCAGCCGGGGGGAAAATGAGGTTTGGAGATCCTGCTGGGCACGCTCTATCAAGACCAATCATCAACACTTATCAGCCTGATTTAACACGTGTTAAGATGGAGGCGCTGAACACCGACCCGGCAGCAAGAACAGTGGTGGAGCGGAGGTGGAGCTCTCAGCTGTCCACAGATGCTGCCGGTACAGAAGTCCAGCTATTATATTATTTTAGTGAGAACTCATAAATAACTACAAATTACTAATGTTAGGGGAATGTGTTGTAACGCGTCTATGGATTTAAAAAATGTATATATCGGCATATCGGATTTTTGAATAATCAAATATTTGTATCGGTATCAGCCTTAAAAATCCTTTATGGGTCGGACTCTACTTTGAAAATGAAGTCTAGACATGCAAAGTGCAAACTATTTTGACCATTAATCTGTTAAAAAAAAGTCCCATTCCCGCTTCTCACATGTGAATATGTTCTAGTTTCTTCTCTCTGTGACAGTAAACTGAATATCTTTTTGAAGTTGTGGACAAAAACAAGACATTTGAGGACGTACTCTTGGACTGTGGTAAACACTGATCACCATTTTCTGACATTTTGTAGACCAAACAACTAATCCATTCCTCCAGAAAATAGTAATGGTGAGTGATAATAATCATGAGTTAAAGCCCTAATAGCGTCTACTTGTGCGTCACACACACGAGCCACTTAAGTGACACTACTGCCCTGCGACAAATAGCTTTTTCTGCTCTGACTGTTCCCTTACAGCTGTCACCAGAGGTCGTTTACGCTGCACCAACCAGGTTAGGTGTGAAAGCCACCTAAGGCTCTGTAGGTTTCTAACAGTGGTCTCACTCACATAGAGCTGAGGGCTGCTTTCCTCCACCATCTCTTCTTCAATCCCGTCCCACTTCCTGTTAGGTCTTCACATGCTGCCCTATTCAACAGAGACCGATTTAATGCCTCAATCAATAGCCCGTAATCAAACGGGAATGGGTTATGGCTCCAGATAAGCCCCTTATGGTCCCGCAGCCCTCTTCCCCCAGCCAAAAACTTAATGAAATTGAGCATAAATCCCCCCCCCAACTCCCTTTCTCTCTCTCTCTTTCAAAAAACTCTTTCATGCCTTTCCAAAAGCAATCGGGACTTTTTTCCCCCTCAGTCAGCACTTACAGCGTCCAGGAGTGAAGCAGAGGAAATTACCATCTGAAGAGCTTCTCCCTGATCTGGCCCCGTGCCCACGCTCTACCCTCACTTCATTTCGTAGCAATATGGAATTTCTGGTATCTCATATTAGATAAATAAACACCCCTTCCTTCCTCTGTCCACTAAATCCCCTGACTGGTGCATGATGGGATGGCCGAGGGCTTTATTTTATTTTATTTTTATTTTTTGCGGGGGGAATTTCACGGCGACTGGAGAGTCCAGTTAAATTTGAAACCTTGAGGAGGTTTTTGCAATTTGCTCAAGAGCATTACCCATGAGCACCTGGGACACGGCAGAGAGCTTGTTCCACCTTTTATTTATTTAGTTTATTGGTGAATTTCTTGCAGTTTTAGACTTGGAGCTGCAACTTTTTAAAGATGTTTGAAGCCATCACCTGCCATTAGCATCCCATTGACTTCCATTCATTTTGGCGCCACTTTGTCAGCGAATAACTTTACATCTGAAGCGTTTAAAGACTCAATTTGTCCGTTGTTTATTTCTAAAGAAACACAATAATGTGTAAAAGGCTCCGTTACATTGTAGCTCACGTTATGGCTCCGTAGCAGACGTTTTGGTAAAAATAGGCTAACGATTGTGTCATAACCACGCGACTTTCTGTCGCACAGTAGACAAATTACCGTATAGTCAGGAGAAGCTCGCAGGCAATCGGGGACGTGGATCACACAGTCAAGGGAGAAGTCCTTAGAGAGTCCATTAAAGCATCAGATCCAAATATTTCAGCAGCGTTTTGATGGATTGGAAATACTTCGGTATGTGGCAAGTGAATTCATATGAAGTAACATTGAGATTTCTCTTGCACAGCTACCAGAAGACTTACAGCTTTCAGACAGGTTGCTCACGTCACAACTACGTCTTCAAGCTCAGTCGGAAGCTGCGCAGTAACGCTCAGCATCACCGGGAAAGGACTTCTAATACTGTCTATGGTCGTATCAGCGGCAGTTGCTTCTTGAGTTTAGTCGACAAAATGTGACTGTGAACCAAGTACAGGGCTATTACAGTGCGTTACTTTTTTGTAGTAATATGTACGAATAGTACATGAGAGCAGCATGTGCACCAGCGGGCCGCTCACATGGTGTGTCGCTCCCAGATGGTCTGGTGGGCTCTGGAAGAACCCCTTCCTTCCTCAGAATAGGGGTTCAGTCCACCCAGATGGCCCTTCAGAGCTGCATGGCCCCGAGCCTGCAGCCTCAGGGAAACATCCAATAACGTGGCATAATGAGATTAAAGGGGCGGGGGGACAGGGCGTGTGAAACGCCATTATACTCACTTTACTGGTAGTGCTGGTAGGTACTACTGCTCCCAGTGTGTGTGTGTGTGTGTGTGTGTGTGTGTGTGTGTGTGTGTGAGACACACAATACTTAATAAAAGACATTGTCCTCCCCAAAAAACAGCCACATAAGTTGTTTGTTCAAGCAGCAATTATGACTTATATTTTAGTTTCTAGTGGCGGTAGTAGTTATGATGTGAGCAAAGCAGAAAGTAACGTAACGATGTATAAGAGATACATATTTTTATTTTTAAAAATTCATTTCAAACATACAACAAGGACATTGCAAACATATTGAGTCAATTCTACAACATGAATGGAACATGGAGTACAACATTGATACATTTTCAAAATCAAAAATATATATATATATGAATTAATGAAGAGAAAAGATACCAATGGACTCAGCAGTAGACACTAAGGAATGAGTATGTAGTACACAGTATATAGTATTCATTAAAAAGTAGGGCTTTTTTTGTTTTGCAACTTTCAGGGATTGTTTATACAGAATTATATCATTTAGAAAGGCATTAAAGATGAGATGTTTTTGAGAAATTGACATTTGTGTATAAAATATTTTGCCATTAAAATCAGATTATTCACTCCAAATAAGAGCGCCAAGTTCCAGACAAACACAGGACTTCCCCCCAGGAGGCCAGGGCTCGAATCCAGTATTAAAAGAAACGTAAACAGACATTTTTTTAGGTTTACGATTGTCACATTCTGCGTCATGTCTGTAACCTTCAGGAAGTGAAGTAACGCCTGATTTGAACCCAAACCATGATCTCTATCTCCATGTCACACACTGTGACCACAACCTTAACGGCCGTGACTAACACCTGGAACCTGAGCTGGTTTAGATATGAAGATAGAAAACGCTCCTGTGGGTCGTATTAGAGGGGAGGAATAAACAACCTAATGCATCTAACCTATGGGTTAGATGCATTATGTCAGTGAGGGTCACATAAAGTCTGTGTGTGCGTGTGTGTGTGCGTGTGTGTGTGCGTGTGTGTGTGTGTGCGCGTGTGTGTGCGTGTGCGTTGCAGTATTTTCAAGGGAGCGCTCTGTCTCTGTGACCTGCAGCGTGGTGTGAGTTGGGCTGCAGTGCTGCATTACAGGAAAGACGGCCTCTCTGCAGTAATCACACACACACACACACACACACACACGACACACACACACACACGAGGCACACACACGCACACACACACACACACACACACACACACACACACAACCATGTCTTTCTGTTGTTGGTAGTGTTGGGAGTAACAGGGCCTTGGCTGCAATACATTATTTGTGAAACTCTTCATTACGCTGTGTAGCTATAGTAACTGTGTACGTGTGTGTGTGTGTGTGTGTGTGTGTGTGTGTGTATTGCAGGTGTAAATGACTTACACCGGCATGTCTAGAGGTTATAGATGATTTGGTAAATTAATTATACCATGCTAAATTATTTGATGATGAACCTGAGTTTAGCTGCTGGCGGCGGGTTCTGCCGACATGTGCTGTGGATGTTGGCGATCCCCGGAGAACCCTAATGTTCTGCGTGATCTCTCTGACTAGATACAACTCATAAACTAGTAACATTGGAGTTGCATGTGTGGGTTGCAATGATGTTAAAACCACTGTGTAGAATTCTATCAAGGCTGCAACTAACAGTTATTTTCATTGAAAAATTAATCTGCTGATTATTTTCTGGATTATTCGTCTGGTTTATGAAAAACAAAAATGTCGATCCAAATTCCTCAAAGTCCAAGGTGATGTCTTTCAATGTCTTCTTGTGTCCAAAACCCAAAGATATTCAGTTTATTATTATATAAAAGGGAAAATAGCAGGAAATCTCCATATACTGTATGAGGCTGAAAACAGCTTTTTCTGCCTTTTTAGCATGAATAATTAGTTTGACTATCCAAATAGTTGGTGATTATGAAATCAAACGCACCACTGGTTGTGTGCACAGCGTTTCCCTTGTTCCCATGTTGCCCGAAAAGAATTCAGAATCTCACCAAAATGCACTCGTGTTAACAAAAAAACGTATTGACAGAAAAAGAGGCAGAGAAACAGCAAAATCAGCTGGGGCAGTTAGACGGGGCATCAAGGCCACTGCAGCCACAGCGTATATCTTTTTTTTTTTTCATGTTGTCCTCATGTTGTCTTCATGTTGTCCTCATGTTGTCCTCATGTTGTCTTCATGTTGTCCTCATGTTGTCCTCATGTTGCCCTCATGTTGTCTTCATGTTGTCCTCATGTTGCCCTCATGTTGCCCTCATGTTGCCCTCATGTTGCCCTCATGTTGCCCTCATGTTGTCCTCATGTTGCCCTCATGTTGTTTTCATGTTGCCCTCATGTTGTCTTTATGTTGTCTTCATGTTGTCTTCATGTTGCCCTCATGTTGTCCCCATGTTGTCCTCATGTTGTCCTCATGTTGCCCTCATGTTGCCCTCATGTTGTCCTCATGTTGCCCTCATGTTGTTTTCATGTTGTCCTCATGTTGTCCTCATGTTGTCCCCATGTTGTCCTCATGTTGCCCTCATGTTGTTTTCATGTTGCCCTCATGTTGTCTTTATGTTGTCTTCATGTTGTCTTCATGTTGCCCTCATGTTGTCCCCATGTTGTCCTCATGTTGTCCTCATGTTGTCCTCATGTTGTCCCCATGTTGTCCTCATGTTGTCTTCATGTTGTCCTCATGTTGCCCTCATGTTGCCCTCATGTTGTCCTCATGTTGTCCTCATGTTGTCCCCATGTTGTCCTCATGTTGCCCTCATGTTGTTTTCATGTTGCCCTCATGTTGTCTTTATGTTGTCTTCATGTTGTCTTCATGTTGCCCTCATGTTGTCCCCATGTTGTCCTCATGTTGTCCTCATGTTGTCCCCATGTTGTCCTCATGTTGTCTTCATGTTGTCCTCATGTTGTCCTCATGTTGTCCTATATCATTGTTCTTTTTAATTCCCCAAAATAACATGATTGATTCCACCCAACGCTCTTTGCCAAGTACAAATCTCTACTTTCATTAATTTTGGGGCGTCTTATTCAATTTTATAGCATTGTAAAACAAATGGAAGTGTTTTTGAAATAGTATTGAGTAAAAGTTGACATATTCCAGTCTGTGATTATCATCAACATCCATTCCTTTAATTTTAGTCTCAATAATTCATAATTTCTGCTTTTCTAACTCAAACATTAGGTATAATTTCCTATAAATGAGGTTTATTGACCATAAATTCCAAAAATAACTGTAAAACTAAAGTTAATAAGTTAAAAAAAGTGACAAACATTGAAAAAAGTTTTGACAAAAACGTAAGAAAAAGTTAAAAACATCGATGAAAAAGCATCAACAAAAGTGTTGATTTTTTAATTGTGACGGGAGGACAACACGAGGGTCCATTACATTGATTCTGACCGACTGACACAGCTTCATCTCATTAATGCATCTCATGCATGGAGTCAAGTCCACAAAATACTATGACTTTTTGCAATTTTCAGCCCAGTCACTCAAGTTTTTGAGGGCTGTGATTGCGGCGGTGAAGGCCCTCGTGGCCCCCATGAAATTCCTGCCCTGATTATTACTAATAGAAATAAAAAAAAAATATATATATATATACAGTGGGTACGGAAAGTATTCAGACCCCTTTAAATTTTTCACTCTTTGTTTCATTGCAGGCATTTTCCAAAAATCAAAAAAGTTCATTTTATTTCTCAGTAATGTACACTCAGCACCCCATCTTGGACAGAAAAAAACAGAAATGTAGAAATTTTTGCAAATTTATTAAAAAACAAAAACTGAAATATCACATGGTCATAAGTATTCAGACCCTTTGTTCAGTATTTAGTAGAAGCACCCTTTTGATCTAATACAGCCATGAGTCGTTTTGGGAAAGATGCAACAAGTTTTTCACATCTGGATTTGGGTATCCTCTGCCATTCCTCCTTGCAGATCCTCTCCAGTTCTGTCAGGTTGGATGGTAAACGTTGGTGGACAGTCATTTTCAGGTCTCTCCAGAGATGCTCAATTGGGTTTAAGTCAGGGCTCTGGCTGGGCCATTCAAGAACAGCCACGGAGTTGTTGTGAAGCCACTCCTTCGTTATTTTAGCGGTGTGCTTAGGGTCATTGTCTTGTTGGAAGGTAAACCTTCGGCCCAGTCTGAGGTCCAGAGCACTCTGGAAAAGGTTTTCGTCCAGGATATCCCTGTACTTGGCCGCATTCATCTTTCCCTCGATTGCAACCAGTCGTCCTGTCCCTGCAGCTGAAAAACACCCCCACAGCATGATGCTGCCACCACCATGCTTCACTGTTGGGACTGTATTGGACAGGTGTTGAGCAGTGCCTGGTTTTCTCCACACATACCGCTTAGAATTAAGGCCAAAAAGTTCTATCTTGGTCTCATCAGACCAGAGGATTTTATTTATCACCATCTTGGAGTCCTTCAGGTGTTTTTTAGCAAACTCCATGCGGGCTTTCATGTGTCTTGCACTGAGGAGAGGTTTCCTTCGGGCCACTCTGCCATAAAGCCCCGACTGGTGGATTGCTGCAGTGATGGTTGACTTACTACAACTTTCTCCCATCTCCCGACTGCATCTCTGGAGCTTAGCCACAGTGACCATTGGGTTCTTCTTTGCCTCTCTCACCAAGGCTCTTCTCCCCCGATAGCTCAGTTTGGCCGGACGGCCAGCTCTAGGAAGGGTTCTGGTCGTCCCAAACGTCTTCCATTTGAGGATTATGGAGGCCACTGTGCTCTTAGGAACATTAAGTGCAGCAGAAATTGTTTTTGTAACCTTGACCAGATCTGTGCCTTGCCACAATTCTGTCTCTGAGCTCCTCAGGCAGTTCCTTTGACCTCATGATTGTCATTTGCTCTGACATGCACTGTGAGCTGTAAGGTCTTATATAGACAGGTGTGTGGCTTTCCTAATCAAGTCCAATCAGTATAATCAAACACAGCTGGACTCCAATGAAGGTGTAGAACCATCTCAAGGATGATCAGAAGAAATAGACAGCACCTGAGTTACATATGAGGGTCACGGCAAAGGGTCTGAATACTTATGACCATGTGATATTTCAGTTTTTGTTTTTTAATAAATTTGCAAAAATTTCTACATTTCTGTTTTTTTCTGTCCAAGATGGGGTGCTGAGTGTACATTACTGAGAAATAAAATGAACTTTTTTGATTTTTGGAAAATGGCTGCAATGAAACAAAGAGTGAAAAATTTAAAGGGGTCTGAATACTTTCCGTACCCACTGTATGTATATATATAAAATAAGAGCCAAGTTGTAAGAATGAAACGGAGCTGCGCTGTAAGACTGGCACATTTTCCGTGGTTGCAGTTCGGACTCATAGCTCCAGGTAGCAGCTTGCAAATATTTTATTATATTATATATACTATATATATATTATATATACTATATAGTATATTATATTTGATTGATTTTCGAACAGTGACATAAACGGCACAGTGCAAGTAGAGGAGGCACTTTTCAGCATTTATTGTCAATTGTAAATAAAATGTCAGGCTGTGAGAGAATCTTGCGTGAAAAGAAGCATCTGCTGTATCAAAGACACAAATCGCTCAAACACTTAAGATAATATGTTTGAACATTATTGCCTCTTGCCACAAAAGAGATAATGTCTGGATATTATCTTTAAGTGAAGACACAATGATTTCCCATGGCAAGAGGTAAATACAGTATTAGCAGATAAAATCAGCGGTGTAGTCTACGTGATGTGCAGGTATAGTATACCCACTACTTAAAGATGCCCAATGACACGCAACAACATACTTTCCATCATATTTTTGACATATTTTGAATTGTGATCTGTCTTTTTTTACTTCACTTAGGCTAAATAAAGGCATTTTTTTGGGATAAAAGTGTATCTGAATACAGGGAATGAAGACGTTGATGCTCAAAACATCCCTGGGGGAGGACACCCAGACCCCCCCACTGTGATATACCCCCTCTCCCCTCCCCAAAAGGCAGATTGTGGCCAATTTACAGTATATATACAATAGAGTATGCCCACTACAATACGATTACACCACTGTAGGCCTGCACGATTCGGAAAAATATGAATCAGGATTTGTTTTGCACAGAATTGATATCACGATTCTCTGCCACAATTTTTTTGACCATGACAAACAAAACAAGTTGGCGTGTCCCAAACATAGATTTTTGGCCCCTATATCAAATTGCTCATCACCACGGGCCTGTAAGAGGCTTCAATGAAGCGAAGGGACAGCATTAAAACCTATTTTATACAGTCTGTGTCTAAAACTCACAGAAGACAGTAGTAGCATTTGTGATGCAGTCGGCTCGTAAAATTAAATGTGAATCAAGGGTGAATCGAGATTGCAATTTTATAACTATTAATCGTGCAGGCCTTTTAAATCCACCTCTGGATAAAATACAAAATTGTCCCCATCCAGCTTCATTGGCGTGCTGGTGGAGGTGATCAGCCATTTGAAATGGTAAAAGTAGGATCTACGCTAGCGTCCTGGGGATAATTTCTCAGTTTCTGTCCTGAATGAAGAGACAATGGGAGTGTGGGTGGTGGGGGGGTGGTCCAGCCCTGGAACCACCACCCCTGTTGGACTGACCTTAATCTGCCTTTAAACGCCTCCCTAATCTAATCCCTCCATCCAAAGTGAAGGAGACCCTTCTGATATTAACAGAACAACAAGATGAGCTGTTTTTTTTTTAACCCTTTTGCTTGTTTTTCTTCTTTTTGTTTATCAAAAAAAGCTTACGTCCTTGTTGTTATGAAAATTTTTGCTTGATAATGGAGGAGGAGGGGGGCGACAGAAGGTCATGACCCTCATTACACCACCTGCCAGATGGCGCAACACCACACTGTGTGTGTGTGTGTGTGTGTGTGTGTGTGTGTGTGTGTGTGTGTGTGGCACACACAGGAATCCAGAGGGAATTCAACTAAATAAAGATTTTCGTTTGTCATTTCTCATCTAGCATGAAACTTAAGTTTGCTTTATTTTGTTTCATTTTAATAAGTGATGACTCTTTTTAATCTTTTATCAAGTGCAAATTTTGAATGTTCCTTGCTTCCAGCTTCTCAATTTTTTATAAGTTCACGTGCAAAATTATTGCGAAAAAGAATCGTTGTTGTCGATTACACATTTTTGTGAGCCGAAATAGGAATTGCAATCAAAATTTGATTCATTGACTAGCCCTACCCTACTCTCTATTTCGTCAAACGTCCAAGAGCCACAATCCAATACCTCCTACACACACACACACACACACACACACACACACACACACACACACACCCTTCTTAGCATTGAACTCCCCAGCTCATCAACCTCCTTCTGCCCCACTGCCCATCCTCTTTCCATCGTCCTATCTCTTTCATTCCTCCCTGTCCTCAGGCGTGTAGCACGGGGGGTGGGGGGGAGCTTGACCCCGCTGATGCAGCCCTCGTCCTTCAGGCTAAACCCCAGACTCCCAAATTGCTGCTGGTGTTCAATGAGAGGCTGACTGCAGCTCTGCAGGGCGGCCGGCTCCACCACGTGAAACACACAGTCGGCCGTGGACAGCAAACACAACAACAATGTCTCCTGTATGTCAGGGACAAGCTTCAGAGCGGTGGAGGGCTGTTTCTGTGGAGACGGAAGTCTTCGCTTGGAAGCGACAAATTATAAGGTTTTTAAAGAAAGAAAGAGGGAAATGTGAATGAGAGCGTCTTCAGCTTCTGTAGTGAAACACAGAATTATCATTCCAAGCTGGATCTGATTAAATCGTTGGTTTGATTTGACTGTTCACCCTGAAACACACCTCCCCCACCAGGCTGTTCTCATGGACTATTCATACATATAGCTTTGATAAGCAATGCACTGGAATTTGTATGTTCCACCTAATTATTACTGTCAGCACTACATTGACTGCTGCTGTATAAGAGCGTCAAGATCTGCATAGAGAAGAGGTTGGGACGGATGTTTGTCTCCTAAAACACAGGGCCTTCAAGCCAGGGAGCGGAGTTTATGTCCTGGAGAAGTTAAGGAGAAAACACAAGACTTACACCAGGAAACAGGTGTTCATGTCCTGGTGAAGTTAAGGAGAAAACACAAGACTTTCACCAGGAAACAGGTGTTCATGTCCTGGAGAAGTTAAGGAGAAAACACAAGACTTTCACCAGGAAACAGGTGTTCATGTCCTGGAGAAGTTAAGGAGAAAACACAAGACTTTCACCAGGAAACAGGTGTTCATGTCCTGGTGAAGTTAAGGAGAAAACACAAGACTTTCACCAGGAAACAGGTGTTCATGTCCTGGAGAAGTTAAGGGGAAAACACAAGACTTTCTCCAGGAAACAGGTGTTCATGTCCTGGAGAAGTTAAGGGGAAAACACAAGACTTTCACCAGGAAACAGGTGTTCATGTCCTGGAGAAGTTAAGGAGAAAACACAAGACTTTCTCCAGGAAACAGGTGTTCATGTCCTGGAGAAGTTAAGGGGAAAACACAAGACTTTCACAGGGAAACAGGTGTTCATGTCCTGGAGAAGTTAAGGAGAAAACACAAGACTTTCTCCAGGAAACAGGTGTTCATGTCCTGGAGAAGTTAAGGGGAAAACACAAGACTTTCACAGGGAAACAGGTGTTCATGTCCTGGAGAAGTTAAGGAGAAAACACAAGACTTTCTCCAGGAAACAGGTGTTCATGTCCTGGAGAAGTTAAGGAGAAAACACAAGACTTTCACCAGGAAACAGGTGTTCATGTCCTGGAGAAGTTAAGGAGAAAACACAAGACTTTCACCAGGAAGCAGGTGTTCATGTCCTGGAGAAGTTAAGGAGAAAACACAAGACTTTCTCCAGGAAACAGGTGTTCATGTCCTGGAGAAGTTAAGGAGAAAACACAAGACTTTCACCAGGAAACAGGTGTTCATGTCCTGGAGAAGTTAAGGAGAAAACACAAGACTTTCACCAGGAAACAGGTGTTCATGTCCTGGAGAAGTTAAGGGGAAAACACAAGACTTTCACCAGGAAACAGGTGTTCATGTCCTGGAGAAGTTAAGGAGAAAACACAAGACTTTCACCAGGAAACAGGTGTTCATGTCCTGGAGAGGTTAAGGAGAAAACACAAGACTTTCACCAGGAAACAGGTGTTCATGTCCTGGAGAAGTTAAGGAGAAAACACAAGACTTTCACCAGGAAACAGGTGTTCATGTCCTGGAGAGGTTAAGGAGAAAACACAAGACTTTCACCAGGAAACAGGTGTTCATGTCCTGGAGAAGTTAAGGAGAAAACACAAGACTTTCACCAGGAAACAGGTGTTCATGTCCTGGAGAAGTTAAGGGGAAAACACAAGACTTTCACCAGGAAACAGGTGTTCATGTCCTGGAGAAGTTAAGGAGAAAACACAAGACTTTCTCCAGGAAACAGGTGTTCATGTCCTGGAGAAGTTAAGGGGAAAACACAAGACTTTCACAGGGAAACAGGTGTTCATGTCCTGGAGAAGTTAAGGAGAAAACACAAGACTTTCTCCAGGAAACAGGTGTTCATGTCCTGGAGAAGTTAAGGAGAAAACACAAGACTTTCACCAGGAAACAGGTGTTCATGTCCTGGAGAAGTTAAGGAGAAAACACAAGACTTTCACCAGGAAACAGGTGTTCATGTCCTGGAGAAGTTAAGGAGAAAACACAAGACTTTCACCAGGAAACAGGTGTTCATGTCCTGGAGAAGTTAAGGAGAAAACACAAGACTTTCACCAGGAAACAGGTGTTCATGTCCTGGTGAAGTTAAGGAGAAAACACAAGACTTTCACCAGGAAACAGGTGTTCATGTCCTGGAGAAGTTAAGGGGAAAACACAAGACTTTCTCCAGGAAACAGGTGTTCATGTCCTGGAGAAGTTAAGGGGAAAACACAAGACTTTCACCAGGAAACAGGTGTTCATGTCCTGGAGAAGTTAAGGAGAAAACACAAGACTTTCTCCAGGAAACAGGTGTTCATGTCCTGGAGAAGTTAAGGGGAAAACACAAGACTTTCACAGGGAAACAGGTGTTCATGTCCTGGAGAAGTTAAGGAGAAAACACAAGACTTTCTCCAGGAAACAGGTGTTCATGTCCTGGAGAAGTTAAGGAGAAAACACAAGACTTTCACCAGGAAACAGGTGTTCATGTCCTGGAGAAGTTAAGGAGAAAACACAAGACTTTCTCCAGGAAACAGGTGTTCATGTCCTGGAGAAGTTAAGGAGAAAACACAAGACTTTCACCAGGAAACAGGTGTTCATGTCCTGGAGAAGTTAAGGAGAAAACACAAGACTTTCACCAGGAAACAGGTGTTCATGTCCTGGAGAAGTTAAGGAGAAAACACAAGACTTTCACCAGGAAACAGGTGTTCATGTCCTGGAGAGGTTAAGGAGAAAACACAAGACTTTCACCAGGAAACAGGTGTTCATGTCCTGGAGAAGTTAAGGAGAAAACACAAGACTTTCACCAGGAAACAGGTGTTCATGTCCTGGAGAGGTTAAGGAGAAAACACAAGACTTTCACCAGGAAACGGGTGTTCTACTTAAGGGGACCGGTGTTTTAAACCAAACCAGAATCTTTTTTCTAATCTTAACTATTCGTTTTGGTGTCTTTTCGCTTGACAGTCACCTTTTGTCGGCTAACCTTAACTGTAACAGCCGCTATGTAACTGTTCCATGGGATATAATACAAATTGCACATTTTTGTACGATATCATACAAACCTAATCAAGGCAAAAACGTTGCCCCCCACCCCCACCCTCACCCCTCACCCCCACCCTCACCCCTCACCCCCACCCTCACCCCCACCCCCCTCACCAACACTGTTACAGCGAGAGGTGGAGGAAAATTTAGAAATGATTCTGCACTGTGTTGGATATATGCAAAGTTTTGACACATTATATCACTCCAATAGGTAACATTATGGTTTATGATCAGAAAATTTAAAAAAATGTAACGCTGCCTGTGTATAGATCAATGGCTGTACTGGTAGTGGAGGGATCCGGTTCTGTGGGGGAGGTATGGGGGGCGGGGGGAGCTCCTCTGGACTCTCTGAGGAGGGAGCTGGAGAGGAGAGCCTGAGCTAAAAATACAACCTTCTTACCATCTTACAGATCATCTTGGAGAGTCATACAGCCTTCCTCAGCTCTCTAGATGTCTGCTCACACACACACACACACACACACACACACACACACACACACACACACACACACACACACACACACACACACACACACACACACACACACACACACACACACACACACAGTCACACACACACACACACACACACACGTACACACACACACACACACACACGCACACACACGTCACACACACACACACACACACACACACACACGTCACACACACACACAGTCTCACACACACACACACCGTCACACACACACACACACACAGTCACACAGTCACATGCGGGCAGACAAAGAACGCTTCGAGCTAAACTGGAACGAGAGAGGCAGGTGGGCGGAGCAGAGAGGAGGATGGAGTGAAAGAGAGAGTGAGAGTGAGAGGGGGAGGGGCACACATGATGGGGGATGAATAAAAGCCAAGGGGGGATGGGATGGAAGAAAAGGGGAGGCCGAGTGGGAGGGAGAGAGTATGAAAACAGAAAGCTTGCAGAAAATAGAATAAGAGTTATGAAGGAATAAAGAGGAAAAAAAAGGTCAGATCAGCTGATGATGAACAGAATAAAAGGGAAGAAGGGAAAAAGAAAAGGAGCTTTGTGATGAACGGTGATGATGCCTTGGCTGCCGTCCAAGTCTGAAAGCCGATCTAGCGGATGATGTAATCATTTGTAATTGGTCCTAATTATTCATTAAGGCTTGATTGGCACTGTGGCACAGCCAATTAGATGCCAGGATGTGACAATGGCAGCACGCTGAATGTCTTACATGGCGTGCGAGCAGTGGGACCCGGGGCCTCAAACAATGCTCATTAAATATGTATAAAAGTACAATCATGCAAGTTAAAAATAGTGCAAAATTAATATCTAGGGATATGATATAATATATACCATATAAAATATAAATTCAATTGGGTTGCTCCCTTTTAGTTGACTTACATGCTTTTTTCATCCTAAAAGATTAATTTCAATAAACTTTTGAACTCTTCTCTGTTAAACCCAAGATTAAAAGTGATGCTTTTTTTTTATTGAGAAAGTTTCACAGCTCTACTAGTCGATTAGTAGGGTACCGAAACCCGATGCTAATACGGCACCGGTGCCGATATTATCAGTCGATATTAGGTATTTCCCGATCTATCGGCATTTATAATGGCCGATCTTTTTTCTTTTTTTAAAACATTCATTCATCAGAATCATTTATAATGACAAAGAAATGATAGTGATGGCGTTGCATAGTCTGTCCACCAGAGGACGCTCTACAACGTCCCTGTTAGTGATGGCGTTGCATAGTCTGTCCACCAGAGGACGCTCTACAACGTCCCTGTTAGTGATGGCGTTGCATAGTCTGTCCACCAGAGGACGCTCTACAACGTCCCTGTTAGTGATGGCGTTGCATAGTCTGTCCACCAGAGGACGCTCTACAATGCTCAGCATCACCAGAAAAGAGCTTCTAATAGACTTCACTGGTCTTCTTCCAGAACAACGGGATCTGTTGGTCCATTTCTTAAACTGTCTATGGTTACATCCCTACTTTCAGCCATCTTAATGTCTGGGAGACTCTCTAGACTTCCTGTTGGTAGCTGTGTTAGCTACAACTGAGTAAAAGTAATCATGCTTATGAACTGATCACAATATTTAGTGAGCTCCTCTGCAGTTGTGTTGATCTTGAACAACTGTTTATTTGTGCGTGTGCCTCCCATCTGTCTCTCTGTGCCAGCTGCTGTCTGCTCTCAGTCCAGCAACAATGACTCGCTGCCAGAAGAGACGGCTCCTTGTGGCCCATTGATGCTCCTCGATGGGAGGTCAGGCCTAATTGGCCGGCGTCCTATCTGTCCCACAATATGTGCCTTTGAAACGGGAACGAGGAGCTGTGGTTAAGTTGCGGCTGTGTGGTTTTAGGCTACACAAAGGGAGACTCTCCAGAGCACTCAATGGCCTCAAGTAGCCCTAATTCAGAGCTCTATTGTTTACTCTGAGGATCTCTCCCATCGCAGTCAACACCGATCTAGTCTCACATTGCCACAGCGCTGCGGAGTAAGGTCTGGCTACGCCACAGATGCATTCTGGGATAGGAGAAAAAAACACTTTGCATTTCGTCGTCTTGGGCGGCGCTGAGCTCCGGACGCAGCGACGGCGGCTCGGCTAAATCGTCTCAGGAAGGAACTTGTTCTGGTGGAACATTTACACCCCGAAAGAAAACGCCACATCTAATATTAACCCTTGTGGTGTCTTCCCGTCAAAATCAACACTTTTGTTGACGCTTTTTAATCAATGTTTTTAGCTTTTTCTCACGTTTTTGTCCCTTTTTTTCAATGTTTTGTCACTTTTTTTTGACGTTTTCAACACTACATAACACTAACTTATTAACTTTAGTTTTACAGTTATTTTTGGAATTTATGTTCAATAAACCTCATTTATTGGAAATTATACCTAATGTTTGAGTTAGAAAAGCAGAAATTAGGAATTATTGAGACTAAAATTAAAGGAATGGATGTTGATGATAATCACAGACTGGAATATGTCAACTTTTACTCAATACTATTTCAAAAACACTTCCATTTGTTTTACAATGCTATAAAATTGAATAAGACGCCCCAAAATTAATGAAAGTAGAGATTTGTACTTGGCAAAGAGCGTTGGGTGGAATCAATCATGTTATTTTGGGGAATTAAAAAGAAGATTGATATAGGACAACATGAGGACAACATGAGGACACCATGAGGACAACATGAGGGTTAAAAGAAGTTAACAATCAATCATCAATGTCCCAGAAGCCTACTTTGTTAAAAACGTTGCTTCTGTTTGTCCTGCTGTAACGTCTCATGGTCTCCACGGAGGCTTGTGTAGACCGTCACGCTCCACCTCGTCTTCTCTGTGTTACCAAACCCTGTGTGGCTTGGAGCTAAAAGGAGGAGAGCAGCAAGAGAGGAGATGGATGGGCTTGAAAGAGATTGAGGACCGAGTGAAGTGCAGACTGTGAGGATTGCGGATTGATAAAGAGAGACGGCGGGGTAAAGATGGAGGAATTTCTCGGGACGCGTATATATTTGTCAGAGTAAGGTCGGGACAGGAGGGCGATGGATGCGAGGATGAAACGGCGAGTGTGTCTGAAGGATTGAGGGCTGCTGGCTGCGTCATCGGTCTGCCTCGGTCCTCACTGTCAGGCCAGATGAAAGATTCAGTCCAGCTCAGCCTCCGCCACAGTGAGAAGGCCCTTCACACAAATACAGAGACTGTCACAGCCTATAGATTTGTCACCGCGTCGGCAATATTAAGTACAGAGGGCCATTTGGGAAGTGACTAACCTGAACTTCCTCAGCTCAGTGTGGCCCGAAGCCTTTTAAAAATCGGATTAGACAGGGATTGCTGCTTGTGGGAGATATTTCAGAAAATGGGATTCTTGCGGGCTTCGTGACTGTTAGACAACAAATGTTGCTGTGTTCCTGCAATGTAATTCAATACCTCGCTACTCATGACAAACGATGTCTGTTGATGTCTGTAAATTAGACTCACCGCAACGTTCAGTGGAGAAAAGTGTGAAAAATGAACAGAACTATCTAACAGAGAAACAAATGAACTTGTCAGCAGCAATAATGACACACACACGCACACACACACACACACACACACACAGAGACAGAGAACAGAGATTTTGTTTTAATTTCTCTTAACTGAAAAGAGAGACTTTAGCATGTCTACCGTAATTCCTCTAATAAAGGTAGTCAATTAAAAGCCAACACGGACAAATAAAGGCCGGCCTCAAATTAAGGCCGGGGAAAGATTAGTGTGCATAATCTCCTAAGTGCCTTTCATATAATGTGCATTCAAGTTTATCCTAATTTAATTTAACAGATTCAACAATAGACTGTTGTTGTATATGGGGATATGTTTGCAAATGTTTCTTAAAAAATGAATGCTTTTTGTCCACTGTAACGCTACGGCTTTTCATTTAAAACGGTTTATCTAAAACAATTATACTTATTAAATAGATGGAATTAGAATAAAAGCCTGCCTCTAATAAAAGCTGGTACCTTCTGCGGTTCAGGTAAATAAAGGCCCGGCTTTTATTTGAGGAATTACGGTGTATATATATATATATATATATATATATATATATATATATGGGAAACCCAGTTATGGAGCTTGTGGATGGCTTTATTGTCATGTAGAAACAGCGGAAAGGCACAAACACACAAAGTTGAATGCACACTTTTGGTTAAAATACCTTGTGGTTTTGGAGTCCCTTTACGTTTTATCATTCTGGGGTGATGGCCCACAAGGGGGTCCATGTTTCTACGCAGGCTGTTCTCATGGTGTCCATGTCATTTCTCCGGCACTCCATTGTTCCGACTTCTCAATAACCCGAAGAATTCCCTTTTGGTCCTACAGCCCACTGGTCTGATGTCCCTTAATAATAAACCCTCTACTCCATCCCACATCCCTACATCCCATCGTTCCAACCATAATCTAAAATCTGAATCAACAATAAAAAGCAAAATTACTTTTCTCTAGCTTATTAACACAGTTTAGATTCCCAAATTCCCCTTTTTTGGGGCATTTTCAGCCTTTATTTTAATAGGAAAGCAGAAGACATAAAAGGGAAGAGAGAGGGGGAGGACATGCAGGTCGGAGGCTAACCCGGGTCCGCTGCGTTGACGAGCAAACCTCCACACATGGGCGCCCGCTCCACCAACTGAGCTAACCGGGCGCCCTATTTGGCTATCCTAACCTTAACCACTCAAGGTCAAATGCCTAACCCCAACTAATCAGCTACCCTAACCTATATAAAAAGCCTGTATGGTCGGAACAATGGGATGTCAGAGCAGAGGGTTTATTTTGTCCAAACAGACGTCGGACCAGTGGGCTGTAGGACTAAAGGGAATTATTCTGGTTATTGAGAGGTCGGAACAATGGAGCGTTGGAGAAACGGGCCGTCCCCGTTCTTATGAACAATAAGTGCATAAAGCTACGATAAGTAATGCACTGTAAATCTGTATGTATTCCACATATTTATTCCAGTCAGCAGCACATTGGCTGCTGCTGTATAGGAGCTGGGTCGGGTTGGATGGCAGATAGTTTGGGTCCCGGAAGAAGTTGAAGGGAAAACACAATGTTTTTACCCAGGAAAGAGGTGTTCATGTCCTGGGAGTACTACCCAAGGGGACCAGTGTTTGTACCCCAACCCGCAACTTTTTTTCTAATCTTAACCAGTCATTTTTGGGTCTGAATTGAACTGTCGTGAAAGCATGACGCTCAACTTTTGTCGGCTAAACTCAACTGCAACGCCCACTTGCACGGTGCTCTGTAGCCGGCTCACAGTCACCTTTTCTCGGCGATAGACAGATAGATAGATAGATAGATAGATAGACAGATAGATAGATAGATAGATAGATAGATAGACAGATAGATAGATAGATAGATAGATAGATAGATACTTTATTAAGGAAATTTTAGGCATCCAATAGCAAGACAACCATAATATAACAAACACTTATACACACATATATCACACATACATAAGAATAAAAATAAAATTTAAAATCACTCACAGAAATGCAATGACCATGATAAGGTGAGATACTCTGGTAGACTGTGTTTAGTGATGAACAGTGCATTAGATCATGATAAAATATTGACTATGACTATAAAATAGAAACATAATACAATTAACTGTGAAGACCGCTAACGGTAAACTTCACTGTCATTGTGATCAGTCGTTAGGTGACCGGCTGGCGGTCGCCGTCATTTTATACAATATCATACCAACCTATATAAGTCTATTTCTTTCTCTTCATTTCCTTTCTAACTCTAGTATAGTTGTACATGCAGTAGTCCGTGGTCATACTGCAACACTTCCATTTAAGTGTCAACACAGGTAGACTGTTAAGTTAATCAGCATATGTGATCGTGCGTGGCTTTGCAATGTTCTCCCTGCTTACAGAGGATGGTTCACACACACACACACACACACACACACACACATAATAGGATTTGTGTGTCTCATTCAGCAGCGCTCAGGCTTTCCTCTGCCATTCACTCTCTGTCAGAGTAAGAGGATATGTGTTTGGCTGACACACAAGGCTGAGTAGATGAGTAGATGAAAATGTGTTGAGTTGTTTACAGTTAGAGACATTTATTTTTGGTGTAACCCATTCATAATCCCGTACTGTACACAGAGCAGTTTCCCGGCTGTCACATCAACTGGATACTGGCAGATTTATGGGCGTTCAGCTGATGTAAGCTGTATTTAGAATTGATGGAGTGTAATGACTTCCTGTCCACAGCGGCTTCATAAGGAGCATTAACAGTTGACATCAACAACCGCCTTCCTAAAAAAATGAATGAATCACTTACTGGTCTACTGCTGCTATAGTTAAATCAAAGCAACTAAACCTTCCTGGTTAAGCCTTGGGGGAGATAGTGGTCACAGTTGGGACATGGAACATGGACTGTGGATGCTTTTACTCAACCGTCCACCAGAAGACTATAGGACAGAATAAGATAGATAGATAGATCTATCTACTAGGGATGTAACGATATTGACGTTATTGCGCTATCGCGGTGGTAAACGTGTCTCGATATCGTCGTGGTTGAGTTACAATAATAAAAGGACAGGTGTCCGTCAAAAAGCAAGAGGAATAAACAGTCCCGCGGAACAAATCATTGTTAACTACATAGACCATGATCCTTTGCGCTGCGTCGTCATACCAACCGTTCTTAAACCAATAGGATTGCACGCGGATTGCACGCGCCACGCTGTCCACACAAGCTCACAGCAAGCCAGCATGGCCGACAGCGATACTTGTAAGGATGAAAACAACAACAACCCCGAAGTTGAGACTGTGCCGGCCCCTGCAGCTTTTAAGTCAGATGTCTGGAAACATTTTGGTTTCGCCGTGTCAAAAAACGCTAAAGGAGAGAAGGTGGTGGACAGACAATGGACTATATGCAAGCACTGCCACAGTAAACTGCGATACAACACGGGAAACACAAGTAATATGCGAAATATGATGAAAAACGTGAACCTAAGCTAACTGATAGTCAGTCAAAAAGCCTTTTAAAAAAACACTGACCTATTTTATTTAAGTTTAAGTTATGTTCCTAAATACCAGTTTTAAAAGGCTGCTTTTATTTTCCTTGCACATTTAAACCTGACTTAACTTGATATTTGTTTGCACTTAAAGGGAATTCCCTATTGTTTACAATTGTTCTAGTTGCTTCTTAACTTGAACATTGCACAGAAGAATCAACAGAATATTGATGTTCCTGACTACAGCTTGCACTTTAAAAGCACTATGTGATCAGCGTTTTATGTTGTAATGATCCATAAATACAACAATAAATTGCCTGTTGACTGGCAAAAGCAGAAAAAATGTCTGTATTTTTTTGCTATTAACATCACAAACACTATCGTGAGCTATTTAACAATACCGTGAGCTTTTCCACAATATCGCAATAAATATCGTACCGTGAGGTCAATATCGAAATTATATCGTACCGTGAGATTTTGATATCGTTACATCCCTACTATCTACAGAAAAGTTTGACCCTATTTGGAACATAGACAATCTTGCAGGTAATTAATGTTTTTTTATTTGTGATTTATTTGAATTCTGGGCCCAAAAAACAAGACGTTTGACAGCCATTGATGCTGATTAAGCCTTTAATTCATTCTGTAGTCGCTCCAGTGGCCTACTGAAAAACCCATCTGCAATAAGTAGAAAACATGTTTGAATTAATGCAAAATCCAAAGTTATTTTGGACTTATTTTCAGTTAATTGTGTCCTGTGTTAGTCACACAGTTACATTAAAATGTGTCCTGCTAGCTTAATAAGCATTTTAATTCAAAATCTAACTCATGGAACTGAAGTGTTTTGGTGTAAGAGGAATACCTGAGCATCAATAGAGACTGCGAGAACCTTCTATCTTTGTGTTTGTGTGTATGTGCGCGTGTCTGTGTGTATGTGTGTGTGTGTGTGTCTGTGCCTGTGTGTGTGTGTGCGTGTGTGTGTCTGTCTTCTTTCTGTGTGTGTGTGTGTGTGTGTCTGTGCCTGTGTGTGTGTGTGCGTGTGTGTGGGTATGTGTCTGTGTGTGTGTGTGTGATTGTGTGGATATGTGTCTGTGTGTGTATCTGTGTGCCTGTGTGTGTGTGTGTGTGTGTGATTGCGTGGGTATGTGTGTGTGTGTGATTGCGTGGGTATGTGTGTATTTGGGTGCCTGCGTGTGTGTGCGCCTGTGTGATTGTGTGGATATGTATCTGTGTGTGTATTTGTGTGCCTGCATGTGTGTTTGTGCCTGTGTGTGTGTGTGTGTGCGTGGGCGCTTGGTACTTGGTCGTCCCCTGTGGCTCAGTCCTCTCTGATGGCAGTGATTTAGGAGCAGCCATTAGAGGCAAAGCGTCGTTAATCCATCCCACCGAGTGGAGTGATAAAAGTTTCATTAAAGCATCGATCACTCGCCTCTGTCACCGGGCGCAGCGGCCGGGTCAGCATGTTGCCACACTGGAAACACCTGTGAAAGCCTGAATATCACGCTATCTATCAACCTCTTTATAGCGACAGCGGGCGTGGGAGAGAACAAAAGGACGTCGGAGGAGTGTTTCCGACATGATTTCTGACAAATAAAAACTTCAGTGGGTTGAGAGTGACTTCGCACATGACTGATCACGAACATCGAGACGGTGAATCCAGGAATGTGTCTCTTTTAAAGGCACTCTTTTACGCTGATTTAATAAGTATTTCTCATTACGCAGGTCACACCTCAGCAAAACTCAAACTCTAACACACAAGGCACACGTTACTGTTCAGTGCTGAGTTGTGAGTGTACCAATTATTAAATGTAAATCCATTTAAATCGGTTCATTGCGCCTTGATGGGGATGAAAATGTGCTGACTCTCACCCAGAATACCAGATATGCAGATTTCCAACAAGTCCAATTCAAATTGACCCGTTTACCTATATCAGCGTCTTTTTAATTCCCCAAAATAACATGATTGATTCCACCCAACGCTCTTTGCCAAGTACAAATCTCTACTTTCATTAATTTTGGGGCGTCTTATTCAATTTTATAGCATTGTAAAACAAATGGAAGTGTTTTTGAAATAGTATTGAGTAAAAGTTGACATATTCCAGTCTGTGATTATCATCAACATCCATTCCTTTAATTTTAGTCTCAATAATTCCTAATTTCTGCTTTTCTAACTCAAACATTAGGTATAATTTCCTATAAATGAGGTTTATTGACCATAAATTCCAAAAATAACTGTAAAACTAAAGTTAATAAGTTAGTGTTACGAAGTGTTGAACATTGAAAAAAGCGTCAGAAGTGTTGAAAAAGGGACAAAAACGTAAGAAAATGTAAAAAAAAAAAAATGATTTTCTTGAACAAGCCAAGGATTTCCTGAATCAATTGGATTCTGTTTCACAAGGTCTCGATTCCATTACCATATTTCCCGTCTACATATTTTAATACCTGCAGTCTGTAATCTGCACAATAATTATTTTGGGGGGCATTTTGTTTGAGTTGAGTCTTTCTCAGTTGTCTTTAGAAGCAGCATATCGTTGTCACCAGCCTAGAGCGCCATCTCGCGGCTGTAGACGGTGATGTTTTCAGTATTAATTAACATGTAAAATCATGTTAAATTATATAGATATTTTGATATATAAGTCGCAGGACCAGCCAAACTATGAAACTTGACTTATAGTCCAGAGAATACGGTACATTTCCATCCATTATGTTAGGAGAAATTTCAGTGCAATATCAATTTTTTGGGTACAAAAGAGATTCTCAGAGATCTTCTGCTGTAAATCGACCTGTCAATTATTCTTCATAATGCACCATTAAAGGTTTACATTATTACATTAAAGATTACATTAAAAGTGCTCTAAGAGACGTTGGGTGACGTCACTTCTTGTTCAAAAACCACGAAACAAACACAAAAGGAAAAGAAGAAGAAAACCAGTATTTACCAAGGCGTTGAACCCGGCTCAGCCAATCAGAATCAAGGATGCAGAAGCTTCAGTTTGTCCCTCTAGAACAACACACAGCAACGTTTTCTGAGGTGCAGCTATGCATGTAAACATCAGTGGTTGTCACAAAAGTCAAGAAAATTCTATTGTTTTTATATCTTTGGAGTAAAGCTGTGCAGCCAGCTGTTAACTAGAGTTAAGGTGCTGCACTGAAGATGCTACATCTAACAGGAAACTGCTGACGGAGGGAGAGGACGTGGACACAGCCTAATGGACAGTTAGCCGCCTGCAGGCTTCTGGCGGGATGAGTTTGCCTCCCCGGTGAGGTTGTTCATCTCCTCACAGCTGGATACTCTCATAGCAAATATGTCAATACACACCATAAGGCTGACGGCGGTTCCACACACACTTAATCGCTTGTTGGTGGTGGTAGCACGTACAGATGCTAACAGTGATGCTGTGGTTCATCTCGCAGTTGTCCGTCCACTAGGATTAGGGTGTGTCTGACAGGGTGTGTGTGTGTGTGTTTTTATTTGCTTATATTAATAAAATATGTACTAATAATACAAAATAATGTATTGAAGTAATTCAAAATATGCTAGTGCACTTTATTTTATAATTTTGAATTCTGGAAAAAGTGGCTGGTTAAATTGGGCATCGAAAGTTAATTGTGTGTCAAGGCAGTATGAGCACTATACAACAAACCAACAGCGAAGATAAAGCCAGGTGTCAACATCTGGTGGGAAGCCTGAAATGAAGAGCGAAGGCTGTTAGAGCAGCATGGCCTGTTTTACTATCATTTATGGGAGTAAAGTCTGGCATGTATTGTAAATGTACAGTGAGGAAAATAAGTATTTGAACACGCTGCAAGTTCTCCCACTTAGAAATCATGGAGGGGTCTGAAATTGTCATCGTAGGTGCATGTCCACTGTGAGAGACATAATCTAAAAAAAATATCCAGAAATCACAATGTATGATTCTTTAACTATTTATTTGTATGATACAGCTGTAAATAAGTATTTGAACACCTGTCTATCAGCTAGAATTCTGACCCTCAAAGACCTGTTAGTCTGCCTTCAAAATGTCCACCTCCACTCCATTTATTATCCTAAATTAGATGCACCTGTTTGAGGTCGTTAGCTGCATAAAGACACCTGTCCACCCCATACAATCAGTAAGAATCCAACTACTAACATGGCCAAGACCAAAGACCTGTTAGTCTGCCTTCAAAATGTCCACCTCCACTCCATTTATTATCCTAAATTAGATGCACCTGTTTGAGGTCGTTAGCTGCATAAAGACACCTGTCCTCCCCATACAATCAGTAAGAATCCTACTACTAATAAAAATGGCGTGTTCAAATACTTATTTTCCAAACTGTATGTCTGAGCTGATTGCACAAAGATGAAATTAATATCAACGTTCTTAATGAAATCTTGTTGAGACACCAAACAAAAATCTTTTAAGTACTTTTACTTGTTTTCCGCATTTCACTGAACATCTTTTGTCGTTTTATATCACCTCGTTATCTTACCGTGGCGTTCCAGCCCTCATTACTATCATAGCTGCCCTCCGGGCCGAGCAGCCGTCCTGCAGTCACACATCTGTAATGAATAAATGATTACATATTCTCTGAGAGAGTAGTTTCCCTGGAGCTGTTCCTTCGTCCCGCTTGTGCTCCTGATTCAACCCCCCCCCAGATGCTGAGGTGAAGCAGGTTTATATCATTGTCCTATTTATTGTGAATCTTTCATCTCCATGCTGCCCAGATGTGGCGTTCAAGCTGGCCCAGATATTAGCAGAGAGATATTCATCACGCCTTCGTCGCCCCGTGTGGTTCACGCTCGCTGGTATTGGGGCTCTGCGGGACACGAGTGCTTTAGGCAGCAATAAAAGAGATTTTCCACTCGAGATATTCAATAAAATGATATCAAAGCTCTGCTTGAAATGAGAACAATAAATGACCCTTTCATTATGGGCTCGATTGGTTTGCAAGTGTGGTTACCTAAAAAGGATTTCAATGTTATTTTAATGATTTTTTTAAATGTATGGATGAATGAAGTCTTTCCCAAAGGAGGACTTCCATTTCTAGTTGAGACAGGCCGGGAGGATCTCGACCTCCTTTACCCCCAAGAACCTCCTGAAAATGAAATGCATTTATTTCTTCTTATTTATGTATTTTCATGACAGTATTTCTCTAAAAACACAAGGTTAACAATGTTGATCTATATTAAGAATAACAATAATTGGAATTGATTAAATGTATTTGTAATTAAAGTTGAATTGGACTCAGTTGAACTCATCTTTAGCTTGCTTTGACAGTATGTCATCTAGTGCTAGTATGATTATTTTTTATTGTTGCTTAATCTGTGGATTATTAATTAAATAAAATGTCAGAAAAATGTGTTTCCCAATAAGCCCAAGACGACGTCTTCAAATGTCTTTTGTCCACAACTTGACAATATTCAGTTTACTGTCACAGAGGACAGAAGAAACTAGAACATGTTCACATTTAACAAGCTGACATCAGAGAAGTTTGACGTTTTATTAAAAAGGACTCAAACCTGTTAATTGATTATCAAAATTTGCCATTCATCCATCCGTCCATTCATCCATCGTCATCCGCTTAATCGGGGTCGGCAGCTCCAGTGAGGACCCCAAACCGCCCTTTCCCGAGCCACCCTAACCAGCTCCGGCTGGGGGATCCTGAGGCGTTCCCAGGCCAGGGTGGAACTAGTCCTGGGTCTTCCCCGAGGTCTTGACGTTCCACGTCCCCAGAGCCAGTCTCTGCTGCCCGGTTCTGGTCCGTCGAGGCCTCTGTTCTGCACCGCCACCCATGTGGCAGGGCACCCGACCCCAGCGGTTCCTCCCACAGGTGGTGGGCCCATGGGATGGAGGGGGGGACTGAGCCGGCTCCGTGGCAAACCTGGCCACCAGACGCTCGCTGTCGAGCCCTCCAATGGGACCTGGCTCTATCTATCTGTATATATATATATATACACACACACACACAGACACAATGTGGTTTCTCTCGTGTGTTTTTTAGCTGCGAGTGTTTGCCGGCTCTTGGCTCACGCAGCGGGAGAGGGACTGCAGCAGTCCGCTGCCGGCTGTGTGGAGGAGGCTGTGTAGCTCGCAGCTAGCGCTCACCCCTTGATCATCCCCCCCCCCCAGAGAGTTAAAAGAGAACCAAACAGGAACACCGGCACTGCTGTGTTTTTCACCCTCCAACTGCACTTCATAATCTTTTTTTAGATGGGACGCTGATGTAATGTTTTGACGTCAGAAAGGAGTGCGCAGCGTTGGGGGAGGTGGAAAATGATTGAGAAACAATGGAGCCGTAAGTTCACGTCATTAACACGAGTCTGTGGAGTCAATATGAGCCAGAGGGAATAAGCTGTACCAAAAGGAAAGTTATATTTTATAATACAACCTGAGGCTCAACGTACAGTATTTTATTCGTGAAGTTAAGCATGTATCAATATGAAAATTTAACCTTTAGTGACCTTTGTGGCAGTATTTTTAAAAGTGTGTTCAACGCCTTTAGCAGCAATTGTTTTCCTGCATGTTCTGCAGACAGGATAACTATCTTCACCATTCTTATAATAACCAGAATATGTCCATGCTTCAGACTTATAGTCCTCTCAGAGGGCTGATAAATGTCCTGAGTGACGTCATCTCCTCCTTCCGCCATGATTCCAACTTCAAGAGACGCACGTTGGAGTCTACGCAGTGATCCTGACTATTATACTGACTATATACTATAGAGATTGGCATGGTTTCATTTCATTTAGACTAATAGCCGGTTTAATTTGCATTGAGAGACGATCTCATGGAAAGTAGGGGGGTGTATACTTATGCCCCCTGTATTTTAACATAGGGGGGTGTATACTTATGCCCCTGTATTTTAACATAGGGGGGTGTATACTTATGCCCCCTGTATTTTAACATAGGGGGGTGTATACTTATGCCCCTGTATTTTAACATAGGGGGGTGTATACTTATGCCCCTGTATTTTAACATAGGGGGGTGTATACTTATGCCCCTGTATTTTAACATAGGGGGGTGTATACTTATGCCCCTGTATTTTAACATAGGGGGGTGTATACTTATGCCCCCTGTATTTTAACATAGGGGGGTGTATACTTATGCCCCCTGTATTTTAACATAGGGGGTGTATACTTATGCCCCCTGTATTTTAACATAGGGGGGTGTATACTTATGCCCCCTGTATTTTAACATAGGGGGGTGTATACTTATGCCCCTGTATTTTAACATAGGGGGGTGTATACTTATGCCCCCTGTATTTTAACATAGGGGGTGTATACTTATGCCCCCTGTATTTTAACATAGGGGGGTGTATACTTATGCCCCCTGTATTTTAACATAGGGGGGTGTATACTTATGCCCCCTGTATTTTAACATAGGGGGCTGTATACTTATGCCCCTGTATTTTAACATAGGGGGCTGTATACTTATGCCCCTGTATTTTAACATAGGGGGCTGTATACTTATGCCCCCTGTATTTTAACATAGGGGGGTGTATACTTATGCCCCTGTATTTTAACATAGGGGGGTGTATACTTAAGCCCCCTGTATTTTAAGGAAGAACATTTTTAATTAAAGCATTAAGATCAATTCCCAAAAGATAATTTTTTTCCTCTTTGTAGCTAACTTTAGCCTGGGCTCATTAAGTTATGAGCAGCGCTGTATATGATCTCTGTGTTTGAATGAAAATAGTCTCGCAGGGATTCCTGAAGACATGAGCAGACAGACGGCTCAATCCCAGAGTCTTCTCTCCTGCCGGTCTGTCCCAGAGCTGGACCCGTCTTTCCTGGGATTACGGCGTGCAGGGGGGACATGTGATGACTGACGCCATGTGCAGTATATGGGGAAACAAACATGGAGGCCAGAGTGGTTTTGTGTGGAGTTGTTTGTTTGGGGATGGGCTTTGGATTTCACACGTGCTGAAAGGATTGGAGCGAGATCAAGCCCACTCTCAACTTTCCTCCCCCCACACATCCCTTTTCTTTCCACCCGTCATTCCAGTTGTGAAGGAATATAGAGCAATGAAAGCTTAACCCCCCCCGCGCGCTCCCCTCACCACCAGCACACACAAATGCAGCTGGTTTGTAGCAGCTCCTAAACCCCCATCCTCATAAACCCCCTCGTCGCTCTGCGGATGAACTCGTGCTCCACTTTTCCATCAATCCACGCAGACTTTGGGGAATCCCTTTGTGTCTGCTGTGGAATAGCAGTATATTAAAACGTGGCGAGGTAGAGGATATATCTTCTACAAAATTTGATTTGATGAGGAGACAAAGACATAAAAGTGTCATGCATTTTGGGAGGCTCAGGGCCAATTTCATCCCCCAAAGACAAATAGAAAAGGCTCAGTCTTTGGGCTTCTTTTTGTAAAATATATTGATAATGAAAGCACCACTTTTAGCACACAAACATAGCTGGGATTAGCAGCGGATGGCGCCGTGTCCCAGTTTTGTTCAGTTGAACGTCATAATTGTCAGTAGGAGCCCAATTGTGTCAATGGAGGACGGATGATTGCTGCTACTGACGGATGAAAGACCTTAAGTGTGTGTTTCTGGTGTGTGTGTGTGTGTGTTGTTGGTGCGTCTGTATTTGGACTGGATGGCAGCAGTCTGTCTGGCAGGGAGCTGGGAAATGTAGTGATGTACATGTATATGTATTTTTACAAGCCATTGTTTTGACATGAGCTTTTGTCCTACACTGAATTTACATTGCAACATAAAAAAAAGTTTTTTTAAAGGCTTTTTGTAGCCTTTAGACAGATACAGTATGAAAGAAGAAGGTTTAATATGATTTATGTCAGTTGTTCAGTCCAGACTGCTTATCTATTGTCAACCCGGTCTCACGGCAGGTCGTCAAATGGTCACGTTATTTAGATTTATTGATTCGTCAACAGGGACACGATTTCCTTGTTTCGGACTCTGGGGGACGCAACAACGGGGAAAGATGCTTCCCATTGAAATACATTACTTTAAAAATGTGTGCTCACCACCACGAACAAAATGAGAAAATCGTGTCCCTGTACACGAATCAATAGATTAAATAACGTCACCATTTCACAACCTTCATTCCATTCAAAATCGATTTTTGATTCAAAAACTATTCTCAGTTAGTAGTTACCTTTCCCATGTGATAATATAAATGCTCTACCAACTGAGCCAGAGCTTCAATCTATCGGTAAAGCTTTAATCGATTAATAAATGTGAATTGATTCATTTTTTTTGCACACCCCAAGTGGATAGATTGCCATGAAAGAGTGATCCTGTAACTTTTTATCTAGCGCCATCATCAGGTCAGAATGATATGAACTTACAGAACTTATGACTTCAGTTGAACTTATGACAGTTCAAATGGAAATAGGCATGTTGAGTATGCCTAAATGTAAAGAAATACAGGTCGTGGGTGAGAAAACTCAGATTTAATTTACCATCGACCATCAAAGCTGAAACCCAGACTGAGGATGATACATTAATAAATACAGCTGTAACTTCTGCATCAGGTTTCCAGCCTGTAGCTGCGGTCAGAGACAAACAGACCTCTAGTAAATCAGACCACAAACTGATATTTGATATTTCGTGAGAAGTTTCTCACACTGTCAGGATGACAAACTGAAGCGGGAGAACTGCTGTGTACATTATAAATGAATGAGTGATCAGATGCGTGGGAACGGGAGGACGATGTAGACGGGAATGTTCCGGCAGGTGGAAGAGATTCAGATGAGGAGAGACAGCAGCTCCACTCAACATGACATCTTCTGTGTCTGTGTCGGCTCTGCTGGAACACCTGACCCAAACTCCAGTCATGGTGCAATCTTCCCCATGTGTACACAACAGAGTAGAGCTGTCAGTCTTCCTATATAATACAAATTGAATTTCATTTATTATTTAATGCTCAAATGCTGCCTGTTAAGTATGTACTAAGTAACTTAGACTGCATTGTCAATGCCACAATCAGCATGTGGTGGTTGTTACATACTCTGGGCCGGTTACCGATTTCAAGGCATGAAAAAGTCACTGTTTCAAAACCACTACTTTTTTTGAGCATATATATGCATATAAAACATATAAATAAAGAAATAAAGATAAAGTGGATAAAGACACGCATGCTAGGTAGGACTACAGTTGAAAAATAGCCGTTTGACTAACACTGGCGCATTTACAGAAATGTTGATTAATGTTCATTGTCCTAATCAAATAGATAAATATATAAATTAATTAATTAAATCCCACTTCCTGCCAGTGTCTAGTGTGTTTAACCCTTGTGTGGTGTTCATATCTTTGTTATACAGCCAATGATCCGGCGCCGGTGGACCCACCCCATTATTAGGCTTTTAAATCAATACAGACATAACAATTCATGTCAAAAAAATACTTACTAGATGTTTACTTTAGCTCAATTACCAATGATGTATACATCATTTATGGTTCATATTTGCCATTTACTGCTGTGAGATCACATTTATGATCGGATGATCATTTTTGTTTTTTGTGAGAAAACACGGACTTTCAATTATAAAAAAGGGAAAGAAAATAGAAACAAGATGTTTGATCATTACTGGCGCTTATTTCTTAGAACTTAATCAGAAAGTTTGAAATGTAGTATTTTTCTATGGGAATAGCCGGTGCAGAAAGAAAACATAGTTACTGTACGTAGCACCTACATTTAAATACACTCGGGTCCAGGCCAGTGAGTTTGAGTTAGAAGAAATAAGAAATATCACCTTACAAGGGTTAAAAATAAAATACATTGTGTTCAATGGGAACATTTTTCTATTTGTTTTTTACTTTCAAAACAGCGTCTTGTGTACCTGCAGGTTGGGCTGCAGTGGAGGGGGAGCTGTCCCTGGTGCTGAACCAGCACAGACCGCTGAAAGTCTCTGCTGCATTTGGGAATACTTCCACTCCTCGTTATCTAACCTTCAGCTTTCTGCAGACAAAGGGGCCTGGGGGGAGCGGCTGCTAATTTGAAATGGCCGGAGTGATTTGTGTCAGCGCGCTGTGAGTCTAAATGACGACCCAGAGAATCATCCGCATTAAAAGCTCCCCACGTAGCAAGCCGCGCTGCCACGATTTCTTTGATCTACCGCGAGCCTCAGGAGCATACAACTCCAAATCAAAGCAACAGACACACACACACACACACAAACATGCATGCACACACACACACACACACACACACACACACACACAAACATGCATGCACACACAGACTTCCCTTTAGCCTTGGGGCTGTAATTTGTCTTCTGCCATCCCTCTCCTTAGAGATTGGTATTTATGTAGATTATTGCTGGAAAGTAGGTTAAGATGAATGGTGTGAGCTGTAGCCAATACAAGCACCATTAGCTGCCTCCGAGGCTACATCTACTGTACATGATCAAGTTTTGGTGTAGTCGTAGTCTGGACGGGCCCAACCAGAGAGCTGTAGAACCATAGCTTACACACCTTCCAGTAGTAGTTCCACCTCGTTGTCGCTCCAAGCTAATGAATCCCTGCTCTTACTTTTCACCGCTGTTGTTCTTTCTCCAAAGTGTTTTTTTGTATTTTTAACTTCCTGTTCACATCGGCACACACATGCCCAGTGTGTGTGAATAGTCATGTGATACGTGTTGACATGGACGCGGACTAGTTCTGCTACTGGAGATCATTTTGGTCTCAAAATGAAAATGTAGTAGTGTAGATGTAGCCTGAGTAGAATGCAGAAGCCAGTCAGTGCAGCGATGGTGAGGATTGTGTGCATACGTATGTGTGTGTGGGTTGTTTTTTATTTTTGTGGGGGATGGGGCTGCCAGTATACCATCTGGTCTTCATACTGGATTCTCCCAGTCTAAGCTGTAATTGGGCCAGGAGTGTGTTTTGTGTGAGCTGCTGTTTCCTCGTAAAGTTAGAAAAACAACGTGAAATAGAATCCCCCAGAAACCCCCATTAACAACATTTGACAACAAGTCTTTACAAGCCAGTATTCTGTAGGGATGTAACGATACACTCAACTCACGATTCAATACGATTCCCAATATGACTTCCTCTGAAATGTGTGAAAAATATTTCTTTATTTATATGAACTGAACAAAACAACAGCTATGTCCTCTTATCAAAAGTGCCACAAAAACGTCGAAAAAAACTGCCAAAAACGTAACAAAAGCTGCAAGAAGGTAGAAAAAAAGTGACAAAACCGGCAAAAAAAAGCACCAAAGATATTGAACAAAACAACAAAAACATTGAATTAATGAGAAAAAAGAGCCGTTTGTAATCTTCACACATTTCTATCCCGATGCACGCTGCATCGCTGACATCAGCGGTGCATTCTGACTGGTTTCGTCATGTTACTGCCGTGTTTATTAGCTTCCACGGTTTCCTATAAACCCCCCAACCCCCCCGACCCCGACCCCCTATAAACCCCCCAACCCCCGACCCCCCAACACACAGAGCAGAGCTGCTTTCTGCTTCTACATGGGCCTTAAATGTCAGGCTCTCTGCACCGGCTTGAGATTACATTTGATTGAGACATTTATCAGAAAGGAAAAATAGCTCTCTGACCTTTTGAAAGCTTTCCCCCCTGCAGAATAAAAGTGTTTTTAGTAGATACACACACACACACACACACACACACACACAGACAAACAAACACACACATACACACAGACATGTTTGTGGCACTATCTTTGTGGGGACCCTTCATTAACATAATGCATTCCCTAGCCCCTAACCATAACCATCACAACTAAATACCTAACCTTAACCTTTACCCTAACCTTAACCATCACAACTAAATACCTAACCTTAACCTTTACCCTAACCTTAACCATCACAACTAAATGCCTAACCTTAACCCTTACCCTAACCTTAACCATCACAACTAAATACCTAACCTTAACCTTTACCCTAACCTTAACCATCACAACTAAATGCCTAACCTTAACCCTTACCCTAACCTTAACCATCACAACTAAATACCTAACCTTAACCTTTACCCTAACCTTAACCATCACAACTAAATGCCTAACCTTAACCCTTACCCTAACCTTAACCATCACAACTAAATGCCTAACCTTAACCCTTACCCTAACCTTAACCATCACAACTAAATGCCTAACCTTAACCTTTACCCTAACCTTAACCATCACAACTAAATGCCTAACCTTAACCCTTACCCTAACCTTAACCATCACAACTAAATGCCTAACCTTAACCCTTACCCTAACCTTAACCATCACAACTAAATGCCTAACCTTAACCCTTACCCTAACCTTAACCATCACAACTAAATGCCTAACCTTAACCCTTACCCTAACCTTAACCATCACAACTAAATGCCTAACCTTAACCCTTACCCTAACCATCACAACTAAATGCCTAACCTTAACCCTTACCCTAACCTTAACCATCACAACTAAATGCCTAACCTTAACCCTTACCCTAACCTTAACCATCACAACTAAATGCCTAACCTTAACCCTTACCCTAACCATAACCATCACAACTAAATGCCTAACCTTAACCCTTACCCTAAACTTAACCATCACAACTAAATGCCTAACCTTAACCCTTACCCTAACCTTAACCATCACAACTAAATGCCTAACCTTAACCCTTACCCTAACCTTAACCATCACAACTAAATGCCTAACCTTAACCCTTACCCTAACCTTAACCATCACAACTAAATGCCTAACCTTAACCCTTACCCTAACCTTAACCATCACAACTAAATGCCTAACCTTAACCCTTACCCTAACCTTAACCATCACAACTAAATGCCTAACCTTAACCCTTACCCTAACCTTAACCATGACCTAATTCTAACCCTAATCCTAAAACCAGGTCTTAACCCTCAAACAGCCCTTTAAAGTTGTGGGGTCCAGCATTTTGGCCCCACAAAGCTGTTAGGACCCCACAAGTATATTTTCCTGGTTTTAGTACCTCACAAATGTAGTTTAAACAAGACCACACACACACACACACACACACACACACACACACACACACACACACACATCTAATATGTAGGGATGTCTATCTGTTAATATTGTTTCTCTAAATGCCATTTCGTTGGTAAGCTGGTCTCCCTGCTCCTGCGTGTGATTGGTGTCTGAGATAAGACAGTTATTGGTATTATCTCCCACGTGTAACTCAACATCAGCGTGCGTCCGTTCCTCACAATCACTCCTGCGGAAAATCATGGTTCCTGCAACCGATGTGTGCCGAGAATGCTTCCTCAACATGTTGTGACATTATTAAATTTAATTTTAAACAGCAGAGTCTTTAAAGGACTAATACAGCAAAACTACAGAAATCTTAAACCTCTTACCCCACAGGATGATAGCATTTTGTAACTTTTATATATATCAACACATATGTATCAACAGATTAGACTCTCATGTTTTTTATCATTGTTAATTGATGAGATTTTATGCTTTACAGAATAAACCAGTCCTCTAAACCATACACAGATACGTCTCATTTGTTCCTCCCCTCTAGTCCGACCCTGAGGAGGGTTTCATAAATTAGCTCCTAGCTGTGGCGGGAAGTACGAGCTCATATCTAAACCAGAGAAAGCATCACTCTGATTTTCTGTCATTGTAACAGGCCTAACTATCGGGCTGTCAACATGTCTCTTCTAATTTTCTGTCACAAACAAGGTCTGACACGGGTGTTAGGGACAATAAAATGTCTGCAGCCAGACCAAAATGTGATCTTTGTTCCTCTTCGAAGCGGCGAGCCTGCTGTCGGGCTGAATGGCAGCGCACAGTGTCCCGAGTGCTGTTAATGGGCATATTTGTAAAGAGGAGGGAGCAGGAGGGGGAGCTCTTCTTTTAGGACTAGATAATAAAGGTGGAGGGAGGAGGAGAGGAGGGGGGGATGATGTCATAGCTGCTGCAGACGTCAGGCTGGATGCTTTGTTTCCGCCGGTGGCAGGACTGTCATTTTAAAAGGAAAATTCAAATGTCATTTAAAGCTACAGAATGCCTTTGTCTGTCTGTCTGTACATTCCCATTACATCTATCTGCACATTGACTCAGTTTTTCCACATTTAATTCAATCAGAACTTTAAGGTATCAAACCGGGGTTGAAATCAAAGCCTCCAGGTGAGCAGTGATGTTAATCTCACAGCAGGAAACAATATTGATGACGCGTGCGAGCTTTAAAGAGGGGCTATGCAGGTTTAGACATTTCTTCGCTGTTTTTTCTTGGTTTTTGCTTCCAGAAGTTGCAAGGGTGGTTTTTTCCACTCACAGGTGCAAGGAGGAAGCGAGACGACCACAATTCAACACGAAAAAGGTCATATAACCATTCCCATGACTCTGAAGCTGTTCAGTTAAAATTCAGGTAAATTAATCTTAAAAAACAGCGTAGTTCCCCTTTAAAGGACGAACAGAAAAGACTGAAAACCAACAATGTGTTAGTCCATCTGTCTCTTGGCTCATTGCTTATTGTTTAAGGCTATGTTGTCTTTTTAAAACCACAAATACCGCACTGTAAAAGCTGGTGTGTGTGTGTGTGTGTGTGTGTGTGTGTGTGTGTGTGTGTGTGTGTGTGTGTGTGTGTGTGTGTGTGTGTGTGTGTGTGTGTGTGTGTGTGTGTGCGTGTGTGTGTGTGTGTGCGTGCATCCATCCATCCTACCCTTCAATCGCTCTGTTTTTACATATTTTGCACCAAGTCGGAGTCTCGCTCTCCATCCAAAAGGGGTGTGAAGAATCCCTTTTCCCTTTTTCTTCTTCACTTCCTTCTTCCCTTTATTCATTTATTTTTGGTGTTTTTTTCCCCTTTATTTCAGCGTGACAGTGGCGGTAGGAGAGAGGTGGGGGATGATACACAGCAAAGTGCCGCAGGTCGGATTTGAACCCGCTGCAAAGGCCTTTTTATCATTCACATTCTCTCTTAGTATCCGTCAGTTCAGACAGGATGATCCCTCTTACTCATCAGGCTTTTATTATTACAACACTTGATTGGGATTAAATAAAGAAGAAGACTCTCCTCCTCCTCCTCCTCCTCCTCCTCCTCCTCCTCCTCTTCCTCCTCGCAGCATTGTCAGCGCTCGTGTCTTACCCTCGTCCTTCTCGTTCTATCACCCTCATCTTACTCTCCTCTCCTCTGGGAGCACAGAGGAAATGAGAGGGGGTGAGGTAATTAAATCGCATTCACTGGTGAAAGTGTGTGTGCATGTGTGTGTGTGTGTGTGCTTTTATATTCTCTTGCTCCATGTTGTTCTGCTGAGAGAAGGCACATGGACTCGCGCCTGGCTGTCGTCTCCTCGCACTTTCTGTCAAATTACACACGTTTGAATAGATCTCGTGAACTCATCTTCTCATATCTTTGGCGCTGAATCATGAAACTAAATGGCCTTTCTTACCATCGGCAACAATAAATTGGCTTCCTGTCCTGAAAAATGATGCATCGTGCAACCGACTCAGCGTTGCAGTCTGTGGTGATTCACCAAAATGTAAGCAAGTTAAGCCAACAGCTAACTAGTCATATGTATCATTGAGTGATGAAAACATGCGAACAAACCAAAAATTTCAAATTGCATTTCATAAAAACATGCCAAATTACAACATGTTAGTTGCCTATTTTATTCTGAAGATAACATCACTAAGTTCGCTAAGACGTTGTTACTCTGCTGGAAGATTTTAACCCTCCTCTTGTCCTTTTTCAAAATGTTTCTATGTCAGAAATTTGGGTTTCCTTCAACCAAACTGTCCAAAAAAATAACTTGGATGGTTCCCAACAACGCTCTTCACAAGTTAAATAACTTATCAGTTCACTATTTTCATTAAATTTGGGTGTTTTATTTCCTTTTATAGCATATGCAGAAAAACAAAATTGATTAAAGAACACTGGAAACGTGACAGAAATGTAGGGAAGAAAACAAAAATGTCCCAAAAAATGCTGAAAAAATCGACAGAGACAAGGGAAAAAGTGACAAAGAGCTTTGGGAAAAGTGAGAAAACGTCAAAAAGTGACCAAAAATGTCGGAGAAAGCTTCAAAAACAAAACAAAATGTCCTAAAAAATTGACAAAGAACTTTGGGAAAAGTGACAACATGTGTCTGGAGGTTTTAACTTTACATTTTGACCCTGAAAAAGCAAAATTTGCATGGTCTAAATGATCTTGTATCCTATAAACCTGATGGGGGGGTCCTATAAAGCCTCATTCATCTGACCTACAATATCTATTTGTCCATTTTCTTCTCCTTTCTTTATTTCCTCTCCTATTTCTCTTTCCTCTCATCTCCTTTCTTTGACTCTCTTCTCTTCCTCACTCCTCTTGTCTCTCCTCTCCTCTCCTTCTCTCCTTTCCTTTATTTGTTGTGTGCTTCTTATTATATTGAGGAAAATGGGCCAACATAGGGACTTTAAAAACCAGAAGCCTCCTTACCTCCCCTGTCCTCTCCTTCTTTCCTTTCCCCCTCTCTCCTCCTCTGTTCTTTGGTCTCATTCTATCAGTCTAGCAGAGACTTCTCCACATGCAAAAATAAACCCATTTCACAACCAAACTATTCCTCCTTTTTAAACCTCCCTTCACTGTGCTCACCCTCCTCCCTCTGTCTCTGTCTCTCTGTTGGTCTATCTGTCTCTGTTATGTCTGCTTATTCAGTGGAAGTGACAGCGTTTCTCTCCTCTCCTCATTCGCCGCTCCACCAATCAGATAACCATCGATCGGACGTCCTCAGACATGAGCGAGTGAAGACGGGTCCTCATTTCGACCGTCCCCTTCCTCCGTTCTACACATTCATTCTCTTTGGTTTCTTTTTCTTTCCTTTTTTCTCCCAAAACCTTCTGATGCTCACACAGCGGAAGTTACATCACACCAGGACATTTCCCCGTTTGTCATTGGTCTGCCCAAGTTGGGTTTTTTCCCACTCGCCTTCTCTGTTATGTAAAGCTGACCAATTAGGAGCACGGCTTCCTGGCCCTCCGGTCACGGAGCTGCAGAGACCATGGAGTCATAATTAGCAGAGCAGACATCCTTTACAGTGGGTGTATGTGAGGGCCACCCTGCTCCGCAGACCGGGTGACGCGGTGCGCCATAAATCTGCTGCTGGTTTCATCCTTCCCGAGAGAGGGTGCGGGTCTGAGTTCTGTGTCAGGCTGTTTTCTCACCAACCATTTGTACATATAGCTCCGAAAAGTAAAGGCACTGCAATTCTGTGTTCCACCTATTTATTACTGTCAGCACCACATTGACTGCTGCTGTGTGGCGGCGCTGTGGACCATGTAGGAAGGGGGCAGGGGGGGGGGTTTGGGTCATTAAACACAGAGCTTTCAACCCAGGGAGCAGAGTTCACATCCCTGGGAAAGATTATCACCTAGGATACGCGTGTTTGTGACCCGGGAGTGTTTTAATCCAAACAAACATTTTTCTCATGTATTATCGGCTGATATCAGTATTGGTATCGGCATTTATAATGGCTGATAAATCAATATTTAAAAAAACGGACGGTTAACCATGTTATGAGTGTTGGTGTTGCATAGTCTGTCCACCAGAGGACGCTCTACAACGTTTACAACGACTTTACATTTCATATCTTAAGTTTATTTTTATACATTTAATTTATCAGAACTTTAAAGTGCCCATATTATTACTTTTTCTGGGATTTGGGGGGTTATTTTGTGTCTCTGGTGCTTCCACATTTATGAATGTCCTCTGATCCGGTTTCTGAATGTCCTCTGTCTTCAGTCTCCGGGTGAGCTGTCCAACATCTGCACGGCTTTCTACGTCCCTAGAGACGAGGGGGCTAACCGTAGCACGCTAGCTCGTTCTCAATGGAAAACACTGCTCCAACAGCCACTAGTTAACCATAATCTCCAAAAGAACTACTTCCTGTCCCTGTTCTACTTCCTGTCCCTGTTCTGCTGGTATTCCACAAGTGTCCCTCGTCTAGAAGAAGTCTCCCAGCTAATCCTGCCTTGGACTGACCAAA
This sequence comes from Etheostoma nigrum, assembly GCA_029931835.1. NCBI lineage: Eukaryota > Metazoa > Chordata > Actinopteri > Perciformes > Percidae > Etheostoma > Etheostoma nigrum. The sequence goes on from CM057237.1 coordinate 37,499,752, forward strand.
GCTGGAGAAAGAGTTATCAGCTGATGGATCTTAACGAGCTACTGAGCATGTGCAGCTCCCAACAAAGATAGGATAGAAGTGAGATGTCTCACTCTGAAGATAAAACAGAGACCTAAACACACAGGGTGAAACCAGGATCTGCAATGTGCAGTACAACCAAAATATGGAGTTTTTTGAAAATGAAACCATGTAAATTTATTCTGGTACAACCTCAAAATACAATTATAAACCTGAAAATGAGCAGAATATGGGCGCTTTAAGACATTTTGATGTTCCTCTGTTCTGTTGTAAAACAAGTTTATTTTGAAACTGTATTATCATATTGTTTTAATAAAGACTCATAAATAACTACAAATAAGTTATATTAGGGAAATATGTTTAAGCACTTCTGGATTTAAAAAATATATATATATATATATCGGCCTATATATCCAGATATTGGATTTTTAAATCACCAAATATTTGTATTGATATCGGCCTTAAAAATCCTTTATCGGTCTGGCTCTATTAACCAATCATCTTGGTGCCTAAACCTAACTGTTGGCGGCCATGATGCTCTTTTTTTTGTCAGCTAAACTTAACTGTAGCTATAACTGTACCGGCAGGTGAAAAGACCGGCGCCTCACGGTTCTCTGTTCCCCGACTAAAAGTCCCCTTTTGTTGGCTAAACTCAACTAGCAAAGGCCCCTGGAACAGCCAGCAGTTCACGTTGCCCCGTACCTGGTCAAATGTAACTGTAAAGACGCGCTAGTCTTGTTAAAAACGCATGTGACCGCCTGTCTTCACGTGACCATACACCCATATATATATAATGTCAGGAAGAGGCAGTATGTGGTTTACATCAAACTGAATGACTACTGAAAACTCTAGAAAGGCAAAGGAGAGACATTGGGGCTAAATTCTGACATTGACACAGAATTACAATTTTGG
>CM057237.1:37501181-37613681 GCA_029931835.1 Etheostoma nigrum
CAGAAAAACCATGAAAGGCATCCTCACGGGGAAAAACCGGGGATGTTTTAGCTTTGGTCTTACAAAAAAAGGGTAGAAAACAAAAGAGGTGCAAGGGAAAATGTGATGATGGGAAGGATATGTGTGAAAGACTCAGCCCGAGCTTTGGCTGAGCGTTTGAAAGGGTGATCCGTCAAGAGAAGGGCGAGTGCGTATGAAAGAGGGAGCTAAAAATAGTCTGAGTGTCTCTGAAAACATCGTGGAAGGAGCGGAGGAATCACCCCTGCAGCCTCGGGGCAGAAAGACTAACAGAGGAACAGGAAGCCGTGTGTGTGTACGGCTGAATGGGAAGTGATCTGCCTCCAGAGCATGCGTATTGTGTGCTGTAACATCCAGCTTGATGTGTGTGTGAATGTGTGCATGCTGCTTCTTTTTATTCCTTAATGCAAACAGAAAGAAAACAAACACCAAAGAAGGAAAGGCAGGTTGAGTAGAGACGCTGCGAGCTAGACACTTTAGTTTTTTCAGAAGTTTCTTTTCCTTTTTTAAACTGAGAAGCTGCTAGCTGAGAGTTGAATACGCTGCTTTTTTCTATTAAAGGTCCCCTGACATGGTCCTCTTTGGATGCTTTTATATAGACCTTAGTGGTCCCCTAATACTGTATCTGAAGTCTCTTTATATAGACCTTAGTGGTCCCCTAATACTGTATCTGAAGTCTCTTTATATAGACCTTAGTGGTCCCTAATACTGTATCTGAAGTCTCTTTTATATAGACCTTAGTGGTCCCTAATACTGTATCTGAAGTCTCTTTTATATAGACCTTAGTGGTCCCTAATACTGTATCTGAAGTCTCTTTATATAGACCTTAGTGGTCCCCTAATACTGTATCTGAAGTCTCTTTATATAGACCTTAGTGGTCCCTAATACTGTATCTGAAGTCTCTTTTATATAGACCTTAGTGGTCCCTAATACTGTATCTGAAGTCTCTTTATATAGACCTTAGTGGTCCCTAATACTGTATCTGAAGTCTCTTTATATAGACCTTAGTGGTCCCTAATACTGTATCTGAAGTCTCTTTTATATAGACCTTAGTGGTCCCCTAATACTGTATCTGAAGTCTCTTTTATATAGACCTTAGTGGTCCCCTAATACTGTATCTGAAGTCTCTTTTATATAGACCTTAGTGGTCCCCTAATACTGTATCTGAAGTCTCTTTTATATAGACCTTAGTGGTCCCTAATACTGTATCTGAAGTCTCTTTATATAGACCTTAGTGGTCCCCTAATACTGTATCTGAAGTCTCTTTTATATAGACCTTAGTGGTCCCCTAATACTGTATCTGAAGTCTCTTTTATATAGACCTTAGTGGTCCCTAATACTGTATCTGAAGTCTCTTTATATAGACCTTAGTGGTCCCCTAATACTGTATCTGAAGTCTATTTATATAGACCTTAGTGGTCCCCTAATACTGTATCTGAAGTCTCTTTTATATAGACCTTAGTGGTCCCTAATACTGTATCTGAAGTCTCTTTATATAGACCTTAGTGGTCCCTAATACTGTATCTGAAGTCTCTTTATATAGACCTTAGTGGTCCCTAAAACTGTATCTGAAGTCTCTTTATATAGACCTTAGTGGTCCCCTAATACTGTATCTGAAGTCTCTTTATATAGACCTTAGTGGTCCCTAATACTGTATCTGAAGTCTCTTTTATATAGACCTTAGTGGTCCCTAATACTGTATCTGAAGTCTCTTTTATATAGACCTTAGTGGTCCCTAATACTGTATCTGAAGTCTCTTTATATAGACCTTAGTGGTCCCTAATACTGTATCTGAAGTCTCTTTTATATAGACCTTAGTGGTCCCTAATACTGTATCTGAAGTCTCTTTATATAGACCTTAGTGGTCCCTAATACTGTATCTGAAGTCTCTTTTATATAGACCTTAGTGGTCCCTAATACTGTATCTGAAGTCTCTTTTATATAGACCTTAGTGGTCCCCTAATACTGTATCTGAAGTCTCTTTTATATAGACCTTAGTGGTCCCTAATACTGTATCTGAAGTCTCTTTTATATAGACCTTAGTGGTCCCCTAATACTGTATCTGAAGTCTCTTTTATATAGACCTTAGTGGTCCCCTAATACTGTATCTGAAGTCTCTTTTATATAGACCTTAGTGGTCCCTAACACTGTATCTGAAGTCTCTTTTATATAGACCTTAGTGGTCCCTAATACTGTATCTGAAGTCTCTTTTATATAGACCTTAGTGGTCCCCTAATACTGTATCTGAAGTCTCTTTTATATAGACCTTAGTGGTCCCCTAATACTGTATCTGAAGTCTCTTTTATATAGACCTTAGTGGTCCCCTAACACTGTATCTGAAGTCTCTTTTATATAGACCTTAGTGGTCCCCTAATACTGTATCTGAAGTCTCTTTTATATAGACCTTAGTGGTCCCCTAATACTGTATCTGAAGTCTCTTTTATATAGACCTTAGTGGTCCCCTAACACTGTATCTGAAGTCTCTTTTATATAGACCTTAGTGGTCCCCTAATACTGTATCTGAAGTCTCTTTATATAGACCTTAGTGGTCCCCTAATACTGTATCTGAAGTCTCTTTATATAGACCTTAGTGGTCCCCTAATACAGCCAGTAATGATTATTTTCATTGTCAGTGTTTTTGAAAAGAACAATCATCATTACAGTTGGTGATTAAGTTGACATGGCGTCAGTTAGGGTGTGAATATTCTCACCACAGATGCTCAGTCGCTCGTCTCCACTTTCATCCTCCCTCAGAGCAGGACGGATCCTGTCCCGCAAACTGGTAGCTCCGTTACTGATCCTGGCCTGTGTGTGTGTGTGTGTGTGTGTGTGTGTGTGTGTGTGTGTGTGTGTGTGTGTGTGTGTGTGTGTGTGTGTGTGTGTGTGTGTGTGTGTGTGTGTGTGTGTGTGTGTGTGTGTGTGTGTGTGTGTGTGTGTGTGTGTGTGTGTGTGTGTGTGTGTGTGTGTACATGCATGCTCAAGTGTCATATTGATCAACACTTCTTTGTCAGCTCTGTGGATGTCTGTGTTTCGCCTGAACATGCTGTCGTGCTGTGTGTGTTTAATAGAAAGGGAGGGAGGGGGGGGGGTGATAGTCAGTTTATTGTCATTGACACCATGTTGGTACGCACACACACACACACACACACACACACACACACACACACACACGCACACACACACACAGCTCCCCAAGGCCACAGACCTGCTCAGTCACACAGCTGCTCTGAGTCCAGTATTCAGCTGTGTGTGTGTGTGTGTGTGTGTGTGTGTGTGTGGTAACACGGACTCAAAACAGTTCCAGCAAAAACTGATTACATAATTAATAAAGGTGTAATAAAGATGTATTGCACCATGAGAGGTTGATGGTCCCAACACACAATACAACACACAAGTTCCTGTAATGCTACGTATGAAGTCTTCCAGCTAGCGCTGCAACTAACGACTATTTTCATTGTCATTTAATCTGTTGATTATTTTCTGGATGAAAGGATTAGTTGTTCGGTCTCTAAAATGTCAGAAATTGATGAAAAAAGCCCAAGATGACGTCCTCAGATGTCTCGTTTTGTCCCAAACTCCCCAATATTCAGGTGACTGTCACAGAGGAGAGAAGAAACTAGAACATATTCACATTTAACAAGCTGACATCGGAGAAGTTTGACTTATTTTCACACAAAAAGGGACTCAAACTCATCGTCAAAATAGTATTGATTAATGGATTCGGGTTGGTAAATTAAACGCACGTCTGTACATGCAGGATGTGTCTGAATGGAGATGTGACAGGATTTTTCACTTGTCCAAAATGTATTTTTAGGCAAACCTAGAAATATTTCCAGTAAAGAATGAAGTTTACCTGCCAAAATGATTGCTATGTTGTAGTAGGACTGTTTTTCACTGTTATTCAGTGACCAGACAGTCAATCTGGAGAGACATGGTTGCAGATATGCAAATATGGAGGGTTGCACTCTTTGCCTGCAACGACAGCTGAATGCACAGGGAGAAACAGCAGGGTTGTGACTCTGTGATTGGCCCTTGCAATTTGTGTACGATTCTGATTGGTTTAGCAGGAAGGTGAACAGCTGATTTGAGTCAGGTCTTCCTGAGCTACATTTCTTTGTGGGAAAAAAAAATCAAACTTCTCTGATGTCAGCTTGTTAAATTCAAGATTCAAGATTTCTTTATTCTCATACCACAGTACACTTTAGTACAAAAACAGCTTCAAAGAATACAACACAATGTAGAGTGCATGTAGAGTGATAAATATAAATATACCAAGTCTTAAAAAATAAATTAAAAAACCTGAAAATATCAATATCTAGATACTAGATACATACAATTGGGAAAAAGTATAATAAACTTAATTCAGGGCTGTAGTAGCGTCCGGTCTTGGACTCAAGTCCAGACTCGAGACCGTTTTTCTATGGTCTCGGACTTGTCTCAGACTCGCTAGTTTTTAGGACTTGGACTTGTCTCGGCCGCTGGTCTTGCCAGATATGGCTTTTGGGCTTCTGGTCTGGACCAAGTCCAGGTGTCTTTATTAAGTTGATAATAATATTGGAGGGAAAGTGAAACCCAAAATGATTGTCTTGATACTGTCATGCATTTTTTTCCTGTCCTTGACTCGGTCTTGACTTGGACTCGAACCTCTTTGGACTCGGTCTTGACTCGGACTCGACTAGTCCTGGTCTTGGACTTGTCTTGGACTCGAACTAGTCCTGGCCTTGGACTTGTCTTGGACTCGACTAGTCCTGGCCTTGGACTTGTCTTGGACTCGACTAGTCCTGGTCTTGGACTTGTCTTGGACTCGACTAGTCCTGGCCTTGGACTTGTCTTGGACTCGACTAGTCCTGGTCTTGGACTTGTCTTGGACTCGACTAGTCCTGGTCTTAGACTTGTCTTGGAATCGACTAGTCCTGGTCTTGGACTTGTCTTGGACTCGACTAGTCCTGGTCTTAGACTTGTCTTGGAATTGACTAGTCCTGGTCTTGGACCCGACTAAGGTGGTCTTGACTCCAGCCCTGGTATAATTATCCGTATTTAAAGTAAAGTAGTGCTGTAGAGAATAAGGTGCAGTCAGAACAGATTGGACTGTTTTAGTAAATGTGAATATCTTCTAGTGTCTTCTCTCCTCTGTGACAATATACTGAATATCTTTGAGTTGGGGACAAAATAAGACATTTGAGGACGCCGTCTCTGGCGAAAGCATCACAAACCCCATTCCAGCTGTCTGTACCTGTTATATTTCAGTACTAATTTAAACGCCTTGTTGCAAAATCATGTCGGAGTACATGAAGGAGCGTGAGGCAGCCTGACAGGAGCGGATACTTGTGGGAACTAAGGAAATCTGTGATTTCTTCAGGACTGTTGCAGAAAGATTTTCAAAACCCTGTTGTTGGAAGTCCTCGGGCGGCAGAGCGGCAGAGCAGACGTGGGGCTGGGTGGAGATGGTTTTCAGGCTGAATAGTCCCATCTCGTGTTAAAACCTGGTTAGTTAATGCGGTCCGGCAGAAATCAAAAGAAGTCTGAGCCGTGACGCCTACTGGGAATCGCTGTCAGCAGGAAGCTCTCCATGCTGGTGGATTGAGGGATTTTAGCGGAGTAAACATGTAACATAACAGGCATTTGTACAAACAAACATTTGATCTACAAATCAACAAATCCACATGTGGGGGTGTCTTCTCTCCCATATGTTTAACATTGAAGTCATTCAGCAGACAGTTTCAGATATATTCAGTCAAACATTTCCACATTCGTTTTTAATGGAAGTACTGTACCCTCTATCCACCCCCTCCCCCTACTTCCTCGCTCTCATGCTCTGGTCTCGCAGCCAATCAGAGCGAGCGGCGTGCAGACAGGCAGTAGGTTTGTATTTGGGTCAAAACGGCAGGATGCCGAGTCAGCGTACGGAGCCACAGAGCTGCTGGCACTGGACTGCTCGGTGAGTCAAACACGTCCCGGTACTGTGAGGGAACTGGGAAGTTCATCACCGCAAAGGTGTGGTGGTCCTCTGTCTGAGGGAGGTGGTGGAAAAGCAAAGGAAAGCATACGAGGCCTGTTAATATCTGTTTTCTGCCTTTATTTGATAGGACATCTAGGTGAGAGAGAAAGGGAAGACATATGTGTGCCTGCTCTACCACTGAGCCAACCCGGCCACTTCTTTTTCTCACCTTAACCCTCCTGTTGTCTTCCCGTCAAAATTGAAAATCAACACTTTTGTTGATGCTTTTAATCAACGTTATCAACTTTTTCTTATGTTTTTGTCCCTTTTTTCAACACTTTTGACACTTTTTTCAGTGTTTGTCCCTTTTTGACGTTTTCAACACTACGTAACACTAACTTATTAACTTTAGTTTTACATTTATTTTTGGAATTTATGGTCAATAAACCTCATTTATAGGAAATTATACCTAATGTTTGAGTTAGAAAAGCAGAAATTAGGAATTATTGAGACTAAAATTAAAGGAATGGATGTTGATGATAATCACAGACTGGAATATGTCAACTTTTACTCAATACTATTTCAAAAACACTTCCATTTGTTTTACAATGCTATAAAATTGAATAAGACGCCCCAAAATTAATGAAAGTAGAGATTTGTACTTGGCAAAGAGCGTTGGGTGGAATCAATCATGTTATTTTGGGGAATTAAAAAGAACATTGATATAGGACAACATGAGGACAACATGGGGACAACATGAGGACAACATGAAGACAACATGAGGGCAACATGAGGACAACATGGGGACAACATGAGGACAACATGAGGGCAACATGGGGACAACATGAGGACAACATGGGGACAACATGAGGACAACATGAGGACAACATGGGGACAACATGAGGGCAACATGAGGGCAACATGAGGACAACATGGGGACAACATGAGGGCAACATGAGGACAACATGGGGACAACATGAGGACAACATGAGGACAACATGGGGACAACATGAGGGCAACATGAGGACAACATGAGGACAACATGGGGACAACATGGGGACAACATGGGGACAACATGAGGGCAACATGAGGGCAACATGAGGGCAACATGAGGACAACATGGGGACAACATGAGGGCAACATGAGGGCAACATGGGGACAACATGAGGACAACATGGGGACAACATGAGGGCAACATGAGGACAACATGGGGACAACATGAGGGCAACATGAGGACAACATGAGGACAACATGGGGACAACATGGGGACAACATGGGGACAACATGAGGGCAACATGAGGGCAACATGAGGGCAACATGAGGACAACATGAGGGATAAAACAAATTTGCCGTTTTCAGTAACGCTTGGTGAGTAGTCGTAGTCTGACGTGGTCATATTCAGAATCTCAGTCTGATTCTGCTCCATCGGGCTGTGATTACGGGGCCTTTGCACTCAATTGGATAGACCTACGACCAATCAGAGCAACAGATAGACCTATGACCAATCAGAGCAACAGATAGACCTACGACCAATCAGAGCAACAGATAGACCTACGACCAATCAGAGCAACAGATAGACCTATGACCAATCAGAGCAACAGATAGACCTACGACCAATCAGAGCAACAGATAGACCTACGACCAATCAGAGCAACAGATAGACCTACGACCAATCAGAGCAACAGATAGACTTACGACCAATCAGAGCAATGGAGTATGTGACGTATATTTGAACTTTTGCTGAATCCCGTAGGAAGGACGGCAAAATCATCTTCCTGATTGTTAAATATGTTGACGGCGGTTCTCTGTTGCTCTTTTGAAATGAATGCTCTGTTGATATCTTCTCTAACAGACGCCATGGAGGAGTCTACACATCTCACTTTTCAACCAATCTGGATGTAAATCAGTGTAAACAGGATTACTACTGTTCAGAATCAGGCTTCATTTATATGTAAAACGCTTAAAAAAAGATGAGCATTAACCAAAAAAATACATATACTTATACTCAGTGAAGCAGACACGCCTTGTGGAAAAATGATTTTCTCATGAAGTACTTAAATAATTCAGATGGATCAGACTTTCTTCAGGATGAAATGAAAAAAACTAATCAGGGAGTGTCTTTATGAATCAAACCCAGGGTCTTGTAATACTATTTGATTTTTTTCATTCCTGACTGACTACACAGGCGGCCTTGAAAGGGATTTTCTTGCATTTCATGAGTGGTATGCGGTTAAAGGGCTGATGAGTTTCAGGATGTCTCCTGCAGCCTCCAGCGAGGCCTGAAGCAACGCTGCCAGAGCCGCGCCATTGCGCGTGTTCCTGCGTGCGTGTTCCTGCGTGCGTGTTCCTGCGTGCGTGTTCCTGCGTGCGTGTTCCTGCGTGCGTGTTCCTGCGTGTGTGTTCTTGCCTGCGTGTTCCTGCGTGCGTGTTCCTGCGTGTCGTGTTCCTGCGTGCGTGTTCCTGCGTGTGTGTTCTCTGGCCTGCGTGTGTTCCTGCGTGTGCGTGTTCCTGCGTGCGTGTTCCTGCGTGTGTGTTCTTGCGTGTGCGTGTTCCTGCATGTGCGTGTTCCTGCGAGTGCGTGTTCCTGCTTATGTGTTCCTGCGTGCGTGTTCCTGCGTGTGTGTTCTCTGCCTGCGTGTGTGTTCTTGCGCGTGCGTGTTCCTGCGTGTGCGTGTTCCTGCGTGCGTGTTCCTGCGTGTGTGTTCTTGCGTGTGTGTTCCTGCATGTGCGTGTTCCTGCGAGTGCGTGTTCCTGCTTATGTGTTCCTGCGTCCGTGTTCCTGCGTGCATGTTCCTGCATGCGTGTGTTGCTCCGTAGCTGTATGAACCGTTGCCGTGCTTTTGTGAGCGAGACATCTGGGCTCATTAGCTGACGCGGCCCGACGGGCGAGTCGAGTCAGGTTGGAGTCATGCTGGAAATTAATTTGCGCCGTAAATGTCAAATTATCAGTGTAATAGAGAGAGAATATACGTGTGTGTGTGTGTGTGTGTGTGTGTGTGTATATGTATATATATATATATATATATATATATATATATATATATATATATAGATAGATGGAGAGAAGAAGAGAGATGGAGAGCTAGAGAGAGAGACAGGATGAGAGAGTGAGAGAGATGGAGAGAGAGAAAGAGGAAGAGAGAGGGAGAGAGATGGAGAGCTAGAGAGTGAGACAGGATGAGAGAGTGAGAGAGACGGAGAGAGACGGAAAGAGGGAGAGATGGAGAGAGCTAGAGTGAGAGAGAGATGGAGAGAGATGGAGAGCTAGAGAGAGAGAGGATGAGAGAGTGAGAGAGATGGAGAGCGAGAGAGAGAGAGAGGAGAGAGAGGGAGAGAGATGGAGAGCTAGAGAGTGAGAGAGAGCTAGAGAGTGAGAGAGAAAGAGGGAGAGATGGACAGCTAGAGAGAGAGGGAGAGAGATGGAGAGCTAGAGAGTGAGAGAGAGCTAGAGAGTGAGAGAGAAAGAGGGAGAGATGGACAGCTAGAGAGTGAGAGAGAAAGCGGGAGAGATGGACAGCTAGAGAGAGAGGAAGAGAGAGAGAGAGAGCTAGAGAGAGAAAGAGGGAGAGCTAGAGCTGGGGAGAGAACAGAGCTCTCTGGAGAAGGTGACCAACAGTCAGAAACTAATGACGTAGCTCCGACGTAATGCATTGAAAGCTTTGCTGCAGGGCTGAAGATTTCACCAAAAACTGGTTACATGTCAGCTGAGCGTAGGGAGTCATGCTTCACAGGTTTCAAGTAGTTATAATTTGTCCTGTTTAGCATTGTTAGTAAAGGAACTCTTCTAGAGATTAGATTAGTTGACAATTTAACACTGATCATTATTTTTCACTTTGTTCTGATATTTTAGAGACCATTCTCATTTTTGGGCATTTCTGCCTTTAATGGATAGGACAGCTGAGATATGAAAGGGGACATGGAAGACATGCAGGAAGACATGTAGGAAGACATGCAGGAAGACATGTAGGAAGACATGCAGGAAGCCATGTAAGAACACATGCAGGAAGACATGCAGGAACACATGCAGGAAGACATGCAGGAAGACATGTAAGAACACATGCAGGAAGACATGCAGGAACACATGCAGGAACACATGCAGGGAGACATGCAGGAAGACATGCAGGAAGACATGCAGGAACACATGCAGGGAGACATGCAGGAAGACATGTAAGAACACATGCAGGAAGACATGCAAGAAGACATGCAAGAAGACATGCAGGAAGACATGCAGGAAGACATGCAGGAAGACATGCAGGAAGACATGTAGGAAGACATGCAGGAACACATGCAGGAACACATGCAGGGAGACATGCAGGAAGACATGCAGGAAGACATGTAGGAACACATGCAAGAACACATGCAGGGAGACATGCAGGAAGACATGTAAGAACACATGCAGGAAGACATGCAAGAAGACATGCAGGAACACATGCAGGAACACATGCAGGAAGACATGCAGGAAGCCATGTAAGAACACATGCAGAAACACATGCAGGAAGCCATGTAAGAACACATGCAGGAAGACATGCAGGAAGACATGCAGGAAGACATGCAGGAAGACATGCAGGAAGACATGCAGGAAGACATGTAGGAATACATGTAGGAAGACATGCAGGAACACATGCAGGAAGACATGCAGGAAGACATGCAGGAAGACATGCAGGAAGACATGTAGGAAGACATGTAGGAAGACATGCAGGAACACATGCAGGAAGACATGCAGGAACACATGCAGGAACACATGCAGGAAGACATGCAGGAACACATGTAGGAACACATGCAGGAAGACATGCAGGAACACATGCAGGAAGACATGCAGGAACACATGTAGGAACACATGTAGGAAGACATGTAGGAAGACATGCAGGAACACATGCAGGAAGACATGCAGGAACACATGCAGGAAGACATGTAGGAAGACATGTAGGAACACATGCAGGAAGACATGCAGGAAGACATGTAGGAACACATGCAGGAAGACATGCAGGAACACATGCAGGAAGACATGTAGGAAGACATGTAGGAACACATGTAGGAAGACATGTAGGAAGACATGCAGGAAGACATGTAGGAACACATGTAGGAACACATGTAGGAAGACATGTAGGAAGACATGCAGGAAGACATGTAGGAAGACATGCAGGAAGACATGTAGGAAGACATGTAGGAACACATGTAGGAAGACATGTAGGAAGACATGCAGGAAGACATGTAGGAAGACATGCAGGAACACATGCAGGAAGACATGCAGGAACACATGCAGGAAGACATGTAGGAAGACATGTAGGAACACATGCAGGAACACATGTAGGAAGACATGCAGGAAGACATGTAGGAACACATGCAGGAAGACATGCAGGAACACATGCAGGAAGACATGTAGGAAGACATGTAGGAACACATGTAGGAAGACATGTAGGAAGACATGCAGGAAGACATGTAGGAACACATGTAGGAACACATGTAGGAAGACATGTAGGAAGACATGCAGGAAGACATGTAGGAAGACATGCAGGAAGACATGTAGGAACACATGTAGGAACACATGTAGGAAGACATGCAGGAAGACATGTAGGAAGACATGCAGGAACACATGCAGGAAGACATGCAGGAACACATGCAGGAAGACATGTAGGAAGACATGTAGGAACACATGCAGGAAGACATGTAGGAACACATGCAGGAACACATGTAGGAAGACATGCAGGAAGACATGCAGGAAGACATGTAGGAACACATGTAGGAACACATGTAGGAAGACATGTAGGAAGACATGCAGGAAGCCGTTACCTGTTCTCCTCTTTGTCTGTGTGTTATCTCTCCTCCCTCTCAGTACATCTCTGGGATGTGTGCCGGGCAGATTGCCGACGGTGATACACACCTTTATATATTATTGTCAGCCAGAACTATGACACTAATAAAAGCAGGGTCAGGAACCTTAATTTAAGTTGAAATTGAAATGACAGGAGCTGTGTGTGTGTGTGTGTGTGTGTGTGTGTGTGTGTGTGTGTGTGTGTGTGTGTGTGTGTGTGTGTGTGTGTGTGTGTTTGTGTGTGTGTGTTCCTGTTTAACTATATTTGTGGGGTCCAATAACTGGGAGTCCAGTATACTTGTGGGGTCCGGACAGCTTTGTGGGGCCAAAATGTTGAACCCCACAACTTTAAAGGGGTGTTTGAGGTTTAAGACTTGGTTTAAGGATTAGGGTTAGAATTAGGTTATGGTTAAGGTGAGGGTAAGGGTTAAGGTTAGGCATTTAGTTGTTATGGTTAATGTTAGGGTAAAGGGCTAGGGAATGTATTATGTCAATGATGGGTCCCCACAAAAATAGTCCCACGCACTGTGTGTGTGTGTATGTGTGTGTGAGACAGTTGTTTGTGACAGAATATCTTCAGTATCGGCCAAACCCCTCTCAGTTTCTATAACTAAAAGTTGTCTCCTTGCCAAAAGAAACTGTGGGACGCTTCATGAGTATCACTGACATCCGACTAAAAATCAGTTTTTAGTCTTCAAGCCTCAGTCCTCCTTTGTCGTTTTCCAGCTTTTATTTAATGGGGTCTGGGGTCCATGGCCATTCTCTCACACATTATGGAAGCTGTATAAAAGCATTGGGAAAGAAAAAGAGCCCAAAATGAGTTCCATTGTTTGTGGATATTGCAGCACAGAATTAGCATCAAGGGTAATTGAAATGTAATTGGCTGCCAGTGTGTCGGAATTGGAAGAGACCGTGCTGGAAATAATTACCAGCGCGTCACAACTGGACAGAGATTACTCAGACGATTTGAAGCTGTAATGAAAGGGAAAATTCAAGCGTATGGAAAAACAGCCGGTTCCACGTAGGCAATGGAACGGCGCCAAGGGAGGTATGAAACCAAGTCATCAATGTTGTCCAATTCAGCGCGGCGTCCTGCCGAGCAGAGGAACGAACCATGTCTACTTGGTAGTGGAAGGAAGGTTTCCACTCGGGATTAAACCAGACAACTGTGCCAGTCTCCCCCCCAGCCCCCCGTGTGACATCTTGGGTCTCATTACACGAGTCTTGGGTCGGCTGTACAGGCTGCTCAGTGGAAAATGCTCTCATGGATACACTGGAGCTAGAGCTGGGCTGGATGTAAAAACATGTAATACCACAATAGTTTGAACCCAATACACTGATACTGATATTGCAGCGATGTACTGTAGGGTTGACTATTGGTGCCTTCACAAAATATTAACACAATAAGAGTTTTGAACAAGATAATCCTCAGTAATGTGGATATAATGACTAAGTGGGTAAAAGTAAATAATTAACAGCTAGTAAGTCTGTAAGTTTAGAGAATAAAATCACTTTGCTGTAATGCAGCCTTTAAAACCAGGAAAAGACAACACTTGTGTCATATTGACACAATTAAATTGAATTTAATTAAATTATTGCAATATTACGATATCCAAAATTGAAGACAATAGACCCAACTTTGCACCCGGTGGTGCTGGTCTTACAGGGAGGTGTGTTCAGGTGCATTCTGGGCGTGCTGGTCTTACAGGGAGGTGTGTTCAGGTGCATCCTGGGCGTGCTGGTCTTACAGGGAGGTGTGTTCAGGTGCATTCTGGGCGTGCTGGTCTTACAGGGAGGTGTGTTCAGGTGCATTCTGGGCGTGCTGGTCTTACAGGGAGGTGTGTTCAGGTGCATCCTGGGCGTGCTGGTCTTACAGGGAGGTGTGTTCAGGTGCATTCTGGGCGTGCTGGTCTTACAGGGAGGTGTGTTCAGGTGCATCCTGGGCGTGCTGGTCTTACAGGGAGGTGTGTTCAGGTACATTCTGGGCGTGCTGGTCTTACAGGGAGGTGTGTTCAGGTGCATCCTGGGCGTGCTGGTCTTACAGGGAGGTGTGTTCAGGTGCATCCTGGGCGTGCTGGTCTTACAGGGAGGTGTGTTCAGGTGCATTCTGGGCGTGCTGGTCTTACAGGGAGGTGTGTTCAGGTGCATCCTGGGCGTGCTGGTCTTACAGGGAGGTGTGTTCAGGTACATTCTGGGCGTGCTGGTCTTACAGGGAGGTGTGTTCAGGTGCATTCTGGGCGTGCTGGTCTTACAGGGAGGTGTGTTCAGGTACATTCTGGGCGTGCTGGTCTTACAGGGAGGTGTGTTCAGGTGCATCCTGGGCGTGCTGGTCTTACAGGGAGGTGTGTTCAGGTACATTCTGCCTCCCGGAGGGCAGGAGTTGGTACTTCCCATGCAGCACATGGGAAGACTCCAGAGAGTTTTTCAGAATAAAAGGGCTTTTACTTACTTTTTATAAGTATGTAATTTGATATTTTTCCCCCATCACTGCAATAAACCAACATTAATATTCTGCTACAGAACAAGTCAATAAAGTCTGCTTTATTAAAAAAAAGAAAATAAAAACAAAGCTGTTTCTGCATATTTTAGCTCATTTAGAAATTATTCACAAGGATTTCTGCAGTGTGTTATGTTTTGAAATATGTTTTGTCTGCCTTGCAGGCAGCAGTTTGTTTCTATTTGTTTCATTATGCAACAGAAAAGTAGATTTTAATAGTGTAGTGAAGGAAATGGAAATCAGCAGCTCCCTGAGAGACTGTTACAGCATCGTCGTGTTCCTCATCTGAAGTTGACTTTGGCTGCGAGAGATCGTTAACTCGCCGGTTGGGAGAAATGTGCCGGCTAAATGACGGGCCGCTGCAAAACACTCGCTTGGAAATGAAAAGGTAGCTGGGGTCAAATTCTCTGTGCACCTGAGAGATGTTTAAGAAGCCTAGAAACATAAAAACAGCTGTTTGCAGATAGGAGGGGGCGGCATAACTCGAAAGGGGTTTTAAATTTGAAACAACTGGATTCATTCATTCATTCATTCATATTTATTATACAGGAAAGTTAAAAGTAACATTACATTACAAAGTAAACGGGCCTGACTCAGGTTAAAAACTGGTTTTCAGGTGGTTCCTGTTCTGCAGAAACACATTGAAGGTGGTTACAGCCCGTCGGGACAGACATTTGTACAGGACATCGATATGGACTAGACAAATGTAGACAACTAAAACAACAATACACAAAGACATTTATACAAGACATCAGCTGGGCCAGACAAATACGGACGCTGCAAACAAGGCGGGGACAATACAGGAGCAATTTTTTGGCAAAAAGGCTTTTAATTTTGCAGCCCCGTCTGCATGGAATCAGCTTCAGATGAACTCCAGTTGAAGGAGTTGGTCTCATTTCATTCTTTTAAAGGCGTTTTAAAGGACCTTGCAGAAAGGCAGTGTGGATAGCACTGGTTTGATTGATTGATTTAGGACCCAGGGTTGTTTATGATGACATTGTTGTTTGAATATGAGTGAAAGTGTGTCTCTGTCATGAACGTGTCATGAACATTATAAACAAATCACAAATGTTTATGACATAACGCTTCTTTTAGTGAGTGGCGTTCGTTTTTGTCATGACAAGTCATGATTAGGGTTAGAGTTAACCCTCGTGTTGTCCTCCCGGGTTAAAAAACAGACAAAAATTTGACATTTTCATCCCTTTTTTAAGTCTTTTTTTGTTAAGTTTTCATTAACTCCACCTTACTACCACTAGTTTTACACTTCTTTTTGAAATTCATGGTCAGTAACCCTCATTTATATAGGATTATACCTAATATTTGAGTTAAAAAAGCTGAAATTATGAATCATTTTGACAAATAAGATAAGGAATGGCATTGAATGAGAAGCTGTGTTCAAACTTTTGGCCTGTACTGTGTGTATATATAAAAAAGGATTTTATTTATTCATTGATTCTAGTATCGATCTCATCACTCTTTGTCGGCTGGATTTTGAGCAAGGCACTCAACCTCGTACGCCTGTCTTCCATTTTATCTTCCAGCTGATGAAAGTGGTTCCCAGGGACTCTCCGAGAGAGATAAGTCGACTCTCTCTCCGAGTAAAAGCACATGAGACGAGCAGGGTTTGCCTGTAATAAAGAGGAAGGGTTGCGTCACAGGACTGGGAGTTAGGCTCAACCTCTTGGCATCAGCACCACTCTCCTCCTCCTCACCTTTCTCCTCCTTTCATCATGTGGCTGAACAAGGCGCTCCCCTTTTCCTCTCCTTTTTTTCATCTTCTAATCCTACTCCGATGAGGATCTTTCTGCCTGCTCTCTCTCTCTCTCTCTCTCTCTCTCTCTCTGTCTCTCCCTCTCCAGTGGGTTAATTACTGTGCTGCTGCTTCCCCCTCAATCCTGTGAGTTACATAAAAACCAAACTCATTAAAGTGAAGAGCTGAAAGTTTTGCCATTCTCTCGTCACAACGAGGTTTCCCTCTGATGGCAGCGCGGCAGACTCACGGCCATTAAACTGTCCTGAGAGCTGTCAAAAATACTTTACAGAGCTCGCCATCCTCTGCTAAAGCCTTGTGCCGTGTGCATTAGGACGGGCGGGAGGATCGGCTGTATAGGCTGAACAACGGCCAATGGACTTCTCTTTAAAGCGCCCATATTATTACTATTATTCTGCTCATTTTCAGGTTCTTAATTGTATTTTGAGGTTGTACCAGAATAGGTTTCCATGGTTTCATATTGTTGTTGTACTGCTCATTGCTGCAGTTTTCACCCTGTGTGTTTAGGTCTCTGTTTTATCTCCAGAGTGAGACGTCTCACTAGTTTTATCTCCAGAGTGAGACATCTTACTAGTTTTATCTCCAGAGTGAGACATCTCTCTAGTTTTGTCTCCAGAGTGAGACATCTCACTAGTTTTATCTCCAGAGTGAGACATCTCTCTAGTTTTACCTCCAGAGTGAGACATCTCTCTAGTTTTATCTCCAGAGTGAGACATATCTCTAGTTTTATCTCCAGAGTGAGACATATCTCTAGTTTTATCTCCAGAGTGAGACATCTCTCTAGTTTTATCTCCAGAGTGAGACATCTCTCTAGTTTTATCTCCAGAGTGAGACATCTCTCTAGTTTTATCTCCAGAGTGAGACATCTCTCTAGTTTTATCTCCAGAGTGAGACATCTCACTAGTTTTATCTCCAGAGTGAGACATCTCACTAGTTTTATCTCCAGAGTGAGACATCTCACTAGTTTTAGCTCCAGAGTGAGACATCTCTCTAGTTTTATCTCCAGAGTGAGACATCTCTCTAGTTTTATCTCTAGAGTGAGACATCTCACTAGTTTTATCTCCAGAGTGAGACATCTCACTAGTTTTATCTCCAGAGTGAGACATCTCACTAGTTTTATCTCCAGAGTGAGACATCTCTCTAGTTTTATCTCCAGAGTGAGACATCTCTCTAGTTTTATCTCCAGAGTGAGACATCTCACTAGTAGACATCTCACTAGTTTTACCTCCAGAGTGAGACATCTTACTAGTAGACATCTCACTAGTCTTAGCTCCAGAGTGAGACATCTCCCTTCTATCCTATCTTTGTTGGGAGCTGCACATGCTCAGTATCTCGGTAAGATCCCATCAGCTGATAACTCTTTCTCCAGCTTTGGTCAGTCCAAGGCAGGATCAGCTGGGAGACTTCTTCTAGACCAGGGACACAACAGGGACAGGAAGTAGAACAGGGACAGGAATTAGAACAGATCTTTTCGTCACTATCTCAGTCCAAGGTGATGTCTTCAAATGTCTTGTTTTGTCAGTCCAAAACCCAAAGAAACTCGGTCTAATATAATATTAAACAGAGAAGTGTGATGAATCGATTACCAAAATAGTTTCCGATTTATTTCTCTGCCGATCGACTAACCATGGTCGTTTTTAATTAATTTCATGTTCATTTGAATAGGGACAGATGCAACGACATAGACATTTGTGCAACAAGTCTCCGATGTACAGCATCACAGCATTTATGGCTATTGCTAGTTTCCATTTGATGATAATAATCCATAAATGGGCTAATAACTGCAGCTATAGTTTGTGTTGTGTTGATCAGTGATGGCATCCAGGAGCATCTCTGCCTCCTCTGATACAACCTGAACGCCGCATGAAGCCTTTTCCTCTCTTCCTCTCCCTCTCGGGCTTGACTTGCTTGACCCCCCCCCCCCTCCCTCTTTCTCCATGCTGACTGAGGAGCTGATTAATCCATTAATGGAGAAAGGGAAGCTGGTTTTGTTCAGATGTGGAGGAGGGAGGGAGGTAAATCATATTGACTGTATTCCATGGGATTCACATCGTCAAGGGAGCAGAAAGGGGGGAGGGAGAAAGTGAAACGATGGAGGAGGGGAGGCTAACCTTGACATACATCCTCCGTCTTGCTGGATGTACAGTGTGTACATATTCTATACTGTATTCTCTTTGTCCATTGAATTTACTTTGTTGAATATTTCCTGGATGAATGGATTAGTTGTTTGGTGTCTAAAATGTCAGAAAATGGTGAAAAATGTGGATCAGTGTCCAAGAGGACGTCCTCAAAGTCTCGTTTTGTCCAAAACTCAAAGATCTTCAGTTTGCTGTCACATAGGAGAGAAGAAACTAGAAGATATTCACAGAGAGTTTTTCCTTTTTTCCATAAAAAATGACTCAGAGTATCAAAATAGTTGGCGAAATGGATTAATCTGTGTAGCTCTTAGAGCAGTTAAACTCACACAGAGGAGATGTGATTGGATGTTAGAGCTGAGTGTTTCCATCATCTGTTGCCTGGTAGATTTCTGTGCCGAGGGCTAACCATTGGTCTCTTCTTCTCTGCTCTCTCCCCATGCTCTCTTCTGATTGGACGGCTGCTTCCTGCTCTCAACCTGCCGATTTTAAAAAACAACAGGTAAGCACACGCCATTTCATCTGTGTCTGTTTGTCTCCAATAAGCAACTGTCATATAATTAGCATGGATAATAAAAGGTCTTTTGACTGAGCTGATGAGTGGAAGGCTGATTTGAAACGACGTACCAGAATAAAATGGTCACTGTTCTCGCGCCCGCCCTTCCCGGCACCTGAGTTGTGAATTTTTGTCGGCCGATTTGTGGAATCAAAGAATCATCGGGGAGCCCAGATGGTGCATTAATAAGATCTCTTTTCAGTAGAAAGACCTTGAGTATTTTGAGTATTTAATGGGCATTTTCGGCCTTTATTTTGATGGGACAGTTGAAGACATGAAAGGGGAGAGGGGGGAGAAAGACATAGAGCTAAGGGCCGCAGTTCGGAGTCGAACCCACGGCCACTGCGTCCGAGTAGTGAACCTCCATATATGGGCGCGCTCTCTAACAGGTGACCCACCCAGGCGCCCAACCCTGATTATTTCTTGCAGATAATGACTGTCCTCCCAGCATCCCACATGCCCATATAAGGTCACTGAAACGCCTCATGCTCTTCCAACCAATCAGATATCCAGATGTTGGATTGACTCCCAGATATAGTTCTGAACTTTGTATTAATTGCTATACTGTCACATGCATCCCAAAAACCTCTACGGTCTCTGACAATGTGGTGCATCATCATCATGTATTTATTTGTATATTTCTTTTGAGGCAGGAGAATGTACGACTCGTACGACTCAAAAGACTTGGACTTTATTAATCCTTTTGGGATGACTCCCGAAATTTCCAGCATCCGTTTTTAGCGAGAAGAATACAACACAGAGAGAAAAAGAGGAAAAAAGTATAAAGATAACAGTAATAACGTAATGTAATAACAGTATTAATAATAATAATATAAATACGATAAAAACCTATAAAACATTTACCATAAATTATCATGAAGTGTCAGTGTCCAGGTATTTATGGGAGTCCAGGTGTGTAACTGTAAACACAGTTTAGTGTATTATACAGAGGGTCTTATTCAATTTTATAGCATTGTAAAACAAATGGAAGTGTTTTTGAAATAGTATTGAGTAAAAGTTGACATATTCCAGTCTGTGATTATCATCAACATCCATTCCTTTAATTTTAGTCTCAATAATTCCTAATTTCTGCTTTTCTAACTCAAACATTAGGTATAATTTCCTATAAATGAGCTTTATTGACCATAAATTCAAAAAATAACTGTAAAACTAAAGTTAATAAGTTAGTGTTACGTAGTGTTGAAAAAAGGGACAAAAACGTAAGAAAAACTTAAAAACATCGATAAAAAGCGTCAACAAAAGTGTTTATTTTCAATTTTGACGTGAAGACCAGACGAGGGCTGATCATTGCCAACATGTCCTCACCCTTCCCACATGTAGTCTCATATTTAATGTAACATGCTGGGTGTCGAGCTACATGCTACATACAGCAGGAAAGGCCTTAATGAGACTAACTAACTCTGTAACGTCTCCCTCTCTTTTAACTCACTGCGTCTTTACTCCAAATATGAAATATTGATTAAAATCCACAGTCGTCCAACCAAACCTTCATTTCAAGTCCGATATTTCTCCACTGATCTGGGACGTCTCGTGGTACGGCCGAACAGTCTGCGATGCTTAATTCATGGTATGAAATCAATCTTCAGGCTCATTTCTGTCTCCGTGATGTCATTAGCCTCGGCGGGCGGTCCGCTGCACCGGCGGCGTCAATCAATGTTACAGCGCTGTCGACACAGATGATTGGTCGGAACAAAGCAGCCTGACAGCAAGGTGTGCAATTACAGCGCCGAAGTGAGGATCAGTCGATATCTTTAAGGTTGCATGGTCTCTGTGCACGAGTATCAACATTTTCTTTCCTTTCTGTTTGTATAGTGTGAATTACAGATTTACCCAAATCATTTTCTCCTTCCCGATACCGATCCTGAACTGGGATACCGAGTCCTGATCCGATTCCAGTGCATTAAAAATAAAAATGAAATGTATATTATACAGCAGTATGCTACTAACCCTGTTAATACAGAGAGAAACAGAGAGGGAATGCTATAAAACCGTCTTTTATTATCTAGTTTGGCAGTCAGTCATAACTGGAAAAGAGCATAAATAATACTAAAATCTTTAAATAAATTACAATTGTCCAAAAAAAACTGTGAATCAACAATTTAAAAAGTTTAAACAGTACAGTGCCAAAAGTAGGTAGAGCATAATAATGTTTTCCATTTGAACTTTTACTAATGAATTGTCCTGTTCATGTTTTTTTTTGATAATTTTGTCCCTTTTTCAACGTTTTTGTCACTTCATCTGACGCTTTTTATGCTTTTTTTTGTATTTTTTTACCTTTTTTAGTAGAATAAGTATGTTCCAGTGGAGCATAACAATGATTAGTTTTCCATTTTAGTCGCTTTTTTTGGCGTTACGTTGTGTGACGTGAAGCACCTAATTGTTCTGAGGTTTTTGCCGCGTTTTTTTTTTTACTATTTTGACGTTTTTTTTGTGATAATTTTGTCCCTTTTTTCAACATTTTTGTCACTTCATCTGACACTTTTTATGCTTTTTTTAACCTTTTTTTTGTAAAATAAGTATGTTCCAGTGGAGCATAATAATGATTTAGTTTTTTATTTGAACTTTTACTAATAAATTGTCCTGTTATTGCTTTTTTTTCTCCTTTCTTTTTGTTTCTTCTTGTTTTATTTACTAAATGTTACTATCTTTTTTGTCTTTTTTACTGTAACTCCAACCTGCCTACTGATGGAAACTAGCCCTCGGGCTCCAATCTGGCACATTTACCTGTACTGCTGTACTTGTTCATCAGTGTGCATTGTCCTGAATTAATAAATAAATGAATAATAAAGCGTTGGTGACCAAATACCTGTAAGGCAATAGACCGGGGGCGTTGCTTCGCTGCCATGTTGAATCGGAGGAACTCTAGTGTAGATGAAAGGATGTTCCTCTCTGTGTAATGGGATGGAAACAGGCTTTATTGTTGGTGGCTGATGGGTCTGATTGATATGTGGAGAGGCTGCGAGCTCATCAGTCTTCAGACCGCGGCAGACGGCTCCCTGACGGCCAGGGAGGTCCATCAGAGCCCCGCTGAGCCACCTCGGTCTGCTGCTGGGTGGCGAGCTCTTCGCCTCATCGCTCTTTGTTAAGGACAGTTCTGAATACCCCCCACCCCCCCTCTTTAAAATCCCATTTCAAAATGTATTGCCAGCGGTGGCCTAGAGGTTAAGGATGCAAACTTGGGACCACGACGTTGCCGGTTCAATCCTCAGACCAGCAGGTTAAAATCTTGTATTGTTATTATTGTTATTTCCTTTAGATTTCACAGTAACACTGCTGTATATGATTTTTACAGTAGAATGCTGTAAAGTTACATTACAACCTTGTCAACATGACAACATCACAGTAGTCTGAGTATTACAGTAGGAATCACAATAGTCTAAGTATTACAGTAGGAATCACAGTAGTCTAAGTATTACAGTAGGAATCACAGTAGTCTAAGTATTACAGTAGGAATCACAGTAGTCTAAGTATTACAGTAGGAATCACAGTAGTCTAAGTATTACAGTAGGAATCACAGTAGTTTAAGTATTACAGTAGGAATCACAGTAGTCTGAGTATTACAGTAGGAATCACAGTAGTCTAAGTATTACAGTAGGAATCACAGTAGTCTTAAGTATTACAGTAGGAATCACAGTAGTCTTAAGTATTACAGTAGGAATCACAGTAGTCTTAAGTATTACAGTAGGAATCACAGTAGTCTTAAGTATTACAGTAGGAATCACAGTAGTCTAAGTATTACAGTAGGAATCACAGTAGTCTTAAGTATTACAGTAGGAATCACAGTAGTCTTAAGTATTACAGTAGGAATCACAGTAGTCTTAAGTATTACAGTAGGAATCACAGTAGTCTTAAGTATTACAGTAGGAATCACAGTAGTCTAAGTATTACAGTAGGAATCACAGTAGTCTGAGTATTACAGTAGGAATCACAGTAGTCTAAGAATTACAGTAAGAATCACAGTAGTCTGAGTATTACAGTAGGAATCACAGTAGTCTGAGTATTACAGTAGGAATCACAGTAGTCTAAGTATTACAGTAGGAATCACAGTAGTCTAAGTATTACAGTAGGAATCACAGTAGTCTGAGTATTACAGTAGGAATCACAGTAGTCTGAGTATTACAATAGGAATCACAGTAGTCTAAGTATTACAGTAGGAATCACAGTAGTCTTAAGTATTACAGTAGGAATCACAGTAGTCTAAGTATTACAGTAGGAATCACAGTAGTCTGAGTATTACAGTAGGAATCACAGTAGTCTAAGTATTACAGTAGGAATCACAGTAGTCTAAGTATTACAGTAGGAATCACAGTAGTCTAAGTATTACAGTAGGAATCACAGTAGTCTAAGTATTACAGTAGGAATCACAGTAGTCTGAGTATTACAGTAGGAATCACAGTAGTCTAAGTATTACAGTAGGAATCACAGTAGTCTGAGTATTACAGTAGGAATCACAGTAGTCTAAGTATTACAGTAGGAATCACAGTAGTCTTAAGTATTACAGTAGGAATCACAGTAGTCTAAGTATTACAGTAGGAATCACAGTAGTCTGAGTATTACAGTAGGAATCACAGTAGTCTGAGTATTACAGTAGGAATCACAGTAGTCTGAGTATTACAGTAGGAATCACAGTAGTCTGAGTATTACAGTAGGAATCACAGTAGTCTAAGTATTACAGTAGGAATCACAGTAGTCTGAGTATTACAGTAGGAATCACAGTAGTCTGAGTATTACAGTAGGAATCACAGTAGTCTGAGTATTACAGTAGGAATCACAGTAGTCTGAGTATTACAGTAGGAATCACAGTAGTCTGAGTTCTACAGTAGGAATCACAGTAGTCTAGGAATCACAGTAGTCTAAGTATTACAGTAGGAATCACAGTCTGAGTACTACAGTAGGAATCACAGTAGTCTAAGTATTACAGTAGGAATCACAGTAGTCTGAGTATTACAGTAGGAATCACAGTAGTCTGAGTATTACAGTAGGAATCACAGTAGTCTGAGTATTACAGTAGGAATCACAGTAGTCTGAGTATTACAGTAGGAATCACAGTAGTCTGAGTTCTACAGTAGGAATCACAGTAGTCTAGGAATCACAGTAGTCTAAGTATTACAGTAGGAATCACAGTCTGAGTACTACAGTAGGAATCACAGTAGTCTAAGTATTACAGTAGGAATCACAGAAGTCTGAGTACTACAGTAGGAATCACAGTAGTCTAAGTATTACAGTAGGAATCACAGTAGTCTAAGTATTACAGTAGGAATCACAGTAGACAAAGCATTACTGTTAAAAGAAATCACAACATAGCCACTAAAGTACTGTAAATAGTACAGTAAACTACTGTATTTTTAATTTTTTATCTTATGTTGTGTTTAATTGTTTTGTATTTTACAGTGAATACATAAAATACTGTAAATGGAAGTACGGTACCTTTACTGGAAAAATAATTCACAGGAACTTCCTGCCAGTCGTTACAGGAAGTTACTGTAAATTTTACGTTAAATTTGTTCCAGTGTAGCTCCAGTTTTCCATTTTTTTGTCTCCTTCCTACTCTTCTTTCTTTTACCCTCAAGTGCAACAGGCTTATTATCGACCTTATTTAAGTTCTCCTGCAGAAGTAAAAGAGGAGGAATGCCCCTCGGCTCGGGTGCTGTCAGACATGTCTGCCTGAAGTGCTGCAGAGCCCCCGCTCTTGACTCCCTAGACGCTAGTTTTCAGCACCATGTGAGTGTGTGGGCGTCTGGCTGTGGCCTGCAGGTCCGGCAGCCCCGAGCACAGCGTGATTAAAAAGATTTCTCTGTGCCAAAACACTGAACCGACAAAGAAAAGAAGATATCTCCCGGCATGAGCTGCCAGCTGAGGTGACGGGGGTTTGACTCTACTCATGGAGGAGAGAAGGTTTATTCTGTTGTGTTCACTTTGCAGTCAGTCTGGATTTTACATTCTGTATTCCTCTACTCGTTTTAGAAGATCAACATTTAGTATTGTGTCCAACCTACATGCTCTTAAATTTGACTCATTTCAAATTTTTAGAAGAAGAAAAATGGTCCAAGTTACATTTTTTCTACCTGAAAATCAGCGTCCTCTCCTTATTTCCTGTGATAAACATGTATTCCTGACTCAGAACATTATTCTGGATATGACACTTATGTTGTTTCCATAGTGGATTTTTAACATGAATTATAACCTTATGACAAAAACGAACCCCACTTCCATGTTTAATTGTGTTCTAGTAGAGACTGATGCATTCCCTAAACATAGATGTTATCTCAGCTGTTGGAAATTGAGATAAAGACAATATTTGTTGATAGATTATGAAGTAACATTTTATTTCAGAATTGTTTTTAAAACCCCAAATAAGTCCCGGGTCAGTTTGACCCGAGGGACACGAGAGGGTCCAGAAAGTGAAGACAACACGAGGGTTAAAAGCAGAGATGGGAATATAAATAACAGCGTTAATTATATTTCCCATCTTAATAACGCCGTTACCATTACTGCCAAAAAGTTCCTATAATTAAAACAGTTTTTTTCCATCCGACCAATTAAACCTCTGACTTTATTTCTACTTTTCTTCCTTGGTTCCGTCCATGAATCAGAAATTATTTGCCTTTTATTCATTAAAAACAGACTCAAAACAATTAATTGATTATCAAAATAGTTGGTGATTAATATAATAGTTGACAACTAATCGACTTAAATTGTTGGAATTCTGTGCAATCTCATTACTGTGCAATATTTAATACTTAATCATTTAATCTCATTACTGTGCAATATTTAGTACTCAGGACTTTTTAACTATATTATTTGCATGATGTGTCTACAAACCCTTTATCTTTCTTACTATTCTATTCTCTTCTATTCTAAGCTGGCAAACACAGAACTGAGTACCTTATAATATTTGTTACATGTAATTTTGATCAAGGAATTCAATGTTTTCACATATCTTTCTCATATCGGGCGGCTCTATATTCATGATCCTCATTGTGTCTGATGGATGCCGCGTTTTCCTTCCGCGGCCAACATGTTAGGTGAAATGGAAACTCTAAATTACCCAGAGGTGTTGGGCTTGTTCATGTGTGACTGACCTCGGCATTTGTACGTGCTGTTTGGCGTGCCAATGTGGAAAGATTAGAGATTCAAGGTTCCTGCTGGTGGTCAAACCACTTCATCCTTTATTTAGTTTTTCCTTGTAATACTATGTCAGCGGAGTAGACTGTATATTAACGGACAGAGCATGTGTGATGTCCCCTATTGGCTCTTGGAGGTCTGCTATGGTGATGCTAGGATGTGAGGATTTTAGACGAGAGGGAGGAGAGAGGGAGGACTGAGGGAGGAGAGAGGGAGGACTGAGGGAGGACTGAGGGAGGAGAGAGGGAGGACTGAGGGAGGACTGAGGGAGGAGAGAGGGAGGACTGAGGGAGGACTGAGGGAGGAGAGAGGGAGAAGAGAGGGAGGAGTGAGGGAGGACTGAGGGAGGAGAGAGGGAGGACTGAGGGAGGAGAGAGGGAGGAGTGAGGGAGGAGTGAGGGAGGAGTGAGGGAGGAGTGAGGGAGGAGTGAGGGAGGACTGAGGGAGGAGTGAGGGAGGACTGAGGGAGGAGTGAGGGAGGACTGAGGGAGGAGAGAGGGAGGAGAGAGGGAGGAGTGAGGGAGGACTGAGGGAGTGAGGGAGGAGAGAGGGAGGAGTGAGGGAGGAGAGAGGGAGGAGTGAGGGAGGAGAGAGGGAGGACTGAGGGAGGAGCGAGGGAGGACTGAGGGAGGACTGAGGGAGGAGAGAGGGAGAAGAGAGGGAGGAGAGAGGGAGGACTGAGGGAGGACTGAGGGAGGAGAGAGGGAGGACTGAGGGAGGAGAGAGGGAGGAGAGAGGGAGGAGTGAGGGAGGACTGAGGGAGGACTGAGGGAGGAGAGAGGGAGGAGTGAGGGAGGAGAGAGGGAGGAGTGAGGGAGGAGAGAGGGAGGAGAGAGGGAGGACTGAGGGAGGAGTGAGGGAGGACTGAGGGAGGAGTGAGGGAGGACTGAGGGAGGAGAGAGGGAGGACTGAGGGAGGAGAGAGGGAGGACTGAGGGAGGAGAGAGGGAGGACTGAGGGAGGAGAGAGGGAGGACTGAGGGAGGACTGAGGGAGGACTGAGGGAGGAGAGAGGGAGGAGTGAGGGAGGACTGAGGGAGGAGTGAGGGAGGAGAGAGGGAGGACTGAGGGAGGAGAGAGGGAGGACTGAGGGAGGACTGAGGGAGGAGAGAGGGAGGAGAGAGGGAGGAGAGAGGGAGGAGAGAGGGAGGAGTGAGGGAGGAGAGAGGGAGGAGTGAGGGAGGAGAGAGGGAGGAGTGAGGGAGGAGAGAGGGAGGACTGAGGGAGGAGCGAGGGAGGACTGAGGGAGGACTGAGGGAGGAGAGAGGGAGAAGAGAGGGAGGACTGAGGGAGGAGAGAGGGAGGACTGAGGGAGGAGAGAGGGAGGACTGAGGGAGGAGAGAGGGAGGACTGAGGGAGGACTGAGGGAGGAGAGAGGGAGGACTGAGGGAGGAGAGAGGGAGGAGAGAGGGAGGAGAGAGGGAGGAGAGAGGAAAGACTGAGGGAGGAGAGAGGGAGGAGAGAGGAAAGACTGAGGGAGGAGAGAGGGAGGAGTGAGGGAGGACTGAGGGAGGAGAGAGGGACGACTGAGGGAGGAGTGAGGGAGGACTGAGGGACGACTGAGGGAGGAGTGAGGGAGGAGCGAGGGAGGACTGAGGGAGGAGCGAGGGAGGAACGAGGGAGGAGCTGCTTACACTCTACGTTACGTTACACACTTTCATTGGCAATCACATCTTAGCCACCGCCCTAAAACACCCCCGGCTTTATCTCCGAATGAGACCATAATTCAACAAATGAAAATCATTCTGTGTTGCAGAAGACTGAGACCATAAACTCATAATGAAAATGATTACTGAGGTAATAAATCAAGTGAGAAGTGGGTCACTTTCTCACAGACTTGTACAGAAGGAGTCCATTCATATGAATGGACAACACATCTGCAAATATGTCCATTCATATTTACAGTCAATGACTTCAACCCACCCCCCAGTTTGTTACATTCAAGTCTGTTGGAAGAATGTAGTTTTTTCTGAAATCACCAGTGATTTCCAGCAGCCGTGGGTTCGACTCCCACCCCCTTTGCCGCATGCCATTCCCCCTCTCTCTCCCTTTCCATGTATTTATTTATCTGTCCTATAAAAATAAATGTCTAAAATGCCCAAAAAACGTCACAGTGATTAGATCTGGTATTAACATGGGAGCAAATAAAAACCAATAAATGCCTTAAGGAGATTTTCTCCCTGCCTCATTTGAGTCGTTGGGATGCTAAGCAGCAGAAGCTTTTTGTTCTCTTGTGGTATTCACTAATTGGAGCCAGCACACCAGCTGATAATGATGTTGAAGGACTGACCACTGGCACACCCGAACGAATTAGCACAGCCGGCTGGAAGGCTCTAACAGGACGGCGTTAATGGCTAAATAAACACAGCCGATCCATGCAGCCGCTCTCTCTTCCCACTTAAACACAAGGTGGAGACGGATGGCTCACATCTGTCTTTAAGGGATTAGTTGTTTACTCTCTAAATTGGGGAAAATGATGATCAGAGCTTCCCAAAAAGCCCAAGACGACGTCCTCAGATGTCTCGTTTTGTCCACAACTCAAAGATATTCAGTTACATCAGATATCAGGTACATTATCATCACAATACTTACAGTATGTTGCGATACAATTTTATTGCGATTTTAAATATATTGCGACATTCTGCGATATATATATTGCAATTTATAACCTTTTTTTCCAAATTCTGGGGGGGGGGACTGGGACATATATACAGTATAATAATAGAGCGATACTTCACAGCGTCTGTGTATCGATACAGTATTACCACAGAAAATATCACAATATTTTGATATTGAACACATTCACATCTAAGCAGTATTTTGGTAATGATTACCAAAAATACTTGGAGATCAGTTTAATCGATTCACTTTGCACCTTTGCAGCTTTTAACCCTTGTGTTGTCCTCCCAGGTCAAAACTGAAAATTAACAATTTGTTGACGCTTTTGACACTTTTTTTTATCACTTTTTGACGCTTTTTCTCAACATTTTCTTCATTTTTGTACCCCTACCATCAGTATACTGTACACAGCACTAACACCAATATATCACCACTAGTTTTACACTATTTTATTTTTCAAATTCATGGTCATTTAAATGAAATTATATAATTTTTTTGTATTTTGTCAAATTATTTTTTGTGGAAATAAAACACCCAAAATTCAATAAAGTAATGAACCGATCCATTAGCATTATATGGACCCATCCATGTAATATTTGGACAATTTGGATGAAAGAATTCCTAAATTTCTGATTTAGAAACTTTTAAAAACAGGACAAATTTGACCCGAGGACAACACAAGGGTTAAGTAAATATGTAAGCAGCGATGGAAAGAAGAAGGAAGAATAAAGGACAAAGGATGGAAAAGGGGAAGGAAGGAAACAAGACCGAAGAAGGGAAGCACATAGGGAAGGAAGTAGGTGGAAAAAGAAGAGGAGAGAAGGAAATAAAGTTAAAAGATATAAGAAGTAAAGTAAGAATAAACAAGGAAGGATAGAAAAAGGAAGTGCATAGTGTGTTTATATTCATTCATTTTCAGAACTCCTCAACATCTCAATCAGAAACAACCCAGCAGCAGAGTTGTTGTGAATACAGACATTGATTATTTTTCCTCTCTAGGTAGTAAACATAGAATGCATTCATTAAAGAAGCTTAATTGGGACTTTGGGAGGGATTGTTTCTTGGCCCAGAGAGGCAACATGGTGGTTTTGAGACGCACCAGAGGCCAGTCTGTGGGGGTCAGATGTCCTGGAGATTATCGATCTGATTCAGCCGAGAGGAGAGAAATCAATGAAACCGAGTTGTCGAGTTAGTTGTGTCTTCCACCCGGTCGAATGCTGGTTTCATTTGCCTTGTGGAAGACTTTCTGCAGATGTTTGTTTTGAGCAGCGTGCGTGGACCTGCCAGTCAAACACACTGCGGTTGTTGTCCTGGTTTCTGCAGGTGGCATTTATTGCTTTGTTCAGCAGGAATGGGTTCACGGCACATGCTAACTACTGCCATTACCACGGCAACCTGACACAAAATACATCTCTCCTTTGTTCTGGAGCTTTTCAAACAGCACTATTTTCTGACATTTTGTAGACAATGAGGATTTATTTGAAGCATTTGTAGATTGACACAAAACATAAATAACAGATGAATAGATAATGGAGTGGACTTCTGCATTAAAAGGATGTTGCAGACAACCAGTATTTATCGTATGACATTTTTAATATCTCCATGTGAGGAACTTAATGTGATCTATGCAAAACCAATCAATCGGGATTCCTGCACTCTCATCCTTAGAAGAAATTACAACAAACAAGTGCAATGAGGGAGGTTTTATTTCATTAATATATAACTGGCTTGCATCTGGCTCTAAAGACACATCGATAGTTAGACTTGAGACATGGAGGGCGGACTTAAGAGAAAGAAAGATTGGAAGAACTTCAGTCTCATTGCACAGGTACTGCACTTGTGTCTAATGACAATAAAGGCTTTCTATTCTAAGAAAACTTGCGATGCATCTCTGAAAAAAACAGCAAACTTTAATTTAAGGCTACTCCATGTTGTAGTTGGCCTAGAGATCTAGACGCAGCCTAGCAGCAGCAGATGTTGGTTTGCAGTCAGGGTCAGTCCAGCAGCTCTCTGTTGGCTAAAAGCTTCGATGAAGTCATCCTTGCTGAGTTAATGTCATAATGAAGCAGGGAGAAACAAAGTGGACTGTGTGAAATTGTCACAGATTATTACTTAAGGGTGTAGTTTTGGGCTACATAATGACTTTAATAACTGACTCGCACAATGAAAAATGTCAAACACAAATGGTGTTATGATTTTTCTGCTGGACTGACTCTGTGTGTTCAGACAGACTCACGTGTTGGTGTCAGCGGAGTCATTAAGAGAGGCTACGCAGAATATTATGGGCGCACAAATGTGATTTTACTGGAGATAAGTCATTCTTATCGCCCTCACTGGGCCCATGTCGCTGTAACATGCACATTAAATATCTTTCTACACTGTGTGGGAACATGAATGCAACATAACATCACTCATGCGGCTGTTTTCTTTGTTTGCTGAGTCCACTTTAGTTGTGCCCTTGTCTACAGTGCAGTCACATTCACGTAGGCGATCAAATCTCCTCCTAATCACAGTTTTTAGTACCCCAGATATACACTGCTCGGCCTCAGCAGTCGTAGCCAGGATCTCTTTTCAAGTTTTTATTTTATTAATACAATATTTTTTGTAAACTCTTAAACCTATGCATGATTTCTCCCATCCCAGAACGCTATGTGGACTAGCCAGACCTTCCTCCTCCGCAGAGCTGTGGAGGAAGGTCTGGCAATGCGAGACTATGCATACAGTAATAAATACGTTGTCTTAGCAGTCTTAGCCCTGTGTTCTGTTCTGTTCGAGCTGCTCTGACAACAAGATCAATGACGGCCAGTGAATGTCGCCCAGGATGCCATTTGGGTCCTAACTGAAGACATAAAAGAGCCCCCAGGCTGCCATATTGGCCCCAAACACCCCCGCTGCTAATGGATCTACTGGTTTCCTTGCGAGACCCTGCAGGGAAATCACCTTTCAAAACGTGAGACACTCATCTCCTGTGAAATATACATGCAGCGCGGGGTAATGAAGAGGTGCATATGCGCAGTGGTATTTCCACTACTAAAGTAAAACCCATTCCCCGGTGTCGGAGCTTTGATAGAGATGGATGGAGCCATTGTGGCTGCAGTAAGGTAAAAGGCGCTGCGTGTTGACATTTCTTTTATGATGCCAGAGTCACGTCAGGCGAGTTCTCAGAAGCACATAATGAAAAAGGAGACTCGGGAGTTGCAGAATGCAAGTCAATTGTATTTTTATCCACTCGGCTTATGCTGTGTAAAGTGACAAACAACATACAGATACAGGGAGTGTTGTGGGTATGGGACCCAGTACATACAAGCATCACTAATACAGTAGTACACACTGTACTGCAAAGATGAATCAATGAGTTGTCCACTATTAGATTAATTAACTATTTAGATAATTGATTACTAGTTTTGAGTCAAAAATAAGTTTCCAGCTTGTTAAATGTGAATATCTTCTAGTTTCTTCTCTCCTTTGTGGCAGTAAACTGAATATCTTTGAATTGGGAACAAAACAAGACATTTAAGGACGTCTTTTTGGGAAACACTGATCCACATTTTTCACCATTTTCTGACATTTTAGAAACCAAGCTACTAATCCATTGAAAATTTTGAATATTTTGAATATGAATCAGACGGACTTTGAATTTCTGTGTTTCAGGTCTGGTGAAGCTGGGTATCCACTGTGTGACGTGTCAGAAAGTTGCCATAAAGATTGTCAACAGAGAAAAGCTCAGTGAGTCTGTTCTTATGAAGGTAAGACAGTTTATACTGTGTGTGTGTGTGTGTGTGTGTGTGTGTGTCAATACATATCTTTAAAGGTCCTATGACATGCTGCTTTTGGATGCTTTTATATAGACCTTAGTGGTCCCTAATACTGTATCTGAAGTCTCTTTTATATAGACCTTAGTGGTCCCTAATACTGTATCTGAAGTCTCTTTATATAGACCTTAGTGGTCCCCTAATACTGTATCTGAAGTCTCTTTATATAGACCTTAGTGGTCCCTAATACTGTATCTGAAGTCTCTTTTATATAGACCTTAGTGGTCCCCTAATACTGTATCTGAAGTCTCTTTTATATAGGCCTTAGTGGTCCCTAATACTGTATCTGAAGTCTCTTTTATATAGACCTTAGTGGTCCCTAATACTGTATCTGAAGTCTCTTTTATATAGACCTTAGTGGTCCCCTAATACTGTATCTGAAGTCTCTTTTATATAGACCTTAGTGGTCCCCTAATACTGTATCTGAAGTCTCTTTATATAGACCTTAGTGGTCCCCTAATACTGTATCTGAAGTCTCTTTATATAGACCTTAGTGGTCCCTAATACTGTATCTGAAGTCTCTTTTATATAGACCTTAGTGGTCCCCTAATACTGTATCTGAAGTCTCTTTATATAGACCTTAGTGGTCCCTAATACTGTATCTGAAGTCTCTTTTATATAGACCTTAGTGGTCCCCTAATACTGTATCTGAAGTCTCTTTATATAGACCTTAGTGGTCCCTAATACTGTATCTGAAGTCTCTTTATATAGACCTTAGTGGTCCCTAATACTGTATCTGAAGTCTCTTTTATATAGACCTTAGTGGTCCCCTAATACTGTATCTGAAGTCTCTTTATATAGACCTTAGTGGTCCCTAATACTGTATCTGAAGTCTCTTTTATATAGACCTTAGTGGTCCCCTAATACTGTATCTGAAGTCTCTTTATATAGACCTTAGTGGTCCCTAATACTGTATCTGAAGTCTCTTTTATATAGACCTTAGTGGTCCCCTAATACTGTATCTGAAGTCTCTTTATATAGACCTTAGTGGTCCCTAATACTGTATCTGAAGTCTCTTTTATATAGACCTTAGTGGTCCCCTAATACTGTATCTGAAGTCTCTTTATATAGACCTTAGTGGTCCCTAATACTGTATCTGAAGTCTCTTTTATATAGACCTTAGTGGTCCCCTAATACTGTATCTGAAGTCTCTTTATATAGACCTTAGTGGTCCCCTAATACTGTATCTGAAGTCTCTTTATATAGACCTTAGTGGTCCCCTAATACTGTATCTGAAGTCTCTTTTATATAGACCTTAGTGGTCCCCTAATACTGTATCTGAAGTCTCTTTTATATAGACCTTAGTGGTCCCCTAATACTGTATCTGAAGTCTCTTTATATAGACCTTAGTGGTCCCTAATACTGTATCTGAAGTCTCTTTTATATAGACCTTAGTGGTCCCCTAATACTGTATCTGAAGTCTCTTTTATATAGACCTTAGTGGTCCCCTAATACTGTATCTGAAGTCTCTTTATATAGACCTTAGTGGTCCCTAATACTGTATCTGAAGTCTCTTTATATAGACCTTAGTGGTCCCCTAATACTGTATCTGAAGTCTCTTTTATATAGACCTTAGTGGTCCCTAATACTGTATCTGAAGTCTCTTTTATATAGACCTTAGTGGTCCCCTAATACTGTATCTGAAGTCTCTTTTATATAGACCTTAGTGGTCCCCTAATACTGTATCTGAAGTCTCTTTTATATAGACCTTAGTGGTCCCCTAATACTGTATCTGAAGTCTCTTTTATATAGACCTTAGTGGTCCCTAATACTGTATCTGAAGTCTCTTTTATATAGACCTTAGTGGTCCCCTAATACTGTATCTGAAGTCTCTTTTATATAGACCTTAGTGGTCCCCTAATACTGGATCTGAAGTCTCTTTATATAGACCTTAGTGGTCCCTAATACTGGATCTGAAGTCTCTTTTATATAGACCTTAGTGGTCCCTAATACTGTATCTGAAGTCTCTTTTATATAGACCTTAGTGGTCCCCTAATACTGTATCTGAAGTCTCTTTTATATAGACCTTAGTGGTCCCTAATACTGGATCTGAAGTCTCTTTTATATAGACCTTAGTGGTCCCCTAATACTGTATCTGAAGTCTCTTTATATAGACCTTAGTGGTCCCTAATACTGGATCTGAAGTCTCTTTATATAGACCTTAGTGGTCCCCTAATACTGTATCTGAAGTCTCTTTTATATAGACCTTAGTGGTCCCTAATACTGTATCTGAAGTCTCTTTTATATAGACCTTAGTGGTCCCTAATACTGTATCTGAAGTCTCTTTTATATAGACCTTAGTGGTCCCCTAATACTGTATCTGAAGTCTCTTTTATATAGACCTTAGTGGTCCCCTAATACTGTATCTGAAGTCTCTTTTATATAGACCTTAGTGGTCCCCTAATACTGTATCTGAAGTCTCTTTTATATAGACCTTAGTGGTCCCTAATACTGGATCTGAAGTCTCTTTTATATAGACCTTAGTGGTCCCCTAATACTGTATCTGAAGTCTCTTTTATATAGACCTTAGTGGTCCCCTAATACTGTATCTGAAGTCTCTTTTATATAGACCTTAGTGGTCCCTAATACTGGATCTGAAGTCTCTTTATATAGACCTTAGTGGTCCCTAATACTGGATCTGAAGTCTCTTTTATATAGACCTTAGTGGTCCCTAATACTGGATCTGAAGTCTCTTTATATAGACCTTAGTGGTCCCCTAATACTGTATCTGAAGTCTCTTTTATATAGACCTTAGTGGTCCCTAATACTGGATCTGAAGTCTCTTTATATAGACCTTAGTGGTCCCCTAATACTGTATCTGAAGTCTCTTTTATATAGACCTTAGTGGTCCCTAATACTGTATCTGAAGTCTCTTTTATATAGACCTTAGTGGTCCCCTAATACTGTATCTGAAGTCTCTTTATATAGACCTTAGTGGTCCCTAACACTGTATCTGAAGTCTCTTTTATATAGACCTTAGTGGTCCCTAATACTGGATCTGAAGTCTCTTTATATAGACCTTAGTGGTCCCCTAATACTGTATCTGAAGTCTCTTTTATATAGACCTTAGTGGTCCCTAATACTGTATCTGAAGTCTCTTTTATATAGACCTTAGTGGTCCCTAATACTGGATCTGAAGTCTCTTTATATAGACCTTAGTGGTCCCTAATACTGTATCTGAAGTGTCTTTTATATAGGCCTTAGTGGTCCCTAATACTGTATCTGAAGTCTCTTTATATAGACCTTAGTGGTCCCTAATACTGTATCTGAAGTCTCTTTTATATAGACCTTAGTGGTCCCCTAATACTGTATTTGAAGTCTCTTTATATAGACCTTAGTGGTCCCTAACACTGTATCTGAAGTCTCTTTATATAGACCTTAGTGGTCCCTAATACTGTATCTGAAGTCTCTTTTATATAGACCTTAGTGGTCCCTAACACTGTATCTGAAGTCTCTTTATATAGACCTTAGTGGTCCCCTAATACTGTATCTGAAGTCTCTTTTATATAGACCTTAGTGGTCCCTAATACTGTATCTGAAGTCTCTTTATATAGACCTTAGTGGTCCCCTAATACTGTATCTGAAGTCTCTTTTATATAGACCTTAGTGGTCCCTAATACTGTATCTGAAGTCTCTTTTATATAGACCTTAGTGGTCCCCTAATACTGTATCTGAAGTCTCTTTATATAGACCTTAGTGGTCCCTAACACTGTATCTGAAGTCTCTTTTATATAGACCTTAGTGGTCCCTAATACTGGATCTGAAGTCTCTTTATATAGACCTTAGTGGTCCCCTAATACTGTATCTGAAGTCTCTTTTATATAGACCTTAGTGGTCCCTAATACTGGATCTGAAGTCTCTTTATATAGACCTTAGTGGTCCCTAATACTGTATCTGAAGTGTCTTTTATATAGGCCTTAGTGGTCCCTAATACTGTATCTGAAGTCTCTTTATATAGACCTTAGTGGTCCCTAATACTGTATCTGAAGTCTCTTTTATATAGACCTTAGTGGTCCCCTAATACTGTATTTGAAGTCTCTTTATATAGACCTTAGTGGTCCCTAACACTGTATCTGAAGTCTCTTTATATAGACCTTAGTGGTCCCTAATACTGTATCTGAAGTCTCTTTTATATAGACCTTAGTGGTCCCTAATACTGTATCTGAAGTCTCTTTTATATAGACCTTAGTGGTCCCTAACACTGTATCTGAAGTCTCTTTATATAGACCTTAGTGGTCCCCTAATACTGTATCTGAAGTCTCTTTTATATAGACCTTAGTGGTCCCTAATACTGTATCTGAAGTCTCTTTATATAGACCTTAGTGGTCCCCTAATACTGTATCTGAAGTCTCTTTTATATAGACCTTAGTGGTCCCTAACACTGTATCTGAAGTCTCTTTATATAGACCTTAGTGGTCCCCTAATACTGTATCTGAAGTCTCTTTTATATAGACCTTAGTGGTCCCCTAATACTGTATCTGAAGTCTCTTTTATATAGACCTTAGTGGTCCCCTAATACTGTATCTGAAGTCTCTTTTATATAGACCTTAGTGGTCCCCTAATACTGTATCTGAAGTCTCTTTATATAGACCTTAGTGGTCCCCTAATACTGTATCTGAAGTCTCTTTTATATAGACCTTAGTGGTCCCCTAATACTGTATCTGAAGTCTCTTTTATATAGACCTTAGTGGTCCCTAATACTGTATCTGAAGTCTCTTTATATAGACCTTAGTGGTCCCCTAATACTGTATCTGAAGTCTCTTTTATATAGACCTTAGTGGTCCCTAATACTGTATCTGAAGTCTCTTTTATATAGACCTTAGTGGTCCCCTAATACTGTATCTGAAGTCTCTTTATATAGACCTTAGTGGTCCCTAACACTGTATCTGAAGTCTCTTTTATATAGACCTTAGTGGTCCCTAATACTGGATCTGAAGTCTCTTTATATAGACCTTAGTGGTCCCCTAATACTGTATCTGAAGTCTCTTTTATATAGACCTTAGTGGTCCCTAATACTGGATCTGAAGTCTCTTTATATAGACCTTAGTGGTCCCTAATACTGTATCTGAAGTGTCTTTTATATAGGCCTTAGTGGTCCCTAATACTGTATCTGAAGTCTCTTTATATAGACCTTAGTGGTCCCTAATACTGTATCTGAAGTCTCTTTTATATAGACCTTAGTGGTCCCCTAATACTGTATTTGAAGTCTCTTTATATAGACCTTAGTGGTCCCTAACACTGTATCTGAAGTCTCTTTATATAGACCTTAGTGGTCCCTAATACTGTATCTGAAGTCTCTTTTATATAGACCTTAGTGGTCCCTAATACTGTATCTGAAGTCTCTTTTATATAGACCTTAGTGGTCCCTAACACTGTATCTGAAGTCTCTTTATATAGACCTTAGTGGTCCCCTAATACTGTATCTGAAGTCTCTTTTATATAGACCTTAGTGGTCCCTAATACTGTATCTGAAGTCTCTTTATATAGACCTTAGTGGTCCCCTAATACTGTATCTGAAGTCTCTTTTATATAGACCTTAGTGGTCCCTAACACTGTATCTGAAGTCTCTTTATATAGACCTTAGTGGTCCCCTAATACTGTATCTGAAGTCTCTTTTATATAGACCTTAGTGGTCCCCTAATACTGTATCTGAAGTCTCTTTTATATAGACCTTAGTGGTCCCCTAATACTGTATCTGAAGTCTCTTTTATATAGACCTTAGTGGTCCCCTAATACTGTATCTGAAGTCTCTTTATATAGACCTTAGTGGTCCCCTAATACTGTATCTGAAGTCTCTTTTATATAGACCTTAGTGGTCCCTAATACTGTATCTGAAGTGTCTTTTATATAGGCCTTAGTGGTCCCTAATACTGTATCTGAAGTCTCTTTATATAGACCTTAGTGGTCCCTAATACTGTATCTGAAGTCTCTTTCCCAAAATTCAGCCTTGGTGCAGTATTCCAGCCACTAGAGCCAGTCCCCCAATGAGCTTTCCTGAGTATGTGCCATTTCTGTGTCTGTAGCTTTAAATATTATTGAGGAGGAGAGAGGGGGGGCAAGGTGGAGGCTGGGGGTGTGGCCTTGACCAACTGCCATGCTTTGCTCGTTTGCAAGCCATGATGTCCCTCTCTCTCTCTCATGGGCGGCCAAAGCAGAGAAAGGGGAGGTAACCTTGCCCCTTATGACCTCATAAGGTGAAGATTCCAGTTGCCTTATTTTCCTAGCATATCATACAAAACTGTTAATGAGAATGCGTTGGGCTCTGATACACACGCAATACTTAGTCAGTTAGTAAATACATTCAGTATTTTTATGAGAAAGTAGAAAATATAGCACATCAACAAACAACTAACGTTATCCTTCAAAGGTGAAGTCCTTAAGTTAAGTTAGTGTGTTCACATCAAATGTCAGGATATCCACAGTAAAAGACTTTTCAGGTGTTTTGGATCCCCTCCTTCAGAATCTAATAATAGACCACA
This sequence comes from Etheostoma nigrum, assembly GCA_029931835.1. Taxonomy (NCBI): domain Eukaryota; kingdom Metazoa; phylum Chordata; class Actinopteri; order Perciformes; family Percidae; genus Etheostoma; species Etheostoma nigrum. The sequence goes on from CM057237.1 coordinate 37,539,963, forward strand.
ATGCAATGCAGCTTCTGGCTGTCGCTGTTTCACCCCCACATAGAGCAGGTGTTTGGCTCCGGCTCTTTGTTATTATGACTGGCACCACCTGTCTCCTCTGGCAACCTCCACCCGAAGCAGCTGGAAGCAGCTTAAACTGGCCAGAGGAGTCGCAGTGGGCCGAGTCTCAGCTTCCAGTGGCCATGACTCATGTGCAGATATATAATGTCTTATATATATATATGTCTTATATAGAATGTCTTATATAGAATGTCTTATATAGAATGTCTTATATATACAGTATGTCTTATATAGAATGTCTTATATAGAATGTCTTATATAGAATGTCTTATATATACAGTATGTCTTATATAGAATGTCTTATATAGAATGTCTTATATAGAATGTCTTATATATACAGTATGTCTTATATAGAATGTCTTATATAGAATGTCTTATATAGAATGTCTTATATATACAGTATGTCTTATATAGAATGTCTTATATAGAATGTCTTATATAGAATGTCTTATATATACAGTATGTCTTATATAGAATGTCTTATATAGAATGTGTGGACTGTGGAATACTTGTTCTTCCTTTTGTTCAGCCGAGAACGTTTCTCTTCTCTTCTATCTTTTGATCTTGATGATTTAAAAACCTTTGGCATGTGGATATAAGTCTCCCAAGTGCTGATTTGACAGCTTCCATTACAATGTACAGCTAAAGATTACAGCAAGGCAGAACTTGCTAAAGAAGTTCAACATTAGATCTGAGAAAAAGTCATTTAGTTATAGTTTTGATGCTCACGTTCTGCCCTATAATGTAAAACTGAACTTGACTGTGACATTTTCGACACCACAGGCAACAACTGCTTTATTCAACAGCATAGAACACCGAGTGTGTGTGTGTGTGTGTGTGTGTGTGTGTGTGTGTGTGTAAGTCAGTCACTATAAGGGTTCCATGTAGATTGGACCAGCAGCAGCAGCTCATTTTCATGCTGAGAGTCCGCGTGTCACACCTTTTTGGTTCTCTTTAGTGCATCATAAGTACTCAGCAATTACATTTGCGTGTGTGTGTGTGTGTGTGTGTTGCTGCACTCTTTGCTTTTTGTGTGAGCAACCAACTCCCTCCTCTCCTCAGTTAATGCTGGCGTCTAATTGGCTGATGACGCTGATGTGCAGAAGGCTGTTGGATTGTCCAGTGCAGATACAGCTCATGAATGTCGTCAGAATAACTTAAAAGTCAGATGAAGGCTGCTCATATTAGGCTTTTCCCCTTTCCTTTATTGTGTTATGTATCTTTTTTGTGCATGTTGTATGTTAACGAAGTGAAAAAGCCCAAAGTCCTTACCTAGGTACTGTCAAGACCCTCATACTCTGCTCCTGACTGGCTAGTAGTCCTTACCTAGGTACTGTCAGGGCCCTCATACTCTGCTTCTGACTGGCTAGTAGTCCTTACCTAGGTACTGTCAGGACCCTCATACTCTGCTCCTGACTGGCTAGTAGTCCTTACCTAGGTACTGTCAGGGCCTCATACTCTGCTTCTGACTGGCTAGTAGTCCTTACCTAGGTACTGTCAGGGCCCTCATACTCTGCTTCTGACTGGCTAGTAGTCCTTACCTAGGTACTGTCAGGGCCCTCATACTCTGCTTCTGACTGGCTAGTAGTCCTTACCTAGGTACTGTCAGGGCCCTCATACTCTGCTTCTGACTGGCTAGTAGTCCTTACCTAGGTACTGTCAGGGCCCTCATACTCTGCTTCTGACTGGCTAGTAGTCCTTACCTAACTTTTTGGGGATTTGTGTCAGTAAAGTTGTGACAAAACACACTTCTCACTTATATATCCATCATACACCCACCCGTCGTGTTTCTAATTGGAAGTGATGGAGGAGATGAAGGTAGCAGATGCTTCTGTTTGCCTCTCAGCTGAAATCTTTTTTATTTTTTATTTATTTTTCCGTCTCAGCTCTCTCTCTCTCTCTTCCTCCGCCCGCTGCATCATTGTTTTGTGCGATGCCAGACGATCCGTCTGTCTCGGGGGGGGGTTTCCCCGGCAGCGTCCTCTAATCTTTTCCCGCCTTGGTGCTATTTTAGAAGATGATGTGTTGTCATGGCAACCGGCTGCGATTGGCTTGAGTTATGGCCGTTGTTCTCACACAAAGAAGTCTAACCAACCTCCTATAAACTTAAAAAAACAGGGGATTTTGGCAGAGTTGCATGTTTAATACATGACGTTCTTCCCGGCTCTGACCCCTTGATTCATTTGGCATTTTGAAAAGACCCCATTTTGTTTGACATTTCCCGAGTGCTCCAGGTTTACTTTCTTCTGTGTTTTTTTTCCATCTACGCTGCTTTCATCCCAAACTTTGTGCAGTGTTGGGTGCATTTTATGAGGTTTGCATATGAATGCATCCTCTGTTCACAAGACACATTTACATTTCCCTTGTCCATTGTTACACATGGGACCTTTTAAAGGAATAACCCAAATCATTTCCATACAAATACATTTCTTTATCCCTCACTGATACAGTTTATTTTCCACTGGCTGCGCTAACCTCTCGTGGTCTACTAACACTAGAAGTGATGTTGTCTTTTTATGTTTCTGGTTTACTTTGAAGAAAAAAGGGGTCTGTCCTCGCATGGAGAAAAAATACAGTTTTTTTTGTCCAAATACCTAAAACAAGACTGTCCTTCCCCCAAAAAGCACCCACATAAATCTTTTAGTTAACCCTCATGTTGTCTTCATATTCCCCTCATGTTGTCTTCATGTTGTCTTCATGTTGTCTTCATGTTGTCTTCATGTTGTCTTCATGTTGCCCTCATGGTTTCCTCATGTTGTCTTCATGTTGTCTTCATGTTGCCCTCATGGTTTCCTCATGTTGTCCTCATGTTGTCCCCATGTTGTCTTCATGTTGTCTTCATGTTGTCTTCATGTTGCCCTCATGTTGTCTTCATATTCCCCTCATGTTGTCCTCATGTTGTCTTCATATTCCCCTCATGTTGTCCTCATGTTGTCTTCATGTTGTCTTCATGTTGCCCTCATGGTTTCCTCATGTTGTCCTCATGTTGTCCTCATGTTGTCTTCATATTCCCCTCATGTTGTCTTCATGTTGTCTTCATGTTGCCCTCATGGTTTCCTCATGTTGTCCTCATGTTGTCCTCATGTTGTCCTCATGTTGTCCCCATGTTGTCCCCATGTTGCCCTCATGTCGTCCCCATGTTGTCCTCATGGTTTCCTCATGTTGTCCTCATGTTGTCCCCATGTTGTCCCCATGTTGTCTTCATGTTGTCTTCATGTTGTCCTCATGTTGTCCTCATGTTGTCTTCATGTTGTCCCCATGTTGTCTTCATGTTGTCCCCATGTTGTCTTCATGTTGTCCTCATGTTGTCCCCATGTTGTCCTCATGTTGTCTTCATGTTGTCCTCATGTTGTCTTCATGTTGTCCCCATGTTGTCCCCATGCTGTCTTCATGTTGTCCTCATGTTGTCCTCATGTTGTCCCCATGTTGTCCTCATGGTTTCCTCATGTTGTCCTCATGTTGTCCCCATGTTGTCTTCATGTTGTCTTCATGTTGTCCTCATGTTGTCCTCATGTTGTCTTCATGTTGTCCCCATGTTGTCTTCATGTTGTCCCCATGTTGTCTTCATGTTGTCCTGATGTTGTCCCCATGTTGTCCTCATGTTGTCTTCATGTTGTCCTCATGTTGTCTTCATGTTGTCCCCATGTTGCCCTCATGTTGTCTTCATGTTGTCCTCATGTTGTCCCCATGTTGTCCCCATGTTGTCTTCATGTTGTCCCCATGTTGTCCTCATGTTGTCCCCATGTTGTCTTCATGTTGTCCCCATGTTGTCTTCATGTTGTCCCCATGTTGCCCTCATGTTGTCTTCATGTTGTCCTCATGTCCCCATGTTGTCCCCATGTTGTCTTCATGTTGTCCTCATGTTGTCTTCATGTTGTCCCCATGTTGCCCTCATGTTGTCTTCATGTTGTCCTCATGTTGTCCCCATGTTGTCCTCATGTTGTCTTCATGTTGTCCCCATGTTGCCCTCATGTTGTCTTCATGTTGTCCTCATGTTGTCCCCATGTTGTCCTCATGTTGTCTTCATGTTGTCCCCATGTTGCCCTCATGTTGTCCTCATGTTGTCCTCATGTTGTCCTCATGTTGTCTTCATGTTGTCCTCATGTTGTCCCCATGTTGTCCTCATGTTGTCTTCATGTTGTCCCCATGTTGCCCTCATGTTGTCTTCATGTTGTCCTCATGTTGTCCCCATGTTGTCCTCATGTTGTCTTCATGTTGTCCCCATGTTGCCCTCATGTTGTCCTCATGTTGTCCTCATGTTGTCCTCATGTTGTCTTCATGTTGTCCCCATGTTGTCCTCATGTTGTCCTCATGTTGTCCTCATGTTGTCTTCATGTTGTCCCCATGTTGCCCTCATGTTGTCCTCATGTTGTCCTCATGTTGTCCTATCAATGTTCTTTTTAATTCCCCAAAATAACATGATTGATTCCACCCAACGCTCTTTGCCAAGTACAAATCTCTACTTTCATTAATTTTGGGGCGTCTTATTCAATTTTATAGCATTGTAAAACAAATGGAAGTGTTTTTGAAATAGTATTGAGTAAAAGTTGACATATTCCAGTCTGTGATTATCATCAACATCCATTCCTTTAATTTTAGTCTCAATAATTCCTAATTTCTGCTTTTGTAACTCAAACATTAGGTATAATTTCCTATAAATGAGGTTTATTGACCATGAATTCCAAAAATAACTGTAAAACTAAAGTTAATAAGCTAGTGTTACATAGTGTTGAAAACGTCAAAAAAAGTGACAAAACATTGAAAAAAAGGGACAGAAACGTGAGAAAAAGTTTAAAACATCGATAAAAAGCGTCAACAAAAGTGTTGATTTCAATTTTGACGGGAAGACGAGACGAGGGTTGAGCAGCGTTTACGTCTCGTGGGCTATGTCTCATTCAACATGTTTCCGTCAGTAAACTGCTGATGTGCTCCGACCACTTACTGCCGACTTAGCGCCGATGGCTAGTAGCTCAGTCCGTAGGGAGTATGGAGTTGGGAACCGGAGGGTCCGAGGGTCTGAATCGTAGACCCCTACCAAGCACGGTCCAGTATGAAACCTACTAGTTGTGTGTGATGGAGACACTTGAAGCCTCCATAAACTCTGACAGTCGTCCTTTCACATCCCAGTCTGGTACTGGAGTTAAAGTTGTGAAATTACCAATATTTGCATATTCATAGGTACTGGATTAGTGAATGTGGCATAAGGAGGTGTAGATGTCATTCTAAAAACATCGTGTAAGCATGTGTTTTATTGTAAAATCAACATGTATTTTGGAAAGCACTGACCAACAATCCTATCATGGGCTCCAGATCAAAAACCCACATCTGGGACGCCTCAAAGTCTCAAAACAATGAACGCCACATTGCTCCCGATTGCTCAGACCATGTCGTCTGTGTGTGAGTGTGTGTGTGTGTGTATGTGTGTATGTGTGTGTGTGTGTGTGTGTGTGTGTGTGTGAAGCACTGTGGATAAAAGCGCTACACAAACGCAGCTTCACCACACACATCCCTCTCGGGGGGCTCTGCTTTGGTCATAATGTGCACATATTTATGCAAACATACGATTGTGGGTTTGCCCTTGTGTGTGTGTGTGTGTGTGTGTGTGTCTATGTGTGTGTGTGTGTGTGTGATTCTTGGTGAGATGAGCAGCCTGACATTCAGAGATCAGCACCTTACACAGGCTGCAGCGTCGCCCCGCTTGGTATCCAGATGTCAAAGCTGGCATTTCCACCAGAGTCTCACCGCTGCTAATGGAGGGTGTCGCTAGTGGAACCAAAGGGGGAGCCACCTGAGCTGCTAGCATTGGTGGCTAACAGACTGTGTGTGTGTGTGTGTGTGTGTGTGTGTGTGTCTGTGTGTGTGTCTGTTTGTGTGTGTCTGTGTGTGAGCAAGAGGAATTTTGATATATATATATACAGTATATATATATACATAGTGTATGTATGTATGTATGTGTATATACAGTATATATATATATATATGTATATATATATATGTACTGTATGTATACTGTATATACAAATTTATATATGTACAGTATATATACAAAGGTGATATATATATATATACATATATATATATATATATACATATACATACTGTATATATGTCTATATATACATATATTTATACATATATACATATACTGTACATATACAGTATATACACATGTATATATAAACGTACAGTGTATATATATATATATATCTATCAAAATTCCTCTTGGTTTACATGCACACACACACACACACACACACACACGCACACGCACACGCACACGCACACACACACGCACACGCACACGCACACACACACACACTTAGTTTTGTCTTGAAATGTGACAGCCAATCAGGTGCTTTCTTTCATTACTACTGTATACGCGTGTTGAAACAAAAATGTCGTGCATTGATGTAGTATTTTCCCGTTATCTCGTTGCCGTGGATACATAAGGATGCAGAAACCATTTCCTAGACTCCCTCGGCGGATTGTGAAGCGGGACCCATTGTGGCCGTTTCCACGTGTATTAAGCGGTATTCACGTGTGATCTGATCACCCGTTTGTGTGTAAGTGTAAACACAGACAAAGAAGGGAGTAATAACATTATAATTGTTAAGGAAAATTCAATTAAGTTTAAATGATTAACGGACTACTTTAAAACAAGAGTTATTAAATCTGACCAGTTTCCTGTGAAAAAGGTCCTGAGGGAACACTTGGTGGTAACTGTGAAAGTACAGCAGTGTGTGTGTGTGTGTGTGTGTGTTGTGTGTGTGTGTGTGTGTGTGTGTGTGTGTGTGTGTGTGTGTGTGTGTGTGTGTGTGTGTGTGTGTGATTAAATGTCTTTTTCCAGTTGAAGTGCAGCAGATTGTTTGTGTGTGTGTGTGAATGTGTGAGAGTGTGTGTGAGTCGTGTGTGTGTGTGTGTGTAGTGTGTGTGTGTGTGTGTGTGTGTGTGTGTGTGTGTGTGTGTGTGTGTGTGTGTGTGTGTGTGTGTGTGTGATTAAATGTCTTTTTCCAGTTGAAGTGCAGCAGATTGTTTGTGTGTGTGTGTGAATGTGTGAGAGTGTGTGTGAGTCTGTGTGTGTGCGTGTGTGTGTGTGTGTGTGTGTGAGTGTGTGTGTGTGTGAGTGTGTGTGTGTGTGTGTGAGTGTGTGTGTGTGAGTGTGTGTGTGTGTGTGAGCCCCTCAGAGGTGCAGCCGGGCCCTTTCATGCCTGACCGGACTCATTTCATCGCCTCAACAACTCGCTGCTCGTGTTAATGTTGTCAATAAGGACTTAACCCTGTTGATTCTACCCAGTGCTTCTACTGTGTGTGTGTGTGTGTGTGTGTGTGTGTGTGTGTGTGTGTGTGTGTGTGTGTGTGTGTGTGTGTGTGTGTGTGTGTGTGTGTATCTATGGTAACAGCATGTCTGGTTTCACACCAGATACTTGATGATAGAAAAATCTTGAATCTTTGAATTGAATCTGATATTGTAAAAAAAAGCTCCAGTGGACATGGTCATTTTCTCCAGTAGAAATGTCCCCGTTCTCTAGTAGAAATGTCCCCATTCTCCAGTAGAAATGTCCCCGTTCTCTAGTAGAAATGTCCCCATTCTCCAGTGGAAATGTCCCCGTTCTCTAGTAGAAATGTCCTCGTTGACCAGTGGAAATGTCCCCGTTCTCTAGTAGAAATGTCCCCATTCTCCAGTGGAAATGTCCCCGTTCTCTAGTAGAAATGTCCTCGTTGACCAGTGGAAATGTCCCCGTTCTCTAGTAGAAATGTCCCCATTCTCCAGTGGAAATGTCCCCGTTCTCCAGTGGAAATGTCCCCGTTCTCCAGTGGAAATGTCCCTGTTATCCAGTGGAAATGTCCCCTTTCTCCAGTGGAAATTCCCCCCTCCTATAGTGGAAATGTCCCCCTTCTCCAGTAGAAATGTCCCCCTTCTCCAGTGGAAATGTTCCACTTCTCCAGTGGAAATGTCCCTGTTATCCAGTGGAAAAGTCCCCTTTCTCCAGTGGAAATTCCCCCCTCCTACAGTGGAAAAGTTCCACTTCTCCAATGGAAATGTCCCCATTCTCCTGTGGAAGTGTCCCACTTCTCCAGTAAAAATGTTCCACTTCTCCAGTGGATATGTCCCCTTTCTCCAATGGAAATGCCCCCATTCTTCAATGGAAATGTCCCCCTCTTACAGTGAAAATGTCCCCCTTCTCCAGTGGAAATGTCCCCCCTTCTCCAGTAGAAATGTCCCCCTTCTCCAGTGAACATGTTCCCCCTTCTCCCGTTGAAATGTCCCCCTCCTACAGTGGAAATGTCCCCCCTTCTCCAGTAGAAATGTCCCCCTTCTCATTTTCCCCTGTTTCTATCATTTCATTTTTTCTCCTTGCCTTTTCTTTTTTGCTCTTTTCCTCCTCTCCTGTCCTTTCTACTTGTAATGTCCTCTTCTCCCTGCTTTGACCTCTCTCTACTCTTTTTACTCTAATATTTTTTCTTTCCTTCTATTTCTGTCTCTCTTTGCTTTTGCTTTCCTCTCTTCTTTTCTCCTTTCTTTCTTTCTTTCTTTCTTTCTTTCTTTAATTTCCTCCCCTTATTTCTCCTCTCCTCTCGTGTTTGATGACTCAGACCTGGTCCTGTCCTTTTCCGTCCTTTTTCCTGTCCTTTACCGTGCCGTCCTTTTCCCTTTCTTTCTTTCTTTCTTTCTTTCTTTCTTTCTTATTTCTTTCTTTCCCTTATTTCTCCTCTCCTCTCTTTCCTTCCTTCCTTCTCTCCCTTTGTGTTTGATGACTCTGTCCCAAAGCAGTCCTGGTCGTCCTGCCGTCCTCTCAGTGGATTTGTGTTGCTTCATAAAATGCCAGGATGTTGCGTCTCGTCTGCCAAACCACATGAATCGGCCGACGGCCGTTTGATTGCACCGCTGCCGTCTGACCGTGATTAGATGCCGGAGCGGCCCGGCCCGCCCGGCCGGCTCCCCCCATCAGCCTTCTTGCTCTCTCCCACAATCGCTCGGACGTCATAGCAACAGATGACGGTTTGATTACAGAGCGGATTTTCCAATTTATCGCCCCTCATGCCCCTCAGCTCTGTATCGCGTTTCAATTAAATTGGGATTTGGAAGCAGCGTGCTGTACCCCGAGTCAGTCCTCATAATTTATTAAGAGGAGCTATCACGCACGGAGGCGTTGACTGGAGGTGATTCAGGAGCTCTGTGTCCCTCCGTGGGCTGGGGAGAAGTGGCATCAGCAGGAAGTGGTTGTAATACCTGCCTGCCAGCGGCCAAATGCTGGTAAGATTAGGCTTCAGTGGAAAAAAACCAAAAAGGTTCAGCCCAACACTCTTGTCGCTTCACTTTTAAGATGTTAGAGAGTGATCAGTCTTTTCTCTTCACACCATCTGACCCTGATCCACTAGAGTTGAGAAGTTGGAGAAGATATATTTATATATTGGGGCACCCCTGCTTCACATATTTGACTATAAATAAAGCGTTACAGTAGTCTAACCTGCTTGAGATGAATGCATGCACCAGTTTCTCAGAGTCAGTCAGTTTTTAGTGATGAAATGCAGTTTTGGTGATATTGGTAATCTGATTCCAAAATTGAGAGCGGTATAAAACTAATGCCAAGGTTTCTGACTTACTTACTGTATTTCAAAGAATCCAAGGCTGATTATATCTTTTTTTCTATGACTTTTAGGACCAACAACGAGAATCTCAGTCTTGTCTGTATTTAGCTTTAGAAAGTTATTGGACATGCGTTAATACAGTTAATACTCGTTTGTTAACAGAGCTGAGATCACAAGAAAACTGAAATGTACAACTGTGTGTCATCGGCATATGACTGGTAGGATATATTGTGTTTTTTTAATGATAATATCAAGCAGGAGATTGAAGAGTAATGGTCCAAAGACTGAGCCTTGTGGTACCCCAGGCGTCCTTTAATTGCAATTGGATGCAGTTTCTCTTAATAAACACCAGTGGTAGTGTTTTGCATTTAATGGCTTGATGCTGTATGTGTGTCTGTCTGTTGGCCAGGCTGTAGACTTTGCGGTCATAGGACATACTTGGAGGAGTGTGTTTTTGATTGCCATTGTTAATCTCTTGCTCAGTCAACGAGTCAGTCAGTGTGTTTGTAAGGTGAGTTGCAGAATTGACTCACTCTACATGCAGCCGTTTAGTGCTACAAGGCCTGAGTCACTGTCCATATGGCAGATCTTCTCAGATAGGTCATCAATCTTACCCAGCTGTCCGACTTCACACTTGGCTTTGAATCATCCCTGCTCGCACGTCATGAAATCTTAAGTCAAAGGAAACAAAATGTGGACAAATCACAGGCCAGGCTCACCACTTCATCTTACACTTTTCTTTATTAATCCTTTTGGGATGACTCCTGCAAGGAAATTGAAATCTGACTGCCATGTGGATTGATACTCATGAAGTTTGACGTGATCGGTCATTGCTTAAAATGTAGCCGTGAGCCGTATCATCTCACTCCATCTTTTTATTTCCATGCATTGAAAGCAGGAACAGTTTAGTATCACATTTCACTTTGTCACATTTCTTGACTTCCCGAAAAAAAGGCTTACTCTGTCATTTATACTGTAGTTCTAGCATTATTTAAATTATCTGTCACAGCTGGAGTGAGCAATAACTTGAGGAAAGTTGCACAAAGTAATAAAAGATTTAACCCAATTCCAGGACATTATTGTGCTAAGTCAGTACCACTTGATGCTTTTAGTAAATTCTGTAAAAACTGTCTTCTCTCTCTCCAATCTCTAACATTATTATTAGAAGCAAGCATGCAGTAGTCCATCGAGAGGCGGGTTAGTGTGTGTCTGCAGGGATTTTTGTCATGGTCAAGACGAAGCTGAGCCTGAAGAGGAAGCTCCTAATTTACCAAAGCATCTACGTACAGTACGTTCCAACTTTGACCTTTTGTCGTGAGCTTTGCACAATCGCTAAGTGAGTTAGATACAAGCAGCTGAAATTAGTATTTTGGACCCCTGGACTAGACCTGGTCACAACATTTAGGCTAAAAATGTGTTTGTTTCAATGGAATTGCATCAATTAGAAAGAAAATCACCCATTTAGGCAAAATAATTCATCCTTTGTACTTTGAGTTGTAGTTTGGGGAACCTTTACACATTGTTACACATCACTAATTGTGAACTGTCTTCACAACACTGTATTGATAAAAATGAACTTATTTTTATTAATGAACTATTTCTGCATCGCAATTAATGCAACACCAAGTGCTTTACATAAAAGCAAAGAAACATAACAAATACACCAAAAGGCAGAGTAATAGTAGATAAAAGTAAGAAAATGTGATGGTTTTCAGTCGATTGTGAGACAGGGTTGGACGACACAAGCACTGTCCACTCACCGGATTGAACTGGTTTGACTTATTGTCACACAAGTGGTCCCAATGTCAACCAGCCTCCAGTATGTTTTGTGTAGATGTGTGAATTCATGTCACTCGCCCATGTCACGTTGTCCCAGGAGGGGGTTATACATCCCGTCTGGTCTGAGAGGATGTGACAGAGGGCAGGGGAACCAGCTGATGGAGATATTTTGTGTGTGTGCGTGCATGCGTGGTATATTGACCTGGCAGGTGGAGCATGGATGTGGCGGCATAGTCTGTGATAAAAGAGACTTAATCAACTCATTTAAACAGGAGCTAGACCTCCAACTCCACTACATGCGAGTCTGGTTTACAGCGCAGTAGCTCTGTTTCCATCCACATGTTTTTATCCAAATAAAGTGATATTGAATGATAAATGCCTTGTTGAAACAGTAAAATTCGATGGAATTTCATGAATATCGACTTAAATTAAATACGTTCGGTCTCATCTGATTTCCTCTTGATGATATTCGGCTTATGCGATAAACACTGATGGATTATTTGCCGAATAAATAATGAATTGCGATTAAGTTTTAGGTCATTTTATGGTTGCAACCCGCCCCAAAACAAAGAAGAAGAAGAAGTTGTAGTTCATTTCCGCCCAGTACTTGCCCAATTTCTTTTTCCTCTCAGATCATTTATTTTCATGTAATAGAGAAACAATTGTAGCGCCATAGCCCGCAGGCCTTCACCAAATCAACACTCAAAGGCAGACACGACCACAGCTACTATAAAGAACCCCCGCCCTATTTGTACATACAAAACACATGCACCTTCATTTATTGGATTATTAATTCAATTTTTAGACAGTTATATATGTTGTTCATTTAAAACTGATGTTTTAACTATTGCTATATATCTATTTGGATTTGTTTCAATCTGAATGTATTTTTATTTTATTTTAAAATGGAGATCCTGTGGTAATAATATTGATGTTTTTCTGTACCCCAGTGATGGTTCAGTACATGATAACCTAATCACCATCAGATGTGTAACAAGGCCGTGGCCTATAGAGCTGGTTTGAAGAAGGACTGAGGGTCGAAACGTCATCAGAATAAAATGAGATTTTTTTTGTCCCATTATAGTCTGCATTATGCATGACTTAACTTGATAAAAGCTTATATGTTAATGCCTTTTTAATGACAGCGAACACAGCTGGAAACATTACTGCTAATTCGGCTCAACAGAGAGGATGAGTCTGGGATAATTGAGGTGAGCGGTGAACGGCGAGACGGGATCAGCAGCGATCACACAGTGCCGGTGAGAATTAAAGCAGTCGCGGGTATTTCCATTCATTTTAAATGGGGGCGGTGCGTTAAGGCCTGCGGCTAAAAGTTGAGATGGATTCAACTTTTGGAGAAACTGAGCTGCCCGGGAGATAGATAGATAGATAGATAGATAGATAGATAGATAAGCAGATAGATAGATAGATAGATAGATAGATAGATAGATAGATAGATAAGCAGATAGATAGATAGATAGATAGATAGATAGATAGATAGATAGATAGATAAGCAGATAGATAAGCAGATAGATAGATAGATAGATAGATAGATAGATAGATAGATAGATAGATAGATAGATAGAGTCTATGGGCCCCACCACCCATGTTACAGCTCATGTTTTTCTCATCCCACCTGCAGCCTTCTCTCCACACACACACACACTTTAATACCACACATTAAAAAGCCATATGGGTCATAATCAAACTTAATAAATGTCAGTGTCACTGCTCACACATGGAGAGCAGGGGGGAGGGGGGGGGGTCTGTGTACCTTGTACATGTGTTTCATTAGCCTCTGCCATGCTACACTGTGTGTGCATGAGGAGATGGAAACGATAGTAATTAGATGTGATAGCAGGAACGTGGGCTGATGTGCTGCACCTGCACCTACCCACGCATTAGTCACTGTGTGTTCACCTGCCGGTGTAAACCTGGAACACCCGGGAATCTCAGGTCTACAGCCCGGCAGCCTCTTCTCAGGAACCATACGTTCAAAAAGCCAAGGAAAGTTAAGCTCTGTAACTCGTATGAGTTCCAATATTGTTTTGGTGTATGCACCACATTGGGAGATTGGTGGTGGATGGATGGGTGAGTGCATGGATGTGTGGATGGGTGGATGGGTGGGTGGGTGGAAGGTTGGGTGGATGGGTGGGTGCATGGATGGATGGATGGGTGGGTGGGTGGATAGGTGAGTGCATGGATGGATGGATGGGTGGATGGATGGGTGAGTGCATGGATGGGTGGATGGGTGGGTGGGTGGGTGGGTGGAAGGTTGGGTGGATGGGTGGGTGCATGGATGGATGGATGGGTGGATGGATGGGTGAGTGCATGGATGTGTGGATGGGTGGATGGGTGGGTGGGTGGGTGGGTGGAAGGTTGGGTGGATGGGTGGGTGCATGGATGGATGGATGGGTGGGTGGGTGGATAGGTGAGTGGATGGATGGGTGGGGGGAAGGTTGGGTGGATGGGTAGTTGGATGGATGGATGGATGGATGGGTGAGTGCGTGGATGGATGGATGGATGGGTAGTTGGATGGATGGATGGATGGATGGGTGGGTGGATGGATGGATGGGTGAGTGCATTGATGGATGGATGGAAATTCAGCCAAGAAATGCGTGTTCCTTGGGAATGTTCTAATCCAATCCACAATCTTTTTCCTAATCTTAACGTTTTTGAGCCCGAGGAGAAATGATTACCTAATATTAAAAAAAACATTACAGGTGGGATGTGGATTTGGCTGCTTTTCGATGTTGAGACATTTTCACTGGTCAGAATGGTAATGCCTGAAAGAAAACAGGAGAGAAAGAAAATGGAGAAGCATTAATGTGCGTTAATGTTAATGTTATGTTAATTTTTCTCTGTCTATCGATCCCAACCATCATCTACAAAAGCAGGTTTACAGCCACTTGACATCTCTAAGTTGCCTGTTATTCAGGTATCTCAAGGACATGTCGTTGGATTTTGATGAGATCTTTAACAGAGAGTTCCAAAGATTTCTTCAAAGTGTGAGAAAGATGATTTTTGAGCATTGTCGTATTCTCTCATAGACTACTGCAACATGCTTCCATGTAAGAAAAGCTGGCTTGTGTGTCATTATCATCTGATGCAGATAAAAAATCTATGATTTTAGTCAGTTTCAAGCATTTTTCTCTTTGTTTTTCATCCTCTTGAGAAGAGAAGGGAGAAGTGTTGCATGATGAGAGAGACGGAGGGAGAGTCTGGTCTGGGAAGCGACTAGGCCAAAGATTAAAGGGGAATTCTTTATTTATTTGTTACTTTTGGCCACTGTCGCTCGCCATGACGGCCCGTTGGAGCTGGCGGCTTTGATTGGAATGCGATTTCTGTCCTCTCAGACCTGAGCAGAGACACCAGAGGAAGACTCAGACTCTCCGAGAAGAGACAGAACACGAGCCATGAAGACAATGTGAGCAATCAGACAGCGATGATTGACAGATGACTGATGGCGCTTGTGTGTTTCGCAGCGTAAAGCCCACAGACTGCCAACCCTCGGGTTGTCTTCCCGTTAAAATAGAAAAATGTTGTTGACACTTTTTATCGATGTTTATAACTTTTTCTTACGTTTTTGTCCCTTTTTTTTAACACTTTTGACATTTTTTTTTATGTTTTCAACACTACGTAACACTAACTTATTAACTAGTTTTACAGTTATTTTTGGAATTTATGGTCCATAAAGCTCATTTATAGGAAATTATATCTAATGTTTGAGTTAGAAAAGCAGAAATTAGGAATTATTGAGACTTAAATTAAAGGAATGGATGTTGATGATAATCACAGACTGGAATATGTCAACTTTTACTCAATACTATTTCAAAAACACTTCCATTTGTTTTACAATGCTATAAAATTGAATAAGACGCCCCAAAATTAATGAAAGTAGAGATTTGTACTTGGCAAAGAGCGTTGGGTGGAATCAATCATGTTATTTTGGGGAATTAAAAAGAACACTGATATATGACAACATGAGGACAACATGAGGGTTAATATTAATGCCAGTTCGGCGAAGTGTTGCAAATGCAGAAGTGCCTTAAAGCTGCATTATATCTGATCTCCTGCAGGGGGGGACTCCTTAAAGCTGCATTATATCTGATCTCCTGCAGGGGGAGACTCCTTAAAGCTGCATTATATCTGATCTCCAGCAGGGGGGACTCCTTAAAGCTGCATTATATCTGATCTCCTGCAGGGGGGGACTCCTTAAAGCTGCATTATATCTGATCTCCTGCAGGGGGGACTCCTTAAAGCTGCATTATATCTGATCTCCTGCAGGGGGGGACTCCTTAAAGCTGCATTATATCTGATCTCCTGCAGGGGGGACTCCTTAAAGCTGCATTATATCTGATCTCCAGCGGGGGGGACTCCTTAAAGCTGCATTATATCTGATCTCCAGCAGGGGGGGCTCCTTAAAGCTGCATTATATCTGATCTCCTGCAGGGGGGGCTCCTTAAAGCTGCATTATATCTGATCTCCAGCAGGGGGGGACTCCTTACAGCTGCATTATATCTGATCTCCTGCAGGGGGAGACTCCTTAAAGCTGCATTATATCTGATCTCCTGCAGGGGGGGACTCCTTAAAGCTGCATTATATCTGATCTCCAGCAGGGGGGACTCCTTAAAGCTGCATTATATCTGATCTCCAGCAGGTGGAGACACATGCAGTTGCAAAAGTAGGTCAGTTTCTATAGAAGTGTATGAGAAAGTGACTTCTCACTTGATTTATTATAACATTTTCATAATGATGTGTCTCTTTTTCTTCTTCCTCTGATATTTTTTCCTGTATGATTCGGTATTGGTGTACAATGTGACCTCTGGAAAGTCTGGGACATTTTCAAATGTCAGTTGTTTGTGCTTGAAACAGTCTGGTATGTGTGTCAGGCCTATTTTTATGCCATTATTGGCGTGTTATCAAGATTCATACTCGCTTTTTAGCATGTTTATCAGCGCCATTTTGGCCTCCATTGACTTACATTACCTTGCGATAGCGTGTGATTTTACGCCGTAGCGAGTAGTATGAAAGGGGGGAAATTGCGTAGGAGGGGTAGACGTACAGATAACACGCCACTCGGCTTAAGAACGTTGGGGTGTGTGTTTACGCGGAGTCGTGTTGGGTTAGACGTTATCTCTGTGTCTCTTTGTCCTTTTAGCCACAGGAATTACAAAAGCATCCAAAAGGAAATGTGCTCTGAGATGAAAAACCTGCTGCTACACTTTATTTATTCTGCAGCCCGGAGGTCTGGACTCAGTTGACCCCGGGACCTGCTGAGGTGCCAACTGGCAGTAAATCCAGAGCAGCTCCAGGCAGCATCTGTAGATGTCTGGACATTTTACTCTTCAGAGCCGGCTGTATCGGTTCATGACCCTCACCTGCTGCTGGCTCAAATGAAATCATTCCGTTATATGACAGGAAATCAGGATCTCTTGTTCCAGAAGTCCCTCTCAGTACTTTATGACTTTCCTACTCTGTCCCTCTAAACTAAACTAGACTAAGGGGTTCATGAATGCATCATGAAGATGAGGAACAGCTAGATGTCCGAACAATGATGATGATGATGATAGTTGTTGAGGAAAGATGCTGAGCCTGCTGTGCAGCATGAGATATTGACACAATACAGTTTCAACTGTTGTGTGTGTGCGTGCGTGTGTGTATGTATTTGTCTTTGTGCGTGTGTGCATGTGTGTGTGCTATTTGCGTGCATGCATGTGTTTGTATTTGTGTGTGTGTGTCTGTGTGTGCGAGCGTGCATGCGTTTGTGTGCGTGCTTGCGTGTGTTTGTGCATATGAGTGCGTAAATGCATGTATGCGTTTGTGTGCCTGTGTGTGTGTCTGTGTGTATATGTGCTTTGTGCATGCATGCGTGCGGCCGTTTGTGCGTGTGTGCGTGTGTGTGTGTGCGTGTGTGTGTGTGTGTGTGTGTGTGTGTGTGTGTGTGTGTGTGTGTGTGTGTGGAGGGAGACGGATGTTCCAACACTCTCTCATCAGCTTTATTACTATGTGGCAGAATATCAGATCCGTTGGTGAAGTCTTCAGTTTAATTTGTCTAATTTTTCTTTTTTGCCATTCATATTTTTATGTAAATTAACATAAGTACTAACATACTGGTGGAACAAAGATAACAGACTGAGTCTGTGTTTGCACTAAACAACTGCAGCTCCCATGATGCCTCTGTGGCGATGACTCCCTGGGAGCTTCTGAACATTAACTATTAGATGTATCTAAGAAGATAAACACCACGCTGTTAGGGAAGCTCCATGAGAAACTAGTAACAGTAATATAGAAATAGTAATAATAACAGAAGTTTAAAACATTAGTGTCTGGGAAGACCTAGGACTAGGTGGAGGGACGTCCAGCTGGGAGGAGGCCTCGGGGAAGACCCAGGACTAGGTGGAGGGACGTCCAGCTGGGAGGAGGCCTCGGGGAAGACCCAGGACTAGGTGGAGGGACGTTCAGCTGGAAGGAGGCCTCGGGGAAGATCCAGGACTAGGTGGAGGGACGTCCAGCTGGGAGGAGGCCTCGGGGAAGACCCAGGACTAGGTGGAGGGACGTCCAGCTGGGAGGAGGCCTCGGGGAAGACCCAGGACTAGGTGGAGGGACGTTCAGCTGGAAGGAGGCCTCGGGGAAGATCCAGGACTAGGTGGAGGGACGTCCAGCTGGGAGGAGGCCTCGGGGAAGACCCAGGACTAGGTGGAGGGACGTCCAGCTGGAATGAGGCCTCGGGGAAGACCCAGGACTAGGTGGAGGGACGTCCAGCTGGGAGGAGGCCTCGGGGAAGACCCAGGACCAGGTGGAGGGACGTCCAGCTGGAATGAGGCCTCGGGGAAGATCCAGGACTAGGTGGAGGGACGTCCAGCTGGAAGGAGGCCTCGGGGAAGACCCAGGACTAGGTGGAGGGACGTTCAGCTGGAAGGAGGCCTCGGGGAAGATCCAGGACTAGGTGGAGGGACGTCCAGCTGGGAGGAGGCCTCGGGGAAGACCCAGGACTAGGTGGAGGGACGTCCAGCTGGAATGAGGCCTCGGGGAAGACCCAGGACTAGGTGGAGGGACGTCCAGCTGGAAGGAGGCCTCGGGGAAGACCCAGGACTAGGTGGAGGGACGTCCAGCTGGAATGAGGCCTCGGGGAAGACCCAGGACTAGGTGGAGGGACGTCCAGCTGGAAGGAGGCCTCGGGGAAGATCCAGGACTAGGTGGAGGGATTATATCTCCAACCTGGCCTGGGAACGCCTCGGGATCCCCCAGTCGGAGCTGGTTGATGGTCAGACTCCAAAGGGAAAAAATGGATTGTCTGTGACAGAAAACTGAATAGCTGGTTGTGGACAAAACAAGACATTTTGGACAAAAACCAACTACAATCCTTAGATCATGAATACTTTGACTTTCATTTGGCTCAGGTGGTACCCAAAAAGGCTTGTGTTCTGCACCTAAGCTTTGTAATACTGTAGAAGGGGACCCTGTATTCACTTTGTGATTACGGAGTGTGTTGGACTCCGAGCGTCAGGCGTCTCATGAGACAGACCAGCAAGCTTTACAAGCGAGTCCGTCCAACGTCTGGAGCCGCATGTTGTGATAAATGTAATACAACACATACACAGTGTTCAGGGGTGTGTGTGTGTGTATGTGTGTGTTTTTTGTGTGCCGGTGGTTGTATTTGTGTGTGTGTGCATGTGTGTGTTGATGTTTGTGTGTGTGTGTGTGTGTGTGTGTGTGTGTGTTGGTGTGTGTGTGCGCGGTTGGTTGTGTGTGTGTGTGTGTACATCTATGTTTGTGTGTGTACGCGTGCGTGCGTGCATGTGTGTGTGTGTGCGCGGGTGGTTGTTTGTGTGTGTGTATGCGTGCGTGCACGCGTACGTGCACGCGTACGTGTGTGTATTTGTGAGTGTGCCCGTGCGTGTGTGCGCGCATGCGTGTTTGTGTGTGCGCGCGCGTGTGTGTGTGTGCGCGTGTGTGTGTGTGCGCGTGTGTGTGTGTGCACGTGTGCGCGAGTGGTTGTGTGTGTGTGTGTGCGTGCGTGCGTGTGTGCGTGTGTGTGTGTGTGTGTGTGTGTGTGTGTGTGCGCGGGTGGTTGTGTGCGTGTGTGTGTACATGTGTGTGTGTGTGTGCGTGTGTGTGTGTGTGTGTGTGCGCGGGTGGTTGTGTGCGTGTGTGTGTACATGTGTGTGTGTGCGTACGTGCGTGCGTGTGTGTGTGTGTGTGTGTGTGTATGTGTGTGTGTGTTGGTATGTGTGTGTGCGCGGGTGGTTGTGTGCGTGTGTGTGTACATGTGTGTGTGTGCGTACGTGCGTACGTGCGTGCGTGTGTGTGTGTGTGTGTGTGTGTGTATGTGTGTGTGTGTTGGTATGTGTGTGTGCGCGGGTGGTTGTGTGCGTGTGTGTGTACATGTGTGTGTGTGCGTACGTGCGTGCGTGTGTGTGCGTGTGTGTGTGTGTGTGTGCGTGTGTGTGTGTGTGTGTGTGTGTGTGTGTGTGTGTGTGTGTGTGTGTGTGTGTGTGTGTGTGTGTGTGTGCCATGTCTGTCTCCATTAGCGTCCAGGCTGCAGGCTCCAGCCAGTGAAACAGCCCGTGGTGGTGGTCTCATCATTTTGTTGGACTGCGTGTTTCCGTGTTCTCTCTTAATGACGACGATCTCTTTGATGTTTTGTGTAACTCGTTATCTTTTCTTCCTGTTTCTCTCCAGGTGGAGCGGGAGATAGCCATTCTGAAACTCATTGAGCATCCCCACGTTTTAAAGCTGCACGACGTCTATGAAAATAAGAAATACCTGTAAGTATCTTCTCACGTTGAGCAGACACATCATCAAGACTTCATCTTTTATGTAATCATGTGCTTTTTAACAATGGGTTTAATATGCAGGAAAGATACTGTTTAAAGAGGTAGTTTAATGAGTAGCTACAGGTGGATACTCAAAATATAGAGTCTTTAGTAGGGCTGCACGATTATGGCCGAAATGATAATCACGATTATTTTGATCAATATTGAGATCACGATTAATTATCACGAGTATTTGTTGATTTGAACCAAAACTAATTTTATTGTCACATAAAGCAGTTATACACTAAAACAAGGTCCTTCCTGAGGCTATTTAGCAGCGGCACCGTGGCTCCGTCCGGCGCTTAGCAACGCCCAAGACGATTGTGATTGGTTTAAAGAAATGCCAATAAACCAGAGCAGGTTCTTCTCTCATCCCGTAATGCTGTGTGGACTAGAAAGACCTTCCTCCACAGCGCTGTGGAGGAGGGTGCATGTTAGTTAGCAGTAATTAGCCTGTGTCTATGTTAATGTTAACTAGTGTGTTAGTTAGCAATAATTAGCCTGTGTCTATGTTAATGTTAACTAGTGTGTTAGTTAGCAGTAATTAGCCTGTGTCTATGTTAATGTTAACTAGCATGTTAGTTAGCAGTAATTAGCCTGTGCCTATGTTAACATTAACTAGCATGTTATTTAGCAGTAATTAGCCTGTGTCTATGTTAATGTTACCATGTTAGTTAGCAGTAATTAGCCTGTGTCTATGTTAATGTTACCATGTTAGTTAGCAGTAATTAGCCTGTGCCTATGATAATGTTAACTAGCATGTTAGATAGCAGTAATTAGCCTGTGTCTATGTTAATGTTAATGTTAGCATGTTAGTTAGCGGTAATTAGCCTGTACCTATGTTAATGTTAACTAGCATGTTAGTTAGCAGTAATTAGCCTGTGCCTATGTTAATGTTAACTAGCATGTTAGTTAGCAGTAATTAGCCTGTACCTATGTTAATGTTACCATGTTAGTTAGCAGTAATTAGCCTGTACCTATGTTAATGTTACCATGTTAGTTAGCAGTAATTAGCCTGTACCTATGTTAATGTTACCATGTTAGTTAGCAGTAATTAGCTTGTACCTATGTTATCTCCTAACATATACCTACCTCTTGTGAACGGGCCAAACCGATTTTGATAATAAACACGTTACACACTGGACATTTAAGAACTGACAAACAACATTGATGAGATATGGAAATGACAAAACTGCAGAACACTTTTTTCCATACAGCAGCTTGAGCTGTGTTTTTTTATTTTATTATAATGTTAAAGCATGACATGTTTTATTGCCCCCCCCCCTCACTTTAACCTCCCCCTGCCAACGTGTAGCTTTCATGTACATCCGTGTTTTATTGCATACATTAATCTGCTGCGTGTGGCGGCTGGGCTCCAGCGGCACGGCTTAATGCGCTGTTCAATAATTGATAAAGGCACCGCCTCCAGATGAGACAGGAGTTTGTTTTGGTAATGTTGCGAGGACGGGGACGGATGGTCATCACGGATGCAAACAGTTTGCTGGAGAGAAATGTCACACTCGCAAATCACGAGCGCACACGTTTCTAATTTGAACAGCTCTGGCAGGTAAACGCTTGAGCAGATCCCTTAATCTGCACATAAATCAGTCCGTGGGGGGACGAGGGGCTGCAGGAGAGCCGGCTCGCCACGCAGAGCGAGGATCAGCGACGTCTCCGAGACAAATGAGCGGAGGCCAGATGAAACATTTTTAACCACAGGCACACAAGCCGGCACGGGTTGGGGATTTTCTCAAGGATTTACATGAAGCATCAATGTACTGTGGTATCTTCAGCATGTCGTAGCCAAATACACTCTGGTTTATGACTCAATTATTTCATTAATGCCTCTTTCAGTCAGAGGAAAGGGTTAAACTGGGGATTTACACTCCGTGGGTTAGTACAGGCTTTAGGTTCTGTTACAGGAGTTTTTTTTCCCATTTTAGGAGAATTTAGAAGAACACTTCATAGGATGTGTGCCTTATTTTTATTCTACTAGTTATCTGACAGCAACAGTTACTTTGCACATTGTGATTTTGCTTTCAATGTGAGATAAGATCACCAAATGTTGCTCCACAATTTGCCAAAAGTATCTCAGGGACAGTGAAAGAAATTGATTCCTGCATATTCGAGCAGGCCGGTTGGGTTTAGGTAAAGAATAACGGGACAGTTGGGTTTAGATAAAGAAGAACGGGACAGTTGGGTTTAGGTAAAGAAGAACAGGACAGTTGGGTTTAGGTAAAGAAGAACAGGACAGTTGGGTTTAGGTAAAGAAGAATGGGACAGTTGGGTTTAGGTAAAGAAGAATGGGACAGTTGGGTTTAGATAAAGAAGAATGAGACAGTTGGGTTTAGATAAAGAAGAACGGGACAGTTGGGTTTAGATAAAGAAGAACGGGACAGTTGGGTTTAGGTAAAGAAGAACGGGACAGTTGGGTTTAGATAAAGACAAACAGGACAGTTGGGTTTAGATAAAGAACGGGACAGTTGGGTTTAGATAAAGAAGAACGGGACAGTTGGGTTTAGATAAAGAACGGGACAGTTGGGTTTAGGAGAAGAAGAACAGGACAGTTGGGTTTAGGTAAAGACAAACAGGACAGTTGGGTTTAGGTAAAGACAAACAGGACAGTTGGGTTTAGATAAAGAACGGGACAGTTGGGTTTAGATAAAGAAGAACGTGACAGTTGGGTTTAGATAAAGAAGAACGTGACAGTTGGGTTTAGATAAAGAACGGCACAGTTGGGTTTAGGAGAAGAAGAACAGGACAGTTGGGTTTAGGTAAAGAACGGGACAGTTGGGTTTAGATAAAGAAGAACGTGACAGTTGGGTTTAGATAAAGAAGAACGTGACAGTTGGGTTTAGATAAAGAACGGCACAGTTAGGTTTAGGTAAAGAAGAACGGGACAGTTGGGTTTAGGTAAAGAAGAACGGGACAGTTGGGTTTAGATAAAGAAGAACGTGACAGTTGGGTTTAGGTAAAGAAGAACGGGACAGTTGGGTTTAGATAAAGAAGAACGTGACAGTTGGGTTTAGATAAAGAAGAACGTGACAGTTGGGTTTAGGAGAAGAAGAATGGGACAGTTGGGTTTAGATAAAGAACGGGACAGTTGGGTTTAGATAAAGAAGAACGGGACAGTTGGGTTTAGATAAAGAACGGGACAGTTGGGTTTAGATAAAGAAGAACGTGACAGTTGGGTTTAGATAAAGAAGAACGGGACAGTTGGGTTTAGATAAAGAAGAACGGGACAGTTAGGTTTAGATAAAGAAGAACGGGACAGTTAGGTTTAGGTAAAGAAGAACGGGACAGTTAGGTTTAGGTAAAGAACAGGACAGTTGGGTTTAGGTAAAGAAGAACGGGACAGTTAGGTTTAGGTAAAGAACAGGACAGTTGGGTTTAGGTAAAGAAGAACGGGACAGTTGGGTTTAGATAAAGAAGAACGGGACAGTTGGGTTTAGGTAAAGAAGAACGGGACAGTTGGGTTTAGATAAAGAAGAACGGGACAGTTGGGTTTAGGTAAAGAAGAACGTGACAGTTGGGTTTAGGTAAAGAAGAACGGGACAGTTGGGTTTAGATAAAGAAGAACGTGACAGTTGGGTTTAGATAAAGAAGAACGTGACAGTTGGGTTTAGGAGAAGAAGAATGGGACAGTTGGGTTTAGATAAAGAAGAACGTGACAGTTGGGTTTAGGAGAAGAAGAACGGGACAGTTGGGTTTAGATAAAGAAGAACGTGACAATTGGGTTTAGGAGAAGAAGAACGGGACAGTTGGGTTTAGGTAAAGAAGAACGGGACAGTTGGGTTTAGGTAAAGAAGAACGTGACAGTTGGGTTTAGGTAAAGAAGAACGGGACAGTTGGGTTTAGATAAAGAAGAACGTGACAGTTGGGTTTAGATAAAGAAGAACGTGACAGTTGGGTTTAGGAGAAGAAGAATGGGACAGTTGGGTTTAGATAAAGAAGAACGTGACAGTTGGGTTTAGGAGAAGAAGAACGGGACAGTTGGGTTTAGATAAAGAAGAACGTGACAATTGGGTTTAGGAGAAGAAGAACGGGACAGTTGGGTTTAGGAGAAGAAGAACGGGACAGTTGGGTTTAGATAAAGAAGAACGTGACAGTTGGGTTTAGGAGAAGAAGAACGGGACAGTTGGGTTTAGATAAAGAAGAACGTGACAGTTGGGTTTAGATAAAGAAGAACGTGACAGTTGGGTTTAGGTAAAGAAGAACGTGACAGTTGGGTTTAGGAGAAGAAGAACGGGACAGTTGGGTTTAGGAGAAGAAGAACGGGACAGTTGGGTTTAGGTAAAGAAGAACGTGACAGTTGGGTTTAGGAGAAGAAGAACGGGACAGTTGGGTTTAGGAGAAGAAGAACGGGACAGTTGGGTTTAGGAAAAGACAAACAGGACAGTTGGGACCCATAGCTGCTGCTCTATATCATGTGCAGCATATGTCAGACACTCTATACAAGACATTTATACATATGTATCATGCATAACAAATATCTCCTCCATCACTACTTCTTCCATCCGTGACCGCTGTGACGTGTTGTCCACTGTCCTCCTGTGCAGGTACCTGGTGCTAGAGCACGTGTCCGGGGGGAGCTGTTCGACTACCTGGTGAAGAAGGGCCGGCTAACTCCTAAAGAGGCCAGGAAGTTCTTCAGACAGATCATCTCAGCCCTGGACTTCTGCCACAGCCACTCCATATGGTGTGTTACCTATCAATCCTAAATAATACGTCATTTATATCAGCAGGTTGTGTTTTTTCTAGTTGGTTGTCTTGTGGTCTGTTTTGAGAACACAGGATTTGCAGGCATTCTTTAGACCAGAGATCTTCAACAGGGGGTCCGTGACCCCTAGGGGGTCCTCGGAGTTACTGCGAGGGCACCGACAAAATATAGTGTGATATAAAAAAACGTTTTCCCTTTCAGCTAAGGGGTGTTATGCCAAAAAAAGCCTGGACTAGAGCCCGACCGATTTTTAAAATCTGATATATATATATAAAAAAAAAAAAGAAATTCAGAAACGCGTAACAAAACATAAACAGATTTCCTTAACAATAGTTATTTGTAGTTATTAATAAGTTCTCACTAAAATAATATGATAATAATTTTTTTTATTGTAACAACAGAACAGATCTTTAACTTTTTCTTATGTTTTTGTCCCTTTTTTTCAATGTTTGTCACTTTTTTTGACGTTTTCAACACTTATTAACTTTAGTTTTACAGTAATTTTCTGAATTTATGGTCAATAAACCTCATTTATAGGAAATTATCCCTAATGTTTGAGTTAGAAAAGCAGAAATTAGGAATTATTGAGACTAAAATTAAAGGAATGGATGTTGATGATAATCACAGACTGGAATATGTCAACTTTTACTCAATACTATTTCAAAAACACTTCCATTTGTTTTACAATGCTATAAAATTGAATAAGACGCCCCAAAATTAATGAAAGTAGAGATTTGTACTTGGCAAAGAGCGTTGGGTGGAATCAATCATGTTATTTTGGGGAATTAAAAAGAACATTGATATAGGACAACATGAGGACAACATGGGGACAACATGAGGACAACATGAGGACAACATGGTGACAACATGAGGACAACATGAAGACAACATGAGGGTTAAAAAAAATTGGAGATGTAGTAAAGTAGCCTTAGTTAGCATCACAAACTACACCGAGTTTCTACTGAATTAAAAAAACTGAATTTTTCACCCTTGACAGTAATTTGCATGAGGTCGGTAAATATAAAACGCAGACAGAAAGAAACTTAGATAGATAGATAGATAGATAGATAGATAGATAGATAGATAGATAGATAGATAGATAGATAGATATTTATTGATCCCAATAAAATGGGAAATTACGGTGTTCCAGCAGCAAAATCAGTCACACAGCACAGAATATAAATATAAATGAAATACTAGGAAACAATATACATACATACAATATACATGAAGTAATAATAATAGGAATAAAATAAAAGAACAAATATTTGAATATATACAGGATGGGAAAACGAAAATGTGCAACTGCTTAAATAAAAAGCTAAAATATAAATATCCAATTGTGCAGGTTGCACTTAGTGCAGTAGTGTGGTGTCCAAGAGTCTCATCTAGCACCCAGTGGTGACATGTTAAAAAGTAGGCAGCACCTACACAAGTTTATTTTCTCAGAATTGTATCCGAGGTGGTGTTTCCAGCAGGACTGGAGAGGCTGCCTCCTCTTCAGGCTCTTCCTCAGCAGCTGTAGCCGGCGGCTGCGGCTCCTCTTCATCTCTTTTCATCTCGAGAGCCCCTTCAGTTTCTCAACGCCGCGCCTCTAAGAGCAATCGCACATCAGAGGAGTTCTGCCTCGGACTCTCTCTTTAGACGTCAAGTGTAGAGCTTTGAAGGACCAGAACTTTGTTTTTCTGGACGGAACTAGAGCCTAGAATAGCGATATTGGGCCGATATTTACACTTTTTATGTGTATTGCCGATAGTTTCCCCCCGGCATTATTTCCAGACAGGCGTCCACAGGCAGCTTGTGTAGCTGGAGACGCTGCTGTTCATGTGTCTTAAATTACAAATCAAGTACTTTATTTCAATGGCTACTTTTCAGGTTTAGTGTTTTCTTAAATTATTTAAATGTGTTGAAACAGGACATTTAGTGACGACCTGATTATATCTGTCTTATAATATGTCGGCAAGCAATGCATCACCAAGGCTGTGTTGTAGCTGTTGATGCACAGTGAACCATATGCAGTGCACCATCCATACTGAATGATGCACAGTGCACACATTATTTGGGTGATATATGAATGGAAGATGATAGCAGAAGTGACATTGATCTGGGTTTTTTTGTTATTATTTTTAAAGAAACGGCAGAGCAGATTCCGAAAACAAAGCCAGTGTGGCAGGGTATAATTTTTATGATGTAAAAAGCAGTATAGGCTCCAAATATCGGCTCAAGAAAATCGGCAGCCCGTATCGGTTATCAGCTAAGGCTGATGGGAAAAATGTATTGGTATCGGCACTAAACAAATCCATATCGGTCGATCCTTAGTCTAGAAGCTTTTAGCTTCTAGTTTTATATCCTGCCCTCATTTTGAGTTAAAGGGATTTCTGGAACAGACTTGGACCTTCTTAACACCTGGAGTGCATTAGTTCTTGATGATTGGACTGTAATAAAGTAGCTTTTCGTGCAGAAAAAAGTAGTGTAGGTGTGAATGCTTTCAGGACTAATTGTTTCCCATTTCACCCACACCACCTTCAGAGGCTGACGCATAAAAGCAGAGTGCCTACAAATGTCAAGATCTACTTTATTCAAACTATTATTTCACATGAAAGAAGCAAAAGCATAAAGCAACAAAAGACAACGGTCAAAAAATGTGCACTTTGCTTTGAGGAATATAATGATTAAAGTTGTTTAGCCCAAGTCGTCCTGACTTACATATATGCTTTCATTCAACACACTGATATCAGATATCAGAGAAACGTCTCGGGTTACGTATGTAACCCTTGTTCCCCGAGATAGGGGAACGAGACACTGCGTCGGTTACGACACTATGGGCGTTCCCATAGTGTCGTAACCGACGCAGTTCGAGTTCCCCTCGAAGGGGAACCTTTAGAACAAAGTGCATGCATTGCATACACATAGGCTGAATCCCATTTCTCCATCTTACTCCTACCCCTTACCCCTCAAAACACCCCCCTATGAAATGGGACACCACTTGGTGACATCACTATACAGTATTGATCACACACTTCCAACATGCAATACATGTGCATACACATGTATCATGTATACATACATATACACCCTGTATACATGGTGTGTTGTATATATCTGTTTTAGTTATCACCGTTTTGAATGTCATTGATGTTCAGAAAAACATTTTGTTAACAAAAATCTGTCTTTATTGCCAATAAATTAAACATAACAGGCAAAAACATTACATAAAATGATGTTACATAACCATTATCAACTATTAGAACCATAACTAACATGTCACACACATAAAAAGGCACTCAAATGTGTAAAACTAAAAAACCACAAACAAATTAACTACAGCTGTTCTGATATTTCAGACCAATCTGATGCCTGTTGGCCTCACATTTCATGGTTGCAAGTATATATGTACAGGACTGCATAGACCACAAAACAAGACTGTCGTAACTTTTAAATCAAGGGGGTAAGATAGAGAAATGAGATTCAGCCTTACTTTGTCTTTGCTTACATCCTTCAACTCTCTACACAACACATACAGAACATGAGATGTCTGACGTTGATTTAAATGGAAATGGCCTTTCTATCCATTTTATTTCTATGGCTCAGACATATGGAAGCAAATAAGAGGTATATGTAATTGAAGATATGGAAGCAAATAAGAGGTATATGTAATTGAAGATATGGAAGCAAATAAGAGGTATAAGTAATTGAATTTTAACAGCCACTGAATATTTATATTGCTAACTATTTTATTTTGAAAACCATATAGCTGTATTTATTTGTTCTCAATTAAATCTTTTGAAAATTAAAATATGAAATTTCTTGATTTGGAATTTCCAAAAGCTGAATTTGAATCTATTTATCTTTCCAGTGGTCGCAAATACCGATCCAAAAGTTCCAAGTTTCATTCAGAATATCGTTGTTTCTGACGTTACACACAGCCCAAGAGACCAAAAACAGGTTTATGTCAGGTGCAGAGAAGGTCACTTTCAGCCACAGCTTCATCTGTTCCCTCTCTTCCTTCTGTTTCCTCTCCTGTCGTCCTCCAGCCACAGAGATTTGAAGCCGGAGAACTTGTTGTTAGACGAGAAGAACAACATCAGGATAGCAGACTTTGGCATGGCGTCTCTGCAGGTCGGGGACAGTCTGCTGGAGACCAGCTGTGGGTGAGTGCAACAAGTCCCAACCAGTACATCTCCGGTCTTCACACCCAAGGCCCAAGTCCTTCTGCTCTCTTTGATACTTTTCTAAATGTACTCAATGGGAATAGGGCTGCACTGTATAAGAATAATAACTCATTGTGATAACTTTGGCTGATATTGCGATTGTGATATGATTTACGATATTGGAGGAAATGACCATTTTGTGTCATTATTGTCATTTTTATTGAGAATATTTTTTACCTGATTTTTTCTTAAAGGGTAATTACCGTTTTCTTGACTTTGGTCCAGTATTAAGCTGCAGTCAGCAGCGGAGAAACAAGCAACAATGTAAGTTAATAGGGGAAATGTCCAGCTTGTATTTACCTTCACAAAAGTGCTCGTTTTGCTGCTGACAGACTCAGATTAATATTCTAAGTGTCTGACAACATTATGGAAAGGATTTCTAAGGAGGCTGACCTTTCTGTTAAAGAGTAAGATCATTTTTTTAAACATAAAAACATCCGTGAAATGGCGTTCGCTAAACCCACCAGACTCAATGTAAATAAACAGTAATTTTAGCATCGTACAAAACACTTTATTCAAAGTTGACAGAAACGATATAAAACTATAAAAAATTGTTTTGGGTCGTCTCTCCACTTTTCCAACCATCACAACTCGTGTTGTGGTTGAAATAAACACATAGCATACAGATTTACATGTGAGAACATGTTGGCTCCATACACACTAAAAGTATTGCTTTTTTAATTGGAGTCTGGTGGGTTCTGCGCTACTGACTTCAGAGCTGTTTCTGAGTAAACAGAAAGGTCTCAAAGAGGTTTTAAAGGTCTATCTCTTTTTTCCATAATGTTGTCAGACACTTAGAATATTAATCTGACTCTGTCAGCGGCAAAACCAGCACTTTTGTGAAGGTAAATGCGAGCTTGACAGTTGCCCTGTTAACTTAGACGGTAGCTTGTTTTGCCGCTGCTCAATACTGAATGCAATGTCAAAGATTGTTGTTCCCATCAGTCACTTAGACATAAAAACATAGGAACTGGTATTGTAGTAACCCTTTGAGTCTGTAGGATACAATTTGTAGGCTGGGGCGTCTCTGCAGCACCACATACTTAATTCTGAATAATTTGAATTGAATTTTCCTTTCTTTTTCAATGTGTTTGTCTCTTTTTCCGACATTCCAAAATAAAACAATTCACACACAAGTTATTTTACAGAAATAATATCTGAAGCTCGTCTCTGAGTTCAGGTAAATGCACGATTAACTGTTACGAGCAACGGCAATTTTTTAGATGTTTCTGTCGCTTTATTTTTTAATACACAATCTCATGTTGAACACAAAGTTACGCCCTAGACCGTAGGTGGTACCCAAAATGACTTGAAGGTGCAGCGGCGAAGCCTTGTGATGTTAGAAGAAACCTTGTTAATGAAAGCAACACACCGGCGGCCAAGTGAGCTTTGTTGTGTAAAGATGCTGTGAGTGTGGAAACAGTAGAAAGCTTTCAACATGTGAGGTCCTGGTTGTTTGTTACGCAGACTTCCTGAAAGCTCTGTAGGATCCCGGCGGCTCCTGTGTGTCCCGCTCACCTCAGCTTCACACAGTCAGTCATGTGGAACAAGCAAGAGAGAGAGGATCATGGAGTTACTGGGCAAAATGTCACTCATTAGTCCTCATTATAATTCAGTACAGGCAGCGGAACCACTTGAAATAATGCAGCGGAGTTGGGTTCTGTTAATTCTCTGAAAAATGCAATTTCACACATCATTTTGGATTGGTTGTTATCAGTGAAAAACACTAGAGAAGATAATAAATACATAACACTCAACAAGCTTAAAAGACAAAACTCGCTAAAGAAGAAGTCATCCGACTACAATCATTCGATCTGAGAAAAGTCTTTTAGTTTGTTTTGATGATTTTACGTTCATTCGGTGTGGTGCTGCCCAAAATGGTTTGGGTTCCGCACCGGAACCTAATAATGGCAGGGAAAATCCTTCATATGTATATATATATATATATATATATATATATATATATATATATACAAGGGCAAGTGACAGTACTGTGATCCGATCAGAGTACAGCCACTTGCCCTTGTCCTGCCCTTGTCACATGACCAATTAATATTTCCATGACGACTATCCTAAATTCTGACACCATGGAAACAGCGCTGGATTTTTATTTTTTTGTCTCAGACTGAGCCTATAGAAATAAAAAATTGGATATACAATTTGTTTAAAAAGAAAACAAGTGAAATGATTAATGAATGTGTTGTTTTATATATAATTACGTTTTGTTGTAACCATAGTCCCCAGATTGGACAGCTAGCTGTCTGGATTTACCCTGCAGAGACCTGAGGACCAGGTAACCAGAGTCCTCAGATTGGACAGATAGTCTAGCTAGCTGTCTGGATTTACCCTGCAGAGATCTGGGACCAGGTAACCATAGTCCTCAGATTGGACAGATAGTCTAGCTAGCTGTCTGGATTTACCCTGCAGAGATCTGAGGACCAGGTAACCAGAGTCCTCTGATTGGACAGATAGTCTAGCTAGCTGTCTGGATTTACCCTGCAGAGATCTGAGGACCAGGTAACCAGAGTCCTCAGATTGGACAGATAGTTTAGCAGCAGGTTAGAGCGCCAACACAGAGACAGAGGACGGGGACGGACATCCGAAAAGGCAACGAAAGGTGGCAAAAAGACAAGAAAAATGCGAAGAAATGGCGACAAAAAAGCGGCAAAAAGACGACAAAAATTTAATGAAAAGGCTACAAAAGGCTACGAAAAGGCGACAAAAAGACGGCAACACAATGACGGCAAGAAAAAGGTGACGAAAAGGCGGCAAAAAGATGACAAAAATGTTATGAAAAGGCTACAAAAAGACGGCAACACAATGACGGCAAGAAAAAGTTGACGAAAAAGCGGCAAAAAGTCAACAAAAAGCAACAAAAAGTCAACAAAAAGCAACAAAAAGTCAACAAAAAGCAACAGAAAGGCTATGAAAAGGCTATGAAAAGGCTATGAAAAGGCGGCACACTGAGTGAACACGGAGTCCGTGGGTCAGGTTCTTCTCCACACCTCAGGGATGCAGACAGTTTGAAGGAGAACCTCTGATGGATCCTGTAAATATCTCGGGGACATGTCTCCTGGAGCAGGAAGGATGAACATTTGCTCTGGTATAATTAGATTGCAGTAAGTGTGTTTGAGGAGTTCAGATCGACTGGTTTCACATACATTAGCATAATTAAGCAGGACGCTGGCAGTGATGGAGGGTGTGTTTACTGTGGGAGACGCGCTTCATTTGCCGTGATGAATCCTCGCGGAGTGAGATTACTCCATCATTCAGAAGATGCACGGATCTCCGACCCACGTTGGGAAAATCAGAAGCATTTGTTAAAATCCCCCTCCACTTAAAATTATTGTTGTTATCTTCATGCTTCATGTCCCCTTAAAATGTCCAGCGTTTACTCTACTGACTGATTTCTGTGCAGTTTGTTGCTAGAGAGGCTCTACTCAAGTCAGAGATTAGGGTTTTTTGCCTGATCTTTTGGTAGCCTGGTAGACTTTGGTAGACTCTGGTCCATTAGCCTGGTCCTACCAGACTCTGGTCCATTAGCCTGGTCCTACCAGACTCTGGTCCATTAGCCCGGTCCTACCAGACTCTGGTCCATTAGCCCGGTCCTACCAGACTCTGGTCCATTAGCCCGGTCCTACCAGACTCTGGTCCATTAACCTGGTCCTACCAGACTCTGGTCCATTAGCCCGGTCCTACCAGACTCTGGTCCATTAGCCCGGTCCTACCAGACTCTGGTCCATTAGCCCGGTCCTACCAGACTCTGGTCCATTAGCCTGGTCCTACCAGACTCTGGTCCATTAGCCCGGTCCTACCAGACTCTGGTCCATTAGCCCGGTCCTACCAGACTCTGGTCCATTAGCCCGGTCCTACCAGACTCTGGTCCATTAGCCCGGTCCTACCAGACTCTGGTCCATTAACCTGGTCCTACCAGACTCTGGTCCATTAGCCCGGTCCTACCAGACTCTGGTCCATTAGCCCGGTCCTACCAGACTCTGGTCCATTAGCCCGGTCCTACCAGACTCTGGTCCATCAGCCTGGTCCTACCAGACTCTGGTCCATTAGCCTGGTCCTACCAGACTCTGGTACATCAGCCTGGTCCTACCAGACTCTGGTCCATCAGCCTGGTCCTACCAGACTCTGGTCCATTAGCCTGGTCCTACCAGACTCTGGTACATTAACCTGGTCCTACCAGACTCTGGTCCATCAGCCTGGTCCTACCAGACTCTGGTCCATTAGCCTGGTCCTACCAGACTCTGGTACATCAGCCTGGTCCTACCAGACTCTGGTCCATCAGCCTGGTCCTACCAGACTCTGGTCCATTAGCCTGGTCCTACCAGACTCTGGTACATTAACCTGGTCCTACCAGACTCTGGTACATCAGCCTGGTCCTACCAGACTCTGGTCCATCAGCCTGGTCCTACCAGACTCTGGTCCATTAGCCTGGTCCTACCAGACTCTGGTACATTAACCTGGTCCTACCAGACTCTGGTACATCAACCTGGTCCTACCAGACTCTAATGTTCTTATTTTTAACTGTTTATTCACGTCTTTTATCTGTTTTTATTTTTTAACTGATTTTGTGTAAAGCCCTTAGAATTGCCCTGTTGCTGAGATGTGCTCTACTAATAAAGTTGCCGTGCCTTGTGGTGGTCCCATTTTGGAATTGGTCATATGTTACCCAACAGCGTGAGCCATCATCGCTGGTATTTAGTTCGAGGCCATTTCATTTTGAGTTACATAATACTGAAAATAAATAATCCACAATAAAAACCAGGCAATGAAAGTCTTGTATTTTCATGGATTTCCAGGGAAAGTGGTCCCTGTTTCTTCTTCTTCTTCTGAGAGCATTGTGTCAGAAGGTTGTGCTGATGTTTCTCCTGCGTTGTCATTCTTCACCTGATGGAGTGCGTGGTGTTGTGCAATGCTGCGAGTCCTTTCCTCCATAACCTCCTGTCTTTGGCTCTTTCCCAGATCTCCGCACTACGCCTGCCCAGAGGTTATCAGGGTGAGTGCTGTGTTTCTTTCATTCAGTAATAGCAGCTCCGACAGCACTCTCCACAATGGCTCTTACATCACTGCTCCATCCTCTCTGCATTCATTCACTCGCTGCTCCTGCGGCCTTTGGACCCCCCCTGCACACTTAAGAGAACAGCTATTTGTCACGCAGTCTTGCATTTTCTTTTGTCCATTTTGTTCCATTATTTCCTTATTTTTGTCTTATGGACAGCAAACAAGCGTATGTTTGGTTTGAACTACCGTTTTTTTTTCAATCTGGTCCCTATTTTGACAGATGTGAACAACTGGACTTACACTTAGACTTAGACTTACACTTAGACTTACACTTACACTTACACTTACACTTAGACTTACACTTACACTTAGACCTAGACTTAGACTTACACTTAGACTTACACTTACACTTAGACTTACACTTTGACTTACACTTAGACTTACACTTAGACCTAGACTTAGACTTACACTTAGACTTACACTTAGACTTACACTTAGACCTAGACTTAGACTTACACTTAGACTTACACTTAGACTTACACTTAGACCTAGACCTAGACTTAGACTTAGACTTACACTTGGACTTACACTTAGACTTAGACTTACACTTAGACTTAGACTTACACTTAGACTTACACTTAGACTTAGACTTACACTTAGACTTACACTTAGACTTAGACTTACACTTAGACTTAGACTTACACTTAGACTTAGACTTACACTTAGACTTAGATTTACACTTAGACTTACACTTAGATTTACACTTACATTTAGACTTACATTTAGACTTACACTTAGACTTAGACTTAGACTTACACTTAGACTTACACTTAGACCTAGACTTAGACTTAGATTTAGACTTACATTTAGACTTACACTTAGACTTACACTTAGACCTAGATTTAGACTTACACTTAGATTTACACTTAGACTTACACTTAGACTTACACTTAGACCTAGACTTAGACTTACACTTACACTTAGACTTACACTTAGACTTACACTTAGACTTACACTTAGACTTACACTTACACTTAGACTTAGACTTAGACTTACACTTACATTTAGACTTACACTTACACTTAGACTTACACTTAGACCTAGACTTAGACTTACACTTAGACTTACACTTAGATTTAGACTTACACTTAGACTTACACTTAGACTTAGACTTACACTTAGACTTAGACTTACACTTAGACTTACACTTAGACTTACACTTAGACTTAGACTTACACTTAGACTTACACTTAGACCTAGACTTAGACTTACACTTAGACTTATACTTAGACTTACACTTAGACTTACACTTAGACTTAGACTTAGACTTACACTTAGACTTACTCTTAGACTTACACTTAGACTTACACTTACACTTAGACTTACACTTAGACTTAGACTTACACTTAGACTTACACTTAGACTTACACTTACACTTAGACTTACACTTAGACTTAGACTTAGACTTACACTTAGACTTACACTTAGACTTAGACTTACACTTAGACTTAGACTTAGACTTAGACTTACACTTCGACTGTTACCTTCCAACTACTCCTTACATGGAAGACACTTCTAATAGATTCACACATTCCAGTTTATTCTACACTGTGGGACAGGGTTACCTCAAAACTAACCCTTTTGTGGAAGATCCTTAGAATAGATGAAATACATTTGACAACATGCATGCTTAAATATTCCACCTATCAGTCATTTTTTTGGAAATGACAGTACTGTAGATGAAGAAGGTTTGGTACATCCGAAAAAGAAAATTCAAAGACATCCCAAAATAACTCCTGCAATGCAGTCAGCATCGCAAATTGCTGATTTTGTTGACGTTGTAGGTCCATCCATAGTTCACAGCAGTCGGAGTGAGTTACAGTGTGTGAAACAGAGTTAAATGAAGAGTTTATGTTGTCTCATCCCTGTCTCTGTCCGTCTGAACCAGGGGGAGAAGTACGACGGGAGGAAAGCCGATGCATGGAGCTGTGGAGTCATCCTGTTTGCACTTTTAGTGGTGAGTGAATAAAGCCACCTTGTTCCTTAAAGTGGATATCTTTGGTTGATTGGTCCAACTTAGAAGTCCCGCCCCCCAAGCAAAACATTAGCTACGTTTCCGTCCTCGTGTCCATCGAATTATCTGAAGTTCGGTTAAAAAAAAACTCCTGTGAATAAATCTGGTGAAAGTGTGTTTCCGTCCAACGGTTTTAAAGCCGATAAACACCTGGTGATGACGTCACATGACGCTGTTTTAGGGTCAGACTGGTACATCGGATTGGTTTGAGACATTTTAAGGTGTTTCCATTCATTTTCACTGAGTCACAACGTTTAATAACAACAAAGTGTTTCTAGACAAAATGACTCCCGTCTCCCATCACATGATCACTATGGGACAACCATCACATGATCACTATGGGACAACATCACATGATCACTAGGGGACAACATCACATGATCACTATGGGACAACATCACATGATCACTATGGGACAACATCACATGATCACTATGGGACAACATCACATGATCACTATGGGACAACATCACATGATCACTATGGGACAACCATCACATGATCACTATGGGGCAACATCACATGATCAATATGGGACAACATCACATGATCACTATGGGACAACATCACATGATCACTATGGGACAACATCACATGATCAATATGGGACAACATCACATGATCAATATGGGACAACATCACATGATCACTATGGGACAACACCACATGATCAATATGGGACAACATCACATGATCACTATGGGACCACATCACATGATCACTATGGGACAACATCACATGATCACTATGGGACAGCATCACATGATCACTATGGGACAGCATCACATGATCACTATGGGACAGCATCACATGATCACTATGGGACAGCATCACATGATCAGTATGGGACCACATCACATGATCACTATGGGACAGCATCACATGATCACTATGGGACAGCATCACATGATCACTATGGGACAGCATCACATGATCACTATGGGACAACA
The DNA here is from genome assembly GCA_029931835.1 of Etheostoma nigrum. Lineage (NCBI taxonomy): Eukaryota > Metazoa > Chordata > Actinopteri > Perciformes > Percidae > Etheostoma > Etheostoma nigrum. The sequence goes on from CM057237.1 coordinate 37,577,180, forward strand.
TCACATGATCACTATGGGACAACATCACATGATCACTATGGGGCAACATCACATGATCACTATGGGACAGCATCACATGATCACTATGGGACAGCATCACATGATCACTATGGGACAGCATCACATGATCACTATGGGACAGCATCACATGATCACTATGGGACAACATCACATGATCACTATGGGACAACATCACATGATCACTATGGGACAACATCACATGATCACTATGGGACAGCATCACATGATCACTATGGGACAACACCACATGATCAATATGGGACAACATCACATGATCACTATGGGACAACATCACATGATCACTATGGGACAGCATCACATGATCACTATGGGACAACATCACATGATCACTATGGGACAGCATCACATGATCACTATGGGACAACATCACATGATCACTATGGGACAGCATCACATGATCACTATGGGACAACACCACATGATCAATATGGGACAACATCACATGATCACTATGGGACAACATCACATGATCAATATGGGACAACGTCACATGATCACTATGGGACAACATCACATGATCAATATGGGACAACATCACATGATCAATATGGGACAACATCACATGATCACTATGGGACAGGTTGTCATAGAGCTCATGTTCCAGCTGATAGGACATATCGAGCTATAATAAGAAAACAACGAAGCTATCAACACATCGCTATGACGATGCAGATGCAACTTGTCTTTTATTGTCCCTCCGGCACCGTTGCGAGACTCTTTTTTGAGACATGTCTCTCTGTTTGAGCGTCTTCCATTTCCATTTGGAGAAAAAACAATTGGTAAAATAACTTTAAAAAAAAAAGAGAGACAAATGTCAATAAAAGTGACTAAAATGTGAACAAATGTAAAATAAAGTGACAAAAATTTCAAAAAATGACAAATGTAAAAAAACCAAAAAGCTTAAACAATTTAAAAAAAAAAACCCATAAACATTTCAAAAGGCTCAGAAAAAGTCTACAAACGTTGAAAAAGTGACAAAATCAGCGGGCGAAAGCCACAAATGGGTTGAAAAAGACGACCATAATCTTGATAAAAGGGTTTTTCATTTTAAATTTTGACTCAGAAAAACACAAATTTTCAGGTGGGCGTGAAGACAACACGAGGGTTAAATCACAAACGTGGGTTTCGGACATCGGTCCGGACTTTTAGTTGTGAAAACGACCTTAAATGCTGAATGAAGTCTTTATTTGTGAACCACGGTGAAGTGAAGTCTCTAAAATCTTTCGACACAAACACACGAGCTGAGGTTGAAAAGGGAACATCCAAATACTTCATTTGACAGGAACTTGTGTGTGTTATAAATACAAAAATCTCAAATCTGTGCGTCTGCTTTTTATGGAAGCATCACTTGTGTGTGTGTGTGTGAGGAATGAGTGGATGCTGTAATGTCGTGAAACGTCTCGCTGGAGGTCAGACTTCCTGTTCTTGTTCATGCAGTGCGTGTTTTTTACACCAGGTGGGATTGAACTAAAGATAGGAAACACACAGTGTACCAATAAAACATTGAGAACCACATTATAAATTAAATGAGTTCAGAAATGAAAATGTCCTGCCCTGACTAACACGCCTTTACCATGGTTACAATGTGTTCATCTTTTCTATTCAGATCCATGGAGTTTTAGAAATAGTGCTGTTTCTCCAGAACCATGTACCCCCCAAATTACTCACTCAGGGACCCCAAAGTACTTACTACAATATTAGGGCTGTAACCTCCCAGTCGACTAGTCGATTTATTGGTCGATACGTTCTGGCTCGACCAATATTCTGATTGGTTGATTTTTTGCCGTGTTATTCCATCAGGTGGAAGCATGGACCGTCACGGTCTATGGGTGGAAAGCACTAATTGCTAATGGGGGGGGTTTACAGAGCACCCCTGTTTCACAGGTAACAGGCTGTCCTCAGAACACCCCCCTAGTTTTCACCTTGTTTGGATTAGCCCGACCCACCGGAGACAGATTGAAGAAAGAACTAGAAAGCCTTCGTCTGATGGTTTGCTGAATATTTATGTAACTGTGAGTGTTTAGTTTCCAGTCAGTCCTCCTCTACCATGTCCAAGACATCGGCAGTGTGGCAGCATTTTACACAAATACATAACGGAAAAAAGTCAAATGCAAAGTTTGCAAGCAACAGTTTGCATATCACAGCTGGACTACAAACATGGCGTATCACCTAAAAACGGTAAGCTAACCTGTCTGCGTTAGGTTGGCCTGTCTGTTTGGAGTAGGCTGTATGAACATATCAGAGTCGGCATATTTCATAGTCTAATAATCGCTTTATAACTACCGGCGCACCCACCCGCAACCACGGTAGCGTTCCCCAGACCCCCCCGGACCCCCCCAGACCTCCTCCCCAGACCCCCCCACACCACGCTGGATGTTAAGCCTCTATCATCCAAACGCTAAAATAATATCACGGAAGGAATTGTGGACTTTATGTCTCAGGATATGAGGCTGATGCAGCGCTGTCAGAGCCGACAGACGAGTCATTTCACTGCAAAACGATTTAATATACTGCAAATAGCCTACAAGGACAAGTACTGCAGGACAGTACAGTTAATTAATCTAGCATTTTTTTCCGAGTCGATTTTTTTAGTCGAAATTTTCACGACTTTAGTCAACCAAGATTTTCTTTGGTTGATTACAGCCCTATACAATATAGTGTCTGGCTTTTGTCTTTTATATCTAGTTTTGGCAACAAAAAAAAGCCTTTTTAGGCTACGTTCACACTGTCATCGCCGCATTAACGCTCACTTTTTTTTGCCTAAACTTAACCGGAGTGTCCGCCAAAATGGCCGGCAGATCGCGGTGCTCTTGTACTGGAGCCCAACCGATATATTGGATGATATTAGGCATTTGAAAAACTATCGGTTTTGGCATTTATAATGGCTGATAAAAGAAGTAATGTATATGCATTGGATGAGATGACTCTCATACATTTAGGTCCCAGTTTACCACTCTAGCCCCTCAACGCCATGTTTACCAACAGATATAGAGAGACCAGATGTGTGCCGTCGTAGGGCCAAAAACAGCTGCTCTCCTGAGAGGATGTTGGATTAATCTGAAAAAATCAGAAGAAATGCATGTTGGGTTTTCATTGTGTGTGAAGCAGAGACATGAGACTGGTGTCATTCAGCACATACACATCCAGTCTAATTAGAAATTAGACTCAAGAACAGTTTCTTCCCAAAAACCATAATAACCACTCTGAACTCACACATGCACTGACTTCACTTCACAGCCTCCCCCCGCCCCCTTACTTACTTACTTACTTACTTATATATAATACCAAAAAAGACACTGGAATTCTGTGCAATTTCATTACAGTGCAATATTTATTTATTATTTAATACTTAACCATTTCATTTCATTACTGTGCAATATGTAATACTCAGGACCTTTGATACACCAATAACTATGTTATTTGCATAATGTGTATACAAACCCTTTATCTTTCTTACTAATTTCTATATGTAATTTCATTACTGTGCAATATTTAATACTACATTTGATACACCACTAACTATATTATTATTATTATTATTATTACTAATTTCTATATGTATATACTGTAGTTGCTCTCAGAAACTGTGCACCACGTTCCCCCCCTCTTTTTTTTTCTTCTTCTTCTGCACTATTTACATTTTATATATTTATATTTTTAAATTTGGTTTTGACACTATAAAGGTGCTTAAATCTCGTTGCACAGGTACTGCGCTTGTGTATAATGACAATAAAGGTTTTCTATTCTACTCTAAATGACAACGGCCCTTCATATCAGCAGCGTTGTAATGCGTCAGTGAGCAGCCAGAGAAGGAACTGTCTGTGCACACATGCGTGCTCTCCTCTTGATTAAGATGCAGCGCGTAACACAGTCATCGTGTGAAGATAAATCTCTCCAATTGTGTTGTTTTTGATTACCAACGCAGTGCCGGTGGCCATCTGGCTCCGTCCTGCTCCTTTTCAATGAGGAGGGAAACTGAATCAGTCATCTCGTCACTGAGCGCGCTCCCCAGCTGGTGAGCAGAGGCAGAGCCGACTGGCTGCGATACAAACCGCTTCATCATCACTGACATGTACTGTGTATATACAGTATATATATACAGTATGTATATATATATGTATACAGTATATGTTATATATTGCTCACAAACTGCTTCTAGTCCTCCTCTTTGTCCAAATCCGAGACTATTCTCCCTGGAAAATCCCAGACATCGTTTGTACATGCAGCAATTACGACTAGAAATGTTCAGATACCGATACCATTATCGGTAAAGCCTCCGAGACTGACTAAATGCTGGTAATGGTATCGGAAAGTACTGGAGTTCATGGACCAATCCGATACCACGAAATTTAGAACCCAACATAACAACAACATCCTTAGATGTTGTAGAGCGTCCTCTGGTGGACAGACTATGCAGCGCCATCACTAACAGGGACGTTGTAGAGCGTCCTCTGGTGGACAGACTATGCAACACCATCACTAACAGGGACGTTGTAGAGCGTCCTCTGGTGGACAGACTATGCAACGCCATCACTAACAGGGACGTTGTAGAGCGTCCTCTGGTGGACAGACTATGCAATGCCATCACTAACAGGGACGTTGTAGAGCGTCCTCTGGTGGACAGACTATGCAACGCCATCACTAACAGGGACGTTGTAGAGCGTCCTCTGGTGGACAGACTATGCAATGCCATCACTAACAGGGACGTTGTAGAGCGTCCTCTGGTGGACAGACTATGCAACACCATCACTAACAGGGACGTTGTAGAGCGTCCTCTGGTGGACAGACTATGCAACACCATCACTAACAGGGACGTTGTAGAGCGTCCCCTGGTGGACAGACTATGCAACGCCATCACTAACAGGGACGTTGTAGAGCGTCCCCTGGTGGACAGACTATGCAACGCCATCACTAACAGGGACGTTGTAGAGCGTCCTCTGGTGGACAGACTATGCAACGCCATCACTAACAGGGACGTTGTAGAGCGTCCTCTGGTGGACAGACTATGCAGCGCCATCACTAACAGGGACGTTGTAGAGCGTCCTCTGGTGGACAGACTATGCAACGCCATCACTAACAGGGACGTTGTAGAGCGTCCCCTGGTGGACAGACTATGCAACGCCATCACTAACAGGGACGTTGTAGAGCGTCCTCTGGTGGACAGACTATGCAGCGCCATCACTAACAGGGACGTTGTAGAGCGTCCTCTGGTGGACAGACTATGCAACGCCATCACTAACAGGGACGTTGTAGAGCGTCCTCTGGTGGACAGACTATGCAGCGCCATCACTAACAGGGACGTTGTAGAGCGTCCTCTGGTGGACAGACTATGCAACGCCATCACTAACAGGGACGTTGTAGAGCGTCCTCTGGTGGACAGACTATGCAACGCCATCACTAACAGGGACGTTGTAGAGCGTCCTCTGGTGGACAGACTATGCAACGCCATCACTAACAGGGATCACAACCATAAGGCATGAATGAAGACAATTTGAAAATGTGAAAGAAACCTAGATCTTCTTTGTGTCTCGGTGAGAGATGATGAGTGGACTACGAGGGGGAATAAATAGCAGAGGGAGAGTTATGTGAGCTGTTTCTCATTTGTTCAGTATGTTGCTTCTCTGCAAACTGAGTAATGTACATAATGAAACAGTCAGCACACATACAGAACATATAGTTACACCAGAGTGGTTAGGACCAGACACTGAATATCTTCCTCTGTAAACTGAGATAATCCGTGTTTCCTCCTCTCTGGTCCCTCCAGGGCGCCCTGCCTTTCGACGACGATAACCTGAGGAATCTTCTGGAGAAGGTGAAGCTGGGAGTTTTCCACATGCCTCACTTCATCCCTCCTGATTGTCAGAACCTTCTGCGCGGTATGATTGAAGTGGACGCCGGCAAGAGGCTCACGGTAAGAGAGGTCTACAATCATCTCTCAGCAGAGTTGTGCTCGCTTTGCCTTCATACAGTCTGGGCTGCCGCCTCCGGGACTGCTCGGGCTAAATTTAGCACAAGTGCCCCGTGACTGGCCCTGCAGCATCTGCGCTCTGCATCACATCTTCTCATCTCAGGCCAAGGATGTTGTTTTAGGCTTAGAATAGAAACCTTGACAAAAATAACAAAGGGTGTATTTAGATAATGTGCTTTCACTTATTTTTCCCCTGCAGTTATTTGAACTTGGTTTGGAATAGCAGCTCCGATGTCGGTGTGTCTTATAAAAGAGTGAAATCATAAAAATGTATTCATATTTTAGCTTTTACATTTTGATAGCTCTTACCTCAACTTATCTTTGGATCTGTACACAAGTGAAATGGCCCTTGTTGCAGTCAGAGTAGTTTGAATGTATGTGTACGGATGGGGTTACCACCAGGTAATCAATGAACACCCGGATCCAACCAGATGGCTCCATGAACTGAGTCTTCAAGTAGTTGGAATTTGACATTGCAGCCAATTCAATTAAATTCAATTGTATTTATATAGCGCCAAATCACAATTGTCTCATTGCGCTTTTCATAAAAGAGATCTGGGATGTTATTTACAGAAACCCAACAGTTCCCACCAAGAGCAAGCACTAGGCCACAGAGGCAAGGAAAAACTTCCTTTAAGAGGCAGAAACCTGGAGCAGAACCATGGTTCAGGGTGGGGGGGTCATCCGCCTCGACCGGTTGAGGGTGAGAGAAAGAGAGAGAGAGAGACAGAGACAGACAGAGAGAGAGAGAGACATGGAGAATTGTAGCAGAGGGTGTGGAGCAGGAGCATGGAGGCACCAGGGGACTCCAACCACAGATCCAGAGCCAGAAACACCTGCAGGACGTGATAGGAGGAGAGAGGAGAGGGGCGAGAGAGCACAAGACTCCGGGAAAGGGAAGAAGTTGAGTTAGTAAGCCAGAGAGTGGAATTACAACTTCTGTGTCCATCACTGGATGCCCAAAGAGACTTTCCCCCCATAGACTAAAGAGACACGTGCGTTTTTGCGTTACAATCCCAGACAATTTGACCCATATGGTCCAATAACATTTGGAAAGTCTAGAAGAGACGACGATTACATCATTTAATCCCCATTCAAGTTAGCCAAGCGCTAAACCGAAAGTAGTCAGCTTGGCTGGTGGAGTTCTCTGGTGCACCTGCTCTAAGGGTATAGGTAATAATTCGGGGAACTTGATACATGGCGGTTGAACTTTTTTGGCTTTCATAGGAATGAGCGGGGCTCTGCCTCGAACGCAGGTTTTACTCTACATCCACGGTTACCAACGGGTATTCAAATGAAGGTCCTGATCCAACCAGAAGGCTCCTGGACCAACATAGTCAGATTAAGCCATAACAAAGATGTTTCATACATCAACGCTATGACAGAAGACCATCTTGTTTGTTCGACCTATGAATAAAAGAGTCATTCATATGTATTTTCTCCTCTTATTTGTGTTACAGTTAGAGCAGATCCAGAAGCACACGTGGTACCTGTAAGTATATCCAACTGTTAACACTCTATGTTGAGTGTCTGTGTTTTCAACCCTATGTTCCTATGTTTGAGTGACTGATGGGAAACAACAATCTTTGACATTGGTCCAGTATTAAGCGAGATCGCTGCGGCAAAAACAAACTACAATGTAAGTAAACAGGGCAATTGTCCAGCTTGTATTATCATTCTAAGTGTCTGACAACATCATGGAAAGCATCCCTACAGAGATAGACCTTTAAAACCTCTTTGAGACCTTTCTGTTTAACCAGAAACAGCTCTGAAGTCGCTACCGCTAAACCCACCAGACTCCATTTAAAAAATTATACTTTTAGCGTGTATAGAGCAGACATATTCTCACACGTAAATTGGTAAACTATGTGTTTATTTTAACCAAAATTAGAGTTGTGATGGTTGGAAAAGTGAAAAGACGACCGAAAAAGTCTTTTCATAGTTTCATTTTGTTTCCACTGATTTTGAATAAAGTGTATTTTATGATTCTAAAATGAGTGTTTATTTACATGGAGTCTGGTGGGTTTAGCAAACGGTGATTTTACGGATGTTTAAAAACAGATCTTACTCTTCAACATAAAAGTCGACCTCCTTTGAAATCCATACCATAATATTGTCAGACACCTAGAATATTAATCTGAGCCTGTCAACATCAAAACTAGCACTTCTGTGAAGGGAAATACAAGCTGGACAATTAACTTACATTGTAGGTCTATACTAAAAGACGACTTCAGATACAGTATTAGGGGACCACTAAGGTCTATATAAAAGAGACTTCAGATACAGTATTAGGGGACCACTAAGGTCTATATAAAAGAGTACTTCAGATAGCAGTACTTAGGGACCACTAAGGTCTATATAACATGATGACTTCAGATACAGTATTAGGGACCACTAAGGTCTATATAAAGAGACTTCAGATACAGTATTAGGGGACCACTAAGGTCTATATAAAGAGACTTCAGATACAGTATTAGGGACCACTAAGGTCTATATAAAGAGACTTCAGATACAGTATTAGGGGACCACTAAGGTCTATATAAAAGAGACTTCAGATACAGTATTAGGGACCACTAAGGTCTATATAAAAGAGACTTCAGATACAGTATTAGGGGACCACTAAGGTCTATATAAAAGATGACTTCAGATACAGTATTAGGGGACCACTAAGGTCTATATAAAGAGACTTCAGATACAGTATTAGGGACCACTAAGGTCTATATAAAAGAGACTTCAGATACAGTATTAGGGGACCACTAAGGTCTATATAAAAGAGACTTCAGATACAGTATTAGGGGACCACTAAGGTCTATATAAAAGAGACTCCAAATACAGTATTAGGGACCACTAAGGTCTATATAAAAGAGACTTCAGATACAGTATTAGGGACCACTAAGGTCTATATAAAAGAGACTTCAGATACAGTATTAGGGACCACTAAGGTCTATATAAAAGAGACTTCAGATACAGTATTAGGGGACCACTAAGGTCTATATAAAAGAGACTTCAGATACAGTATTAGGGACCACTAAGGTCTATATAAAAGAGACTTCAGATACAGTATTAGGGGACCACTAAGGTCTATATAAAAGAGACTTCAGATACAGTATTAGGGTACCACTAGAGGTCTATATAAAAGAGACTTCAAATACAGTTTTAGGGACCATTAAGGTCTATATAAAAGAGACTTCAGATACAGTATTAGGGACCAACTAAGGTCTATATACAAAGAGACTTCAGATACAGTATTAGGGTACCTACTAAGGCTCTATATAAAAGAGACTTCAAATACAGTTTTAGGGACCATGTAAGGTCTATATAAAAGAGACTTGCAGATACAGTATTAGGGACCACTAAGGTCTATATAAAAGAGACTTCAGGATACAGTATTAGGGACCACTAAGGTCTATATAAAAGAGACTTCAGATACAGTATTAGGGGACCACTAAGGTCTATATAAAAGAGACTTCAGATACAGTATTAGGGGACCACTAAGGTCTATATAAAAGAGACTTCAGATACAGTATTAGGGGACCACTAAGGTCTATATAAAAGAGACTTCAGATACAGTATTAGGGGACCACTAAGGTCTATATAAAAGAGACTTCAGATACAGTTTTAGGGGACCACCAAGGTCTCTATAAAAGAGACTTCAGATACAGTATTAGGGACCACTAAGGTCTATATAAAAGAGACTTCAGATACAGTATTAGGGGACCACTAAGGTCTATATAAAAGAGACTTCAGATACAGTATTAGGGACCACTAAGGTCTATATAAAAGAGACTTCAGATACAGTATTAGGGGACCACTAAGGTCTATATAAAAGAGACTTCAGATACAGTATTAGGGACCACTAAGGTCTATATAAAAGAGACTTCAGATGCAGTATTAGGGGACCACTAAGGTCTATATAAAGAGACTTCAGATACAGTATTAGGGACCACTAAGGTCTATATAAAAGAGACTTCAGATACAGTATTAGGGGACCACTAAGGTCTATATAAAAGAGACTTCAGATACAGTATTAGGGACCACTAAGGTCTATATAAAGAGACTTCAGATACAGTATTAGGGACCACTAAGGTCTATATAAAAGAGACTTCAGATACAGTATTAGGGACCACTAAGGTCTATATAAAAGAGACTTCAGATACAGTATTAGGGGACCACTAAGGTCTATATAAAAGAGACTTCAGATACAGTATTAGGGGACCACTAAGGTCTATATAAAAGAGACTTCAGATACAGTATTAGGGGACCACTAAGGTCTATATAAAAGAGACTTCAGATACAGTATTAGGGACCACTAAGGTCTATATAAAAGCATCCAAAGAGCACCATGTCATGGGACCTTTAAGTCCAAATGTGTTTGTTTGGGCCTTTGATGTGACTGGAAGTCTGAGCTCAGTAGCAGATTAGCTTGTCGGTTAGCTGCATGTGTTGCTGTGTTGCAGAGCTGGAAAGAACGAGCCGGAGCCCGAGCAGCCCGTCCCCAGGAAGGTGGCCATCAGGACCATGGCCGCCACCGAGGAGATCGACCCCGACGTCCTGGAGAGCATGCACTCTCTGGGCTGCTTCAGAGACAAGGAGAAACTGACCAAAGACCTGCTGTCTGAGGAGTGAGTGAGGCAGAGGAAGAAGAGAAACATATATATTATATATACTGTATATATCTTTTGGATGTGCAAGTCTAGTGCGAGCGTAGGGTGGTCAAAAAGCCCAATATTCGTAATTTTTTACAAAAATATAACGGATGTACAGTACATTTTACTGTAAAATGATCTCTTTGTGATGAATTCTTCTGGCTAGATGATTATGAAAAATAACTTTTTTTTTAAAATCATATTTTATTTGCCAAGCTCGGGAGAAAAGACCCAATAACTTGTTGAAGAACAAGCTGTGAAATAACCTATAATTTTGTGAAATGTAATGAAATAGTTGAACACTGCAGTGTGTGTGACAGAGAAATAAAGAATCAATCAATGAATCAATCGTTCATGAATGCTAAATCTGCTATTTAATATATTTGTGATGATGGAGCATGTTACCAACGCGCTCTCCACTTCGTCTTCTGTCTCTCTCCAGAGAAAACCAGGAAAAGATGATCTACTTCCTGCTGCTGGACCGCAAGGAGAGGTATCCGAGCCAAGAGGACCAGAACCTGCCGCCACGCACCGAGATCGGTAGGCCAGTCCATCTTAACTCCACAACATACACAAAGAGTGTTACAACAGCTTTCACACTGTGGATGCACGGGGCAGCCATGGTGGATTTGGAGCTTGGGGTACTCGGTGGTTAGTCTCGCTTTGCCAGACCATTGACACGCTGCGGAGGAAGGTATGGGGAGTCCTTTCCTGGATTAGAGAAAAACCTGCTCTGGTTTATCGGCATTTCTTTAAACCAATCACAATCATCTTGGGCGGGGCTAGGCGCCGGACGGAGCCCCGGTTAAATAGTCTCGGGTAGGAGGTTGTTTTGGTGGAACATGTGTATGTTCAGAAGTAGTTTTAGTCGTCAACAGAGACTCCGATTGGACAGATAGGCTAGGATTGGAGTCTAGTCTGGATTTACCCTGCAGAGATCTGAGAAGCAGGTAACCATAGTCCTATGTCTGCATTTACCATGACAACAGGGCGACAACAAAGGCAAAAAAGAGACAAATAGGCGGTGAAAAGGTGACAAAGAGGCTATGAAATGGCCATGACGTTTCTACCGATGTTATGTAACCCTGGCCGTCAACAGAGACTCAGATTGGACAGATAGTCTAGCTAGCTGTCTGGATTTACCCTGCAGAGATCTGAGGACCAGGTAACCATAGTCCTCAGATTGGACAGATAGTCTAGCTAGCTGTCTGGATTTACCCTGCAGAGACCTGAGGACCAGGTAACCAGAGTCCTCAGAAACCAGCCGCCGGTTAGAGCGCCATCACAGAGACAGAGGAAGGCATCAGCGAAAAGACATTCAGAATTTCCTGCGTCACCGCAGCAATCCCGAGAGTAGAAGGTCGTGGACACCGGCAGCTTGGTGGTTGTCCGAGTTCCGAGTTCAGGGAGCGTGTTTCCGACTTTGACTTTGGAAAATCTGACTTCCGGGTACAAATGGAGCGCAGGAATAAGCCTCCAGATGAAATGGATGAATGGTCGTCAAGATAATAAAACACGGGACATTTTTTATTTGATTACTGGTTAAGTTATTTTCTTCTTCTGACCACTTCCTGTCCTTGTGTTATCCCCCTCTTGTTGACCTTTGACCCCTGACCCTGCTCAGCAGACCCTCCCAGGAAGCGCGTGGACTCGCCCATGCTGAGCCGCCACGGTAAGCGGCGGCCAGAGAGGAAGTCCATGGAGGTGCTGAGCGTCACGGAGGGAGGATCGCCCGTCCCGGTGCGACGAGCCATCGACATGGCGACCAACGGTCAGAGGTAAGACCTGGAGATGTGCACGTGTGTGTTCGTGAGCATGGGCGGACACGTCTGACGCACACGCAGAGTTTAACTCATGATTGTTGCGAGTGATGATTAATAATGTATTTCATCTCAGTTCGGTGACATAAAGGAAGGAGGTTCAACTCAGCAGCGCTTCATCAAAATATACATTTTTCAAAATAATGGCATTTGTTGTTTCATACAGTCTTGTATGAAGTACGTGAAAAAAGTAATACCTGAGTAAAAGTACAAGTATCTTAGCAGAAAATGTCATTGGTAGAAGTTAAAGTCAACTTTTAGAGTATTTCTTTAGTAAAAGTCTTGAAGTATTGGATATTTACTGCCCTTACAGAAAGTATCAGAAGTAATTGTATGATATTAACCCTCCTGGTGTCTTCGGGTCCCATTTTCAAAAAGTTTCTATATCAGAAATTTGGGTTTCTTTCAAAAAAATTGTCCAAAAAAGTAACGTGGATGGTTCCCAGCAACTCTCCTCACACTTTAAATAAATAATCAGTTCACTACTTTCATTGAATTCATTACTTTTATAGCATTTGGAGAGAAAGAAATTGATAAATGAACTTGTGTGTGACAAATGTTAAAAAAAAGTAAAATAAGAAAAATGTCAAAAAAATAGACAAATGTCAATGAAAGTGACTAAAATGTGAAAAAGTGAGAAATGTAAAAAATAAAATAAAAAATAAGCTTTAAAAATTTGGAGAAAAATCCACAAACATTTTAAAAGGCTCAGAAAAAGTCGACAAACTTTGAAAAAGTGACAAAAACATCGGGGGAAAGATACAAAAGGGTCGAAAAAGACGACCAAAACGTTGATAAAAAGGTTTTTCATTTAAAATTTTGACTCAGAAAAACTAAAATTTCCAGGTGGGCGGGAAGACAACACGAAGGTTAAATGTACTAAACTTGAAGGTAAAAAAAAAACTTAAAATAATATATAATTAATTAACTTTGATTATGATTTTTATTGTGGCTTCTTTATAGTAGGGCATGATATTCAGGGTTTCCACACTTCTGGGACACCTCTGGGACACCTCTGGGACACCTCAGGGTCACCTCAGGGACACCTCTGGGACACCTCAGGGATCTGTCACGGACTTAGCGAGGCTTAGACCCAAATGCAGACTTGAAGGATTTTTTTTGTCAACTTTATTTATAGATTTTCAATTTACTTTATGAAAAAACAACAAAGATACAACATATTACCAAGACAAGGGAGAAAACAGAGCCTTCAAAATAAAACACTAACAACAGAAACTCACAGACACCTTCTTCAAATACATCAAATTCAAAGTCAACAAAGAGAAAAACAGAAAGAGAATTCAATATTTTGTGAGGAAGAATCCTTCACTCTAATTTACTAAAACAAAAAGTACAGATATGTAAAAACTCTACTTAAGAACAGCAACAAAATCCTTTCCTCCTTCAGCAAACTGTGGTCAAATACATTCATACTCGCTCTGTCGGTTAAGATGAACAGCACGTATCAAAGACCTGACATGAACTCCTGTTCTCCTTTTTCAACCCAGACCCTATTTTCCACCTTCATTTGTGTTCAAGTGTGAACAAAAATCTATGAAATTGGTCACGGCTGCAATGCAACCCTAAAGGACAAATGTTCACCGTCAGGTAGCGTGCACTAAAAAGACTCAGATTATTATTCTATGTGTCTGACAACATTATGGGATGGATCCCTACAGAGATAGAGCTTTATGTTAAAGAGTAAGATCATTTTAGTTTAACATGAAACAGACTTGAAATCACCATCATCAAACCCACCAGACTCCATGTAAATAATCACTACTTTTAGCGTGTATAGAGCAGCATATCTCCACCAGACTCCATGTAAATAATCACTACTTTTAGTGTGTATAGAGCAGCATATCTCCACCAGACTCCATGTAAATAATCACTACTTTTAGTGTGTATAGAGCAGCATATCTCCACCAGACTCCATGTAAATAATCACTACTTTTAGTGTGTATAGAGCAGCATATCTCCACCAGACTCCATGTAAATAATCACTACTTTTAGCGTGTATAGAGCAGCATATCTCCACCAGACTCCATGTAAATAATCACTACTTTTAGCGTGTATAGAGCAGCATATCTCCACCAGACTCCATGTAAATAATCACTACTTTTAGTGTGTATAGAGCAGCATATCTCCACCAGACTCCATGTAAATAATCACTACTTTTAGCGTGTATAGAGCAGCATATCTCCACCAGACTCCATGTAAATAATCACTACTTTTAGTGTGTATAGAGCAGCATATCTCCACCAGACTCCATGTAAATAATCACTACTTTTAGCGTGTATAGAGCAGCATATCTCCACCAGACTCCATGTAAATAATCACTACTTTTAGCGTGTATAGAGCAGCATATCTCCACCAGACTCCATGTAAATAATCACTACTTTTAGCGTGTATAGAGCAGCATATCTCCACCAGACTCCATGTAAATAATCACTACTTCTAGCGTGTATAGAGCAGCATATCTCCACCAGACTCCATGTAAATAATCACTACTTTTAGCGTGTATAGAGCAGCATATCTCCACCAGACTCCATGTAAATAATCACTACTTTTAGCTTGTATAGAGCAGCATATCTCCACCAGACTCCATGTAAATAATCACTACTTTTAGTTTGTATAGAGCAGCATATCTCCACCAAACTCCATGTAAATAATCACTACTTCTAGTGTGTATAGAGCAGCATATCTCCACCAGACTCCATGTTAATAATCACTACTTTTAGCGTGTATAGAGCAGCATATCTCCACCAGACTCCATGTAAATAATCACTACTTTTAGCGTGTATAGAGCAGCATATCTCCACCAGACTCCATGTAAATAATCACTACTTTTAGCTTGTATAGAGCAGCATATCTCCACCAGACTCCATGTAAATAATCACTACTTTTAGCGTGTATAGAGCAGCATATCTCCACCAGACTCCATGTAAATAATCACTACTTTTAGCGTGTATAGAGCAGCCTATCTCCACCAGACTCCATGTAAATAATCACTACTTTTAGCTTGTATAGAGCAGCATATCTCCACCAGACTCCATGTAAATAATCACTACTTTTAGCGTGTATAGAGCAGCATATCTCCACCAGACTCCATGTAAATAATCACTACTTTTAGCGTGTATAGAGCAGCATATCTCCACCAGACTCCATGTAAATAATCACTACTTTTAGTTTGTATAGAGCAGCATATCTCCACCAAACTCCATGTAAATAATCACTACTTCTAGTGTGTATAGAGCAGCATATCTCCACCAGACTCCATGTTAATAATCACTACTTTTAGCGTGTATAGAGCAGCATATCTCCACCAGACTCCATGTAAATAATCACTACTTTTAGCTTGTATAGAGCAGCATATCTCCACCAGACTCCATGTAAATAATCACTACTTTTAGCGTGTATAGAGCAGCATATCTCCACCAGACTCCATGTAAATAATCACTACTTTTAGCTTGTATAGAGCAGCATATCTCCACCAGACTCCATGTAAATAATCACTACTTTTAGCGTGTATAGAGCAGCATATCTCCACCAGACTCCATGTAAATAATCACTACTTTTAGCGTGTATAGAGCAGCCTATCTCCACCAGACTCCATGTAAATAATCACTACTTTTAGCTTGTATAGAGCAGCATATCTCCACCAGACTCCATGTAAATAATCACTACTTTTAGCGTGTATAGAGCAGCATATCTCCACCAGACTCCATGTAAATAATCACTACTTTTAGCGTGTATAGAGCAGCATATCTCCACCAGACTCCATGTAAATAATCACTACTTTTAGCGTGTATAGAGCAGCATATCTCCACCAGACTCCATGTAAATAATCACTACTTAATGTGTTAATAATGTTGTCAGAGACTTATCTAATAATCATCTAATAATCGGAGTCAACTTTTTGTGGACGTAAACTGAAGGTGTGCAGTTGCCCATTAGCGTTACATTGCAGCTTTTTTTGCCGCTGCCGACTGCAACAGTCTTGGTTAATAGTGGACCAATTTTTAACAATGTTGTTGCTATCAGTCACTTAGACACATAAATATAAAAAAAATAGGATCTAGGTTGAAATATACCATAGCTACCCTTTTAAAAAGCATGAACAGAACTCCCAGGTCTGTGCGTTGTGTGTGCACAGTGTGCATGGAGCATGCCGTCACAGAGGACAAGAAGCATCCCGGCTTGAGAAGATATAAACCTGAACTGTGTTTGGCAAGTTGGTGCATAATGTGATTGACAATGTTTGAATTGTTGGGATGAACATAATGTAGTTGGTAGTCAGAATATATCAAAGAGTCTTAGGGTCCCATCTAGCACCCGGCGGAGCGCGGCACAAAGCCCGAACCAAGTGTCTTCCCGTCTAAATTGAAAGTCAACACTTTTGTTGTTGTTTTAAACTTTTTCTTACGTTTTTGTCCCATTTTATAAATAGTTGCCACATTTTTTAGCTTATTAACTTTAGTTGTTCAGCTATTTTTGGAATTTATGGTCAATAAAGCTCATTTATAGGGAATTATACCTAATGTTTGAGTTAGAAAAGCAGAAATTAGGAATTATTTAGACTAAAATTAAAGGTATGGATGTTGATGGACAATCACAGACTGGAATATGTCAATGCTCCAAGGTAAAAACGCACCTGGCTTTTAAAGGGAATGGGAGATGACCTCTGATTGATTGCATGTTACGCCCAGAACACACCTAGGAATTAATGCTGCGTTATCGACGTTAGACCAGGTTTTTGTGCCACAGAGCTAATCATTGGGCTGGTTACTTTATACCAGGGGTGTCAAACTCAACATCACTAAGAGCCAGACTGGGAAATGAGAGCCAGACATGTAGTTTATCCTGTTCCAACATTTTATTGAACAGGGCACCGCAGAGCGTAGCAGGGTGTAGCAGGACACCGCAGAGTGTAGCAGGGTGTAGCAGGGCACCGCAGAGTGTAGCAGGGTGTAGCAGGGCATTGCAGGACATGTAGCAGGGTGTAGCAGGGCATTGCAGGACATGTAGCAGGGTGTAGCAGGGCACCGCAGGAGCATGTAGCAGGGTGTAGCAGGGCATTGCAGAGCATAGCTGGGTGTAGCAGGGCATTGCAGGAGCATGTAGCAGGGTGTAGCAGGGCATTGCAGGACATGTAGCAGGGTGTAGCAGGGCACCGCAGAGCATAGCTGGGTGTAGCAGGGCATTGCAGGACATGTAGCAGGGTGTAGCAGGGCACCGCAGGAGCATGTAGCAGGGTGTAGCAGGGCATTGCAGGAGCATGTAGCTGGGTGTAGCAGGGCATTGCAGAGCATAGCTGGGTGTAGCAGGGCATTGCAGGACATGTAGCAGGGTGTAGCAGGGCACCGCAGAGCATAGCAGGGTGTAGCAGGGCATTGCAGAGCATAGCAGGGTGTAGCAGGGCATTGCAGGACGTGCAGCAGGACCACGGTGACAGCTGCAACCAGGATTTTAGAGCGTTCCTGATCCAAGGAAACACGCTGGGGGAAAAGAACAGCTTAGAATTGATATCACGATTTTCTGCCACGAAGTGTCATGTTCATTGCACACATGAACCATGACGACACAAAACAAATTGGCAGCACCAAACAGATTTTTTTGGCACCCACAGCACATTGGTCTTCACCACAAGTCTGTAAACATAGAGGCTTCAATGAAGAGAAGGGAGACCATTAAAACCTATTTTATACCGTCTATGTCTAAAACTCACAGAGGAAAGTTGTAGTGTATTTGATGCAGTCGGCTCGTAAAAATGAATGAGAATCATTCAAAATAAACTCGCTGATTTGAAGAACACAATGACCGGTTGTGCTCCTGCAAAGTTAAACTTTCAGACAAATCCTCCGGGGCCGGACCTTTTAAAACCTTAAAAACAAACAATAAAATCTTCAAATCTAAAATGCCAACAATCATACCTAACATGGTTGACCGTCCGTTTTTATTTTTTAAATATTCTTTCATCAGAATCTTTTACTCATCATTATAAATGATTGTGGTGAATGAATATTTAAAAAAAAAGACCTTTTTAAAGCCTTAAAACAAACTCTTAATAATAAAATCTATTCTAAAAACGCACTGGGAGCCCAGGCAGGGTGGAGAGAACGGGGGTGATGTGTGCACGTCTAGATGTATTTCTTAAAAAGCCAATTTTAAATTTTTTCCGACGTCCCGCCGACGTCCCGCCGACGTCCCGCCGACGTCCCGCCGACGTCCCGCCGACCCGAGCATGACCCACGAATGTGTCTCCTCTCCTGGTTTCTGGATCTGTGCACGCTGGGGTTTTTTTTTGTGTTACTCTTGTTTTAATTTCTTCTGTTTTTGTTGATGCATGCTCAACATTAGGATTCCCTTTATGTGACTACCTTTCTGTGTGTCTCTTGGTTTTCTGTCTGCCCCCCCTCCCCCGCCCCCCTTTTTAGCAAATCTGTTTTCAGTAAAAGCTTGGATATCACAAACGCTAACTGCAGCAAGGAAGAAAGGTACTGGCCGGCTCCGTTCCTGTTCGTCCGTCCTGTCAGATCCATTCTCTTCCCTTCTACCATCCATTACTTCTCCTTTCTTTTCATTTCTTTTTCTTTTTAAGCATCCAGTGGTCCTTTTGCGTGTCTTTGTCTTTTTAAATGTAGCATGTTGTATCATGTATTTTAGCTCCTTTCCATTAGAAATCTGTCTTTTAACATTACTGTTAAGTTCAACTAAATAAAAGTAACAAGATTCTATTTTCTTTTTTTTTATAAGTATCTTTTTTTGTTTTGGACACTTTTTAAAAAAGCGAGTATGCGTCTTGATAACACGCCAATAATGGCGTACAAGTTGGCGTGTCATACATACGCCGTTACATGAGGTCAGCGTGCTGTAATAATGTTACACTGTGACTGCTGGACACACAAAGAGGCTTTATCCAGTTAATAGTCATATGTACGGATGCGTTATTGTGTATTTGATATGGTTTTTATGTATGCACCTTAAACCAAGGCTATAGTCAAGACCACCTTTGTCGAGTCCAAGACCAGGACTAGTTGAGTCCAGGTCAAGACCGAGTCCAAAGAGGTTTGAGTCCAAGACAAGACCGAGTCCAGGACAGAATAAAGGTCTTATGCATGACAGTATCAAGACAATCATTTTGGGTTTCACTTTACCTCCAATATTATTATCAACATAATAAAGACACCTGGACTCGGTCCAGACCAGAAGCCATATCGGGCAAGACCAGTGGCCGAGACCGAGACAAGTCCGAGTCCAAATACTAGCGAGTCCAAGACAAGTCCGAGTCCAAATACTAGCGAGTCCGAGATAGGTCCGAGACCATAGAAAAACGGTCTTGAGTCCGGACTCGAGTCCTACAGCCCTGCCTTAAACCAAGACAAGTAGTCGTAATTGCTACTTGCCTAATAAATCTTTCTGATTCAGATATAGATTGCCAACAAATCAGCCACAACAACTCCATAATGTCCCTTATGTATGTCAGAGGTGTGTACTTCTGCCTCCAAGTGGCCAAAATATCTCTTTGAGAAATCTCTTTGAAATTCAGATCCATGCATGCAAATGAAGCAGCAGATATCGTGACTCCTGTTTGAATGTTGCCCTTATATCATATATCTGAGTCTCTGTGCATTTTACCGTTTTTAATATATATATCTATATATATATAGATATATATATATATATATGGTCACTTCTACCAGCCAATGAAAACAGAGCCTTTGTTTCCCATCAATATGTCGAGAAACGTGTTCCCAGCGTTCGTATTCGAGGTGAAGTGAAGCCAGTTAAGCAGCAGATGAGTGTACCGGTGGCCTCGCTGCGAGAGGAGGAGCAGGGTGGAGCAGGGTGGCCTCGCTGCGAGAGGAGGAGCAGGGTGGCCTCGCTGCGAGAGGAGGAGCAGGGTGGCCTCGCTGCGAGAGGAGGAGCAGGGTGGCCTCGCTGCGAGAGGAGGAGCAGGGTGGCCTCGCTGGGAGAGGAGGAGCAGGGTGGCCTCGCTGCGAGAGGAGGAGCAGGGTGGCCTCGCTGGGAGAGGAGGAGCAGGGTGGCCTCGCTGGGAGAGGAGGAGCAGGGTGGCCTCGCTGGGAGAGGAGGAGCAGGGTGGCCTCGCTGCGAGAGGAGGAGCAGGGTGGCCTCGCTGCGAGAGGAGGAGCAGGGTGGAGCAGGGTGGCCTCGCTGGGAGAGGAGGAGCAGGGTGGCCTCGCTGGGAGAGGAGGAGCAGGGTGGCCTCGCTGCGAGAGGAGGAGCAGGGTGGCCTCGCTGCGAGAGGAGGAGCAGGGTGGCCTCGCTGCGAGAGGAGGAGCAGGGTGGGGCAGGGTGGCCTCGCTGCGAGAGGAGGAGCAGGGTGGAGCAGGGTGGCCTCGCTGCGAGAGGAGGAGCAGGGTGGAGCAGGGTGGCCTCGCTGCGAGAGGAGGAGCAGGGTGGAGCAGGGTGGCCTCGCTGCGAGAGGAGGAGCAGGGTGGAGCAGGGTGGCCTCGCTGGGAGAGGAGGAGCAGGGTGGCCTCGCTGGGAGAGGAGGAGCAGGGTGGCCTCGCTGGGAGAGGAGGAGCAGGGTGGCCTCGCTGCGAGAGGAGGAGCAGGGTGGCCTCGCTGCGAGAGGAGGAGCAGGGTGGAGCAGGGTGGCCTCGCTGTGAGAGGAGGAGCAGGGTGGCCTCGCTGTGAGAGGAGGAGCAGGGTGGCCTCGCTGGGAGAGGAGGAGCAGGGTGGCCTCGCTGGGAGAGGAGGAGCAGGGTCATTTCTTTTCTGTGAAATCAGAAAAATAGAACACTTTCCTCTCTGACGTTCCTCCCTCCGCCCTCGGGGGGCGAGGAGAATTTTTAGGTCAACTTTTCTGTTTCCTTCTCTCTCTCCCCCTCCTCCACTCCGCCCATCTTCACTACTCATTGTCTGTGTGTGTGTGTGTGTCTATGTGTGTGTGTGTGTGTGTCTGTGTCTGTGTGAGTGTGTGTGTGTTTGAGTGGAGAGCATGAGGAGGGGTCTCCAGCCTCCCTGTGTGGCTGACCTTGTGCCGGGGAAGCCCAGCACGTCGATGGAGTCTCTCTGCATGGAGATTAGCATAAATTAATTAGAATAAATTGCAGATGATGAACAAACAGGAGATGAAAGTCAGGCTCCCTTATCTCGCCCATCATCTAAGCTGCTGCCGCTCCCTCTCTGACACATCACCAGCGTTGGATTAGTTTCCAAAGACTAGCCGGCACCGGCTTCCTGGTTGTGGCCTGGATGGGGGTCCCAGGTAGTGAGTTAATGGAGGCCTCTCTCTGGAGGGTCTGACAGTGTGGAGAGTCTCCTCTCTCTCCACTCTTCCTCAATATGAGCTAACCCAGTGGACACAGTACGTCCCACGCTGATCAAACACATATACAGATACCCCTCGTGTTGTCTTCGGGTCAAACTTGACCCATTTTCAAAGTTTTTTTTTAATATCTGAAATAAAGTTCCTTTCCCTCCAATATTATTATCAACATAATAAAGACACCTGGACTCGGTCCAGACCAAAAACCATATTTGGCAAGACCAGTGGCCGAGACCGAGACAAGTCCAAGTCCAAATACTAGCGAGTCCGAGACAAGTCCAAGACCATAGAAAACTGGTCTTGAGTCCAAGTTGAAATACCGGTGAAAAATGTTGGAAATTGCGGCAAAATCTATGGGAAAAAAAATCAAAACTACTAAAAAATACAAAAACTTCATAAAAAAAAAAGATACAAAAAACGTTGAGATAAGGGAAAAATGTCCTTCATGGTCAAAGGGAAGACAACAACAAGGTTTAATACCGAGGCTCTGATCTGGTCCATGGATTCTTTGGTGGTACAATGTGATTTTAACATATTTGCCTGGTGAAATTTGGTCAACAAATCCCCAAATCCCATGAAAAGACCCAAAACCGACATTACTAACAAGTTTTGTTTGTGTAACCCTCGCGTTGTCTTTTTTTTGTCAACACATCACTTTTTCTGACATTTTTTGTCACTTTTTCAATGTTGTGGGTGCTTTTTTTATGTTTTTTTTCCAAAGTTAGTTGATGTTTCTAATGTCGACATTTTCAGCTTATTTCGAACGCCCATTTTTTGTGATGAAAAAAATGAAAATGGGTCAAATTTGACCCGAGGACCACATGAGGGTTAAAACAGGAATGAGCTCCTTTGCACTACTTTTTGAGAAGTTAAACCCATGAATTATTTAGCTGTTTGTAAGAGAAGTGATGGACTATGAACATAAATCCCCTCACATTTTAAGTTTTGAACTCAATCAGAAGAATCGTCTCCCTACTTGTCATCTGAAGAGAGGAACTAGAAAGAATAAAAATCAAAAACAATAAGAAGAAAAGAAAAGAAGCTGTATGATATTACGAGGAACTAAATTGGCACTTTGAATGGTTCCAGCTGAACAGTTGTCTTGAATGACAAAGCTGTGGAAGCTAATTTAATGCCAGTGATGTCATTCCTCATGTTGTGCATGCATGTGCACGTGTGTGTGTGTGCGTGCATGTGCGTGCGTGCACGTCTTCAAATTTAATTATAATTTACTGTTTTCATTTTACACTTCCAACAAAGCCAAATTGTCTACGGGCAATTAAATCCCAAAGTCTCATGTTCAATGACATCAGCAGGCTGGCGTGGTTTTTGGTTAAAGTGTGTGTGTGTGTGTGTGTGTGTGTGTGTGTGTGTGTGTGTGTGTGTGGAGGGGAGGGGAGGGGGTGGGGGGGAGACAAAGAGGAACATATGAAAAGTTAATGATACGTAAATGAAAAATGGAAAAGCTCATGAAGAAAAGAGAATGGTGCAGATGAATTTTGCAGTGTGTGTGTGTGTGTGTGTGTGTGTGTGTGTGTGTGTGTGTGTGTATTGCCTTAAACGCAGGATTTTTTCATGTTTTCTTTAATAAATGCTAACAGGACTCCCTTTGTGTGTGATGGTTTCGGACCAAATGGGCCCATTCTCCTAAAAAGCTTTGACTCTTAACCTAAAAGTGTAAAAGCGCCGACTCACCAACCCGATGATCTGCCGTGGGACAAATATTAAAGATTATTTTTTGGGCTTTTCTGCCTTTATTTGATAGGACAGCTAGGTGGAAAAAGGGGAGAGAGAGAGGGGGAAGACATGTAGGAAATCGTCACAGGTCGTATTCAAACCCTAGACCTCTGCATCGAGGCATAAACCTCTCAGTACATGTGCGCCCGCTCTACCACTGAACCAACCCGGCCGACCGAGGACCTTTTTTAACCCTCCTGGTGTCCTCGGGTCAAATTTGACCCACTTTCAACAAGTTTCTATATCAGAAATTTGGGTTTCTTGCAACCAAAATGAACGTGGATGGTTCCCTACGATGCTCTTCACGAGTAATATAAAGATCAGTTCACTACTTTCAGTGAATTTGGTTGTTTCATTCAATTTTATAGCTTTTGAATAAAGAAAATGGTAAAAGAACGTTGAAAAAAAGTGACAAATATGTCAGAAAAAGCTTCAAAAATGTCGGAAAAAGTGGCGAGAGAAAAGACATCGGT
The DNA here is from genome assembly GCA_029931835.1 of Etheostoma nigrum. Lineage (NCBI taxonomy): Eukaryota > Metazoa > Chordata > Actinopteri > Perciformes > Percidae > Etheostoma > Etheostoma nigrum. The sequence goes on from CM057237.1 coordinate 37,601,161, forward strand.
GGAAAGCAACAAAAGTGTTGAAAAAGACGACCCAAAAAAAAATAATAATAAGTTTTTATTTTAAATTTTGAAGCTAAAAAAACTAATAGTTGCATGGTCGACGGGGAAGACGACACAAGGGTTAGGAGACGGGAGATCAGGCTGACTGCGGAGAGAGAGATAAAGTAACAGAGGGAGAGAGAGAGAGAGGGAGAGAGATGTAGTGCTGAAGGACAAAGTAATAAAAGACAGAGAACAGAGAACATCAGAGTAAACCATCTGTCTGTGTTTGTGTCACTGTTCTCGGCCTGAAATCAAATCACCTTCAGCCTGCTCTGACTTCTCTTTAGTTGGATCTTTTATGCTTTTGTGTCATCTGTGCATTGATCTGATTCTGTGTGTGTGTGTGTGTGTGTGTGTGTGTGTGTGTGTGTGTGTGGTTGTAGATCGCGGTCCATCAGCGGAGCGTCCTCCGGTCTGTCCACCAGCCCTCTCAGCAGTCCCAGGGTAAGTGTCCGTCCGTCCCACAATGCACCTCACCGGCTGGCTCTGCTGGAACGTTGTTCCGCTCACACACAGGTTGTGTGTCCATTTCCCTCAGCCTCTCATCAGCAGCTCACACACTCTTCTTTGGACTTCCTTATTAGTCTGTTGGATGTAGACACAGACACAGGCAAGGCATGGTACCTGCAAGAAAACACAATGTCTTCAACTTAAAGGGCCCACGTCTGACGTAATTCTATATTTCTTCCATTAAAGACATCAATACGATGACCAGCTTAATTCCTGATATAGATAGATAGATAGATAGATAGATAGATAGATAGATAGATAGATAGATAGATAGATAGACTTTCACTGCTATATTTTTTATTCTCTTATATTGTCCATATTGTCCATATTTGGATATATATTGGACTTATTTGCACTAGTACCATGACACACACTCTCATAGAGCACGTTACCTTGCAGAATGAATCACAGGATCAGTCCCTGCCCTGTCAGGCTTAGATAGATAGATAGATAGATAGATAGATAGATAGATAGATAGATAGATAGATAGATAGATAGATAGATAGATAGATAGATGGAGAGCTTCTTTTTGATCCTCTAGGGTAAATTCAGGGTCCCAGTAGCTTAAAGACATCACACACACAGTACACATACATCATAAACAGGATATTAAAATGACAAATTCACATCAATAATATGGACAATAAAGGAAAATATACTAAATAAAATATCCAAACAATCCACATGAATGTAGTAAGGGATGTAAAAGCCTGAGACGCTTGCAGTGACAGACAGGGACTGACCCTGTGATTCAGTATGCATGGTGGTAGTGCAAATAATAATACTAATAATAATAATAATAATGTATAATGTATACTTTATTAATTCCACAAGGGGAAATTACAATGTTTTCACTATGTTGTTATTACACACATTACACACACAATATGGACAATGTAAGAGAATAATGTAGACATAGTAATATAAAACAACAATACATTAAATATGGGCATTATAAAGGAATAAAGTAGACAGTAGGATAGAAACAAATCAACAGTCATTATTAGAGGTAATAGATGCATTCTGGGATATGGGAAAATACTCTCTGGGTTGTTTGCATTTCTTTAAACCAATCACAATCGTCTTGGGCGGCGCTAAGGTCCGCCTCATTTCATGTTTTTTGGAGCTTTAGACTCCATCGTTATAGAATAATTTGTAAAAGGGGTAAGGAAGCCAAGACAATCCCCCTTTCTCCCATCCCATAATGCTGTAGGGACTAGCTAGACTGGGACTAGTCTGGCTATGCGAGACTAGGCCCTAAAGGTGGTCTATGTGACACAGTGACAGGTAGACCTCGGTTACACTTACTTTGAAAAACTGAGACATTTCCCTTCGTTTCCACGCAAACAGAGAATTCTCCTCTGAAAATGAGTCTTTCTAAAACCTCCGGCCAGAGTGGAGATTTTGGAAATCTTCATTTGCACGTTAGCATGTGAACTGAGACAAACGGAGGTTTCTGATTGGCTAACGTGGGCTTGAGCTTCTTGTTACACTGCAAGTTTGGCAACAGAAGTGACGTCATGCAGGATCTCATGGTGCACCTTCAAGTAAAGTTTGAATTTGAAATTTGTTTTTAGTTCACATTAGTCACTTGAACACCAATGCATTGGAAAATAGGGTCCAGGTTGACACACACACACACACATACACACACACACATCACACACACACACACACACACACACACACACGTCGTGGAGCTTCAGTTCATGTCGAGCAGACTTCACACAGGCTGCTGTGAGCAGAGACTCCGTTTCTAGCCCCGTCCTGTCAGCAGGCTGCTCATTCATTCCACAGCATTGTGTTTACGAGCACTATGCATGCACTCTGGCCCCTTTCCCACATGGAGGGCCAAGCTAAATCTGTTAGCTTGCGAGCTGGTCCACTTGCTGGTAATCAGGGATGCACCGATGTATCGGACCGTGAAAACCTTCTGTCGACTAAGACCTGGATCCTAAGGGAGTGTTAAGAATGTGTAGCTGAGGATTACCCCCCCCCGACCAACCTCCTTACGCAGATTTTCGGCTTTTCAATACTACTCTTTCTCTCTTCTAAGAATTTTTTATTATAATAATTTATTTTTTATTTTATTTTTCTCTTTTTTTACCTGTAGTACTTGGAGATCTTTTGATGAAAAGTGCATTATAAATAAAATGTATTATTAATATTATTATTACTTGCTAGCGTAATCGTGCTGTTATCACGAAAGATGCTTCCCATTGAAATACATCAGTTTAAAATTCTTGCTCACCACCACGAACCATCAATAGATTAAATAACGTCACCACGAGCCTGGGCTGGAGGATCAGTCAGCCTGTTGAGATGTCGGATTAGTTGGCTGTGGGTTTCGACCGTTGGATACAAAAATATGTCTCAAATGCCAGAAACAAATGCCAACCCTTTAGGACCATGCGCCCGGCAGTCAAACCCTTTTTCCGCCGTCAAACCAGCAAAAGTGGATTTGGACACGCCCCCAACGCACCTGAGCCTCACGCCGTGCGCTTACATCGTTAAAACAGGGCCCTGGCTATTGCTTGGGTGGATAGTGCTGTGTGACTGCGACAGTTCAACACTCTCAGAAAAACACATGTAACACAGCACATGTGCCAATTAGTTGTATTCAACCAAGTTCTCATGACGAATAAATACATTAATATCTTAATGAGCAAACTTAAGGACGGCATCAGCTCCATATCACGTGTCAACGTTTCATTAAATCAATGTTGTGTAATAACAAATTTAAATATGTTTTTTGGTCAGACAGGTGATCACTAAAGTGACAGGATGTAGTTTGGGTCCAGCAGGTCTGATCTCGGTGCATCCCTACTGTTAATGCGTCATGAATGCGCCACTGCTGCCTCCTGATTGGCTGATCACTTTGCTAATCGCATGTTCTGTTTTTCTTTCTTTCTTGCACTCTCACCACTTCCTGCCTGCTCCACCTCTCAACCCATCTGCCACACTCCTGTTTTTGTTTTTATATATATATATATATATATATATATATATATATATTTATGGGAATTAACCTTTATTGGGCTGTGGTGTTCCTCTGGCTGTGGCCTCGCTTTCTCATTGGCTGACTCTGCCGCTGTGTCATGACCAATTGCAGCCCACCCGGCGGTTTTTCATCCCACCGCAGTCCCCAGACCTGTGTCAGTCCCCCAACTGCAGCCCCACCCACTCCCCCGAGGTCCGCCTCAACGGGGTGGGGCCACGCACGCCCAACTCCTACCAGCCAAAGATGGGGTCTCCCCTCATGCACCCCCGCACACAGACCCTCCCCGCCAAGCCCAAAGTGTCTGAGAAGCCCCTACAGACCACCAGATCCAACCCCCTCCCCAACACCGCCCAGACCCCGGCCACGCCCAAATCTGAGCCGTCCACGCCGTGCCAGCCTCTGGCTCCGTGCATCCCCAACAGCCCGCGGGTGAGACGCCACCCTCCCCTCACCGTCCCCCCTAAACTCTCCATCCCCCTCTCCCCGGTGGCTCCTATGTCGCCCCGCCGCCGCTACCACCTCCACCCTGACCACAACGGCAAATCTGTCCCCATCACGCAGGTGACCCCCCATCCCTCCCCCCGAGGGAGCCCTCTCCCCACCCCCAAAGGCACCCCGGTGCACACACCCAAGGACAGTCCGGCTGGGACACCCAGCCCGACGCCGCCGCCCAGCCCGTCCATCGGCGGCATGCCCTGGAGGACACGCCTCAACTCCATCAAGAACAGCTTCCTGGGCTCGCCGCGCTTCCACCGCAGGAAAATGCAAGGTGAGGGGGAGTGTGTGTGTGTGTGTGTGCGTGTGTGTGTGCGTGTGTGTGTGCGTGCTGTGTGTGTGTGTGTGCGTGTGTGTGTGTGGGGGGGGTGGGTATTATAATAATAATAATCTTTATTACAAAGTTACAAAGTGTTTCACAAAGCCGAGCATTCATAAAAATATTGGCTTTTAATTTTTTTAATTTCTTTAAACTTAAAACTGTTACTTGGATCTAACTCAATAGAATTAAGACATTTCCAACTACTTTTTGCAAGTTTAGTGAACTAACTCACATTCTGAGTAGGACAAACTTAATAATATGCATTTTAATGTATGCAAAAATATTAAGTAGCATTTTCAGAAAAAGCCAATAAATTGAGTAAAATCAAAGTCAAACATATCAGCATATTATACACATTAGACTTAATTAAAATAGGTAACATTTAAATGAAAAAATACTAATTAATGTCCTCTGATTTATACATTTTGACCAATTTGCCACTTTTAGAGCCATCTCCTCTTCACCAGTTTAAGATGTCGCTTCTTAATTATTTACATACAAGCTGCAACTGCTTTCCTCATATTTGATACTTACACTTGATTTTTAGTTTTTGTATTACTTGTATTCTTTTATCAACTGTCTATAATAATGATTAACTGTCTAATATGTAATGGTTGGGATGGGGAGGATATGGCTGGTTTTGGTGTGATGGAGAGCTTTTGGTTTTTGTCTCAGTATGTGATGTATGTTATTTATTTTTTTTTAGGTCCCCTCAGGTTGTTTTGTTCACTGTCTTGTGTAATTGTGAATGTATTTTCTCGCCTTTAAGGACCCCCTTGAAAACAAGATGCTACATCTCAAGGGGTTATTCCTAATAAAGATTTTTTGTTATATTTTTTCAACAACAAATAAAAAGTGTCCATGTAGGAAAGAATAGGACAAACCTTTTGAAAAGATGCCAACAGATCAGAGGAGGGTTCTTTTCATTGTCTATTAATGAGGTATAAAAGTCAGAAAATGGTGAAAAATGGGGATCAGTGTTTCCCAAAAAAGTCCTCGAATGTCTCGTTCTGTCCACAACTCAAAGATATTGAGTTTTCTGTCACAGAGGAGACAAGAAACTAGAAGATATTCACATTTAACACGCTGACATCAGAGAAGATCTTTTTTTGCCTCATTAAAAGTGACTCAAACAGAAATAGTTGCAGGTTGGGATTACTGACCAACTTTAATATTGGCAGTTGTATAAAAAAGAAACAATACCCACTTTTAAATTAGGAATAGTGTTATACATTTGGACATATGTCCGAAATCTCAAACTCTGCACTACTCACCAGTGAACTATCGTTTCATCATTTTGTGCAAATAAACGGTAGTGTGCATCTTTTCTGACGCACTAAGCTGTAATTTTCAACATCACTTCCTGAGAGCCTCCTTGTCGTTGAAAGCGCGTAACCATGGTAACCCCTGCCGACCTCCGCTCTATCGGCATCGCCGGATAACGCTTAAACTACCGAAAAGGGTGAATAACTGGACCAACAGTTATTTAAATATGTAGAAATGTAAATTATTATTATTGCATTGTGGGATATTTATGCCAGTGAAGTGTCCAGTGTTAGCATACTGTAATATTTAACAGGAAATAGTACGCAAGTCGTGTACTCTTGAATAGAATAGAAAGCCTTTATTATCATTATACACAAGTGCAGTACCTGTGCAACGAGACTGAAGCAAAACCTTTACAGTGTCAACACGAAATATAAAATATAAAATGTAAGTAGTGCAGAAGAAGAAGAAAAAAGGGGGGGGGACGTGGTGCACAGTTCTTGAGAGCAACTATATAAAATAGCATATATAAAATTCTTAAAATAGTGAGAAAGATAAAGGGTTTGTATACACATTATGCAAGTAATATAGTTATTGGTGGATCAAAAGTCCTGAGTATTACATATTATTAGTATTAAATTAAGAAAGTCTCATATACAGCTACTATACAGCATGACAGTATGGAATGTGGGACCCAGCCTGGGAACGGATGAAGGGGTACGTGAGTTTATCTGACTGGGCTGGGGGGGGGGGACCTCAGACCTCAGACCAAAAAGGTTGGAAACCCCTGCTGATTTATTCAGATCAGATCTGTATCATATCTCTGTCTTATGTGTATGACAGGGCTGTAGTACTCGAGTCCGGACTTGGACTCAAGACCGTTTTTCTATGGTCTCAGACTTGTCTCGGTCTCGGCTGCTGGTCTTGCCAGATATGGCTTTTGGGCTTCTGGTCTGGACCGAGTCCAGGTGTCTTTATTATGTTGATAATAATATTGGAGGGAAAGTGAAACCCAAAATGATTGTCTTGATACTGTCATGCATAAAACCTTTATTCTGTCCTGGACTCGGTCTTGACTCGGACTCATACCTTTTTGGACTCGGTCTTGTCTTGGACTCAAACCTTTTTGGACTTGATCTTGACTTGGACTCGCCTAGTCCTGGTCTTGGACTTGTCTTGGACTCGACTAAGGTGGTCTTGACCACAGCCCTGGTGTATGATACTGTACTCAGCAGAGAGCGTGTTCATGTATGAAACTGCATTCTCGTAGCTCAGGGGAATAAGTTCAGCCATGATGGCTGTTTTTAACAGCTGCCAGCCTTATCAGGAGAACCAGCCGCCTAACTACCTGAGATAACGATCTCATTACAGGGACCGCAACATTTACCACTGCTCTGCTTTAGTTGAGGTAGTTAAATGCCATGAAATCGCTCCACACAAACTGAACAGAGCCATGAACTCATTTACACGCACACATTATACACACTGACGGAAATTATAGACACAACACTACACAGTTATCTTATTGAGGTTTCCATAAAGAGCAGGTCTAGACCGGACTCTGGGATGTTATTTATCTCCCAGGTCTTTCCATAAAGAGCAGGTCTAGACCGGACTCTGGGATGTTATTTATCTCCCAGGTCTTTCTATAAAGAGCAGGTCTAGACCGGACTCTGGGATGTTATTTACAGAAACCCAACAGCTCGCACTAGGACACAGAGTTAAGGAAAAACTTTCTTTAAGAGGCAGAAACCTAGAGCAGAACCATGGTTCAGGGTGGAGGGGCATCTGCCTCGACCGGTTAGGGGTGAGAGAAAGAGACAGACAGAGAAAGAGAAAGAGAAAGACAGGCAGACATAGAAGAGACAGAGAGAGAGAGAGAGAGACAGACAGACATAGAAGAGACAGACAAAGACAGAGAGAGAGACAGACAGAGACAGACAGAGAGAGAGAGACATGGAGAATTGTAGCAGAGGGTGTGGAGCAGGAACATGGAGGCAGCAGGAGACTCCAACCACAGATCCAGAGCAGGAAGCGATAGGAGGAGAGAGGAGAAGGGCGAGAGAGCACAAGACTCCGGGAAAGGGAAGAAGTTGAGTTAGTAACATGCATCTTTGAGTTCAACTCATGAGAAATGGGGGCAAAAACAAAAGTGTTGTGTTTATATAATTTTTTTCAGCGCATTTATCCATCTGCAAGGACGTAGCTTTGGGTTCAACATTAGGTGAACCCAAAGTTAATTAGGCCTATGTACATCAGACAAACAGAAGAACCTTTATAACCACAGTTTCTACAAATTAAATGTGAAGTAGATCTGTAAAGATTAATCGATCAGTGGACAACTATTAAATTAAATCGCCAACTATTTAGATAGTTATTCGGGTTGAGTCTTTTTAATTTTTTTATTTATGGACATTCTCCGATTCCAGCTTGTTAAATGTGGATATTTTCTGTGCAAATTCATGGAAAGTAGTCGCAATTATGCCTTCATTTCATGTTTATTTGAATAGGGAATGATGCTAAATAGGAGACATTTGTTGTACAGGATCCCAGTGTATATATGCATGTATATATATGTATGTATGTATATATGTATGTATGTATGTAAATATATCTATTTCCAATGCCGTCCCTAGAAAGGCTTTCAAACTGTCATAAAAAAAACACATTGCCACATTAAAAAACATAAAGCACATAAAAATAAAAGGCACATACATCTGTGTAGGAAAGAGATGACACCCCTCCAACTCAACTCTGTGACCTTTGACCTCATATTTCCACAGTTCCCACCCAGGAAGACATGTCCAGTCTGACTCCAGACTCGTCTCCAGAGTAAGTATCACCAGAGATCTTCTAGAACTAAAGACACCAGAGACGCCCCGACTCAGAGTAACTTCCTGTCTGTGTGTCCCGTGGGTTTGTCCGCAGCCACGCCTCTTTGGGAGACTACCGGCAGGTCCTGAGTGTTTGACTCCAACGGGAGAAGTGAACATGAACACAGATTATGAGCAATTCTTTTGCCAAAGTAACCCACATATCGTCTCGGGTTACGTATGTAACCCTTGTTCCCCGAGATAGGGGAACTCGAACTGCGTCGGTGACGACACTAAAGGCGTTCCGATAGTGTCGTAACCGACGCAGTTCGAGTTCCCCTCGAAGGGGAACGTCTCGGGTTACGTATGTAACCCTTGTTCCCCGAGATAGGGGAACTCGAACTGCGTCGGTGACGACACTAAAGGCGTTCCGATAGTGTCGTAACCGACGCAGTTCGAGTTCCCCTCGAAGGGGAACGTCTCGGGTTACGTATGTAACCCTTGTTCCCCGAGATAGGGGAATGAGACACTCTAAAAATCTCTATATATACATATTGGCGCCCACCAATATCTAGCTATCTAGGCGCCCGATATAAATGCAGTTTAAAAAATATAAATAAATAATAATTATTTATTTTCAAATATTGCATTCTGCCAATACACAACAAAATATTCTGTTGCCTATTTTGACTACCATCATTGTCTTCAGTATATATTTCTGTTTAACATGAAGCACTGGTTGCATTTTATCACGTCAGACACGTTTCTGGTGTACATAGAAAACGCCACGCAGACGCCACGCAACAGAAAGGCCACGCTCACGCCTCGCAGGCAGTGTACAGGGGGCCCTAGGATTTAGATTTGGACACCTATTTCTGCAACTCTTCCACCTTCGGATGAAAGTTCAGCTGATACATAGACAGCATGAGGCTGCAGTGCGAGCCATATGTTAGTCAGCGTCGGGGTACCTTCCTGCTCTGCTGTTTTCCGTAACCTGATGTATAGATTCATGTGTAGGGTATCTGAGTCATGACATAACATAATCTCTGTTTTGGCTGACCCAGTACGCAGTTCTGTCAGATTCTCCTCCAGACTGTGGAACCATTGACGAACATGTCTGTATATTAGACACTGAACATTGTGGAAGGCTTTGTGTTTTGTATTTTTGTGATTGTGTGTGTTTTATTGTAATATGGATCCCCCTGGGTCTGAAATAAAGTTCATATATGGTAGTTCCTGTCCAAGTTAAACTACTTCAGATGTATATGTTGTTCTGATGCACGTTGGTCCTCCTCCCTGCAGACTGGCTAAGAAGTCGTGGTTCGGGAACTTCATCAACCTTGAGAAAGAGGAGCAGATCTTCATCGTGATCAGAGACAAACCTCTCAGCTCCATCAAGGCAGACATCGTCCACGCCTTCCTCTCCGTGAGTCTCCTCTTCTTTGTTCCTCTTCATCTGTCTAGCGTCTGTTCTCCTCTTCCTGTTCTCCCGTTACTGTCTGATGAATCACTCTTTACTGTCTGTGGCCTGTTTCTCCTCCTCCACAGCTCCAGCCAAACACTGCGACATGTTCTCCTTCTGCTCCTGTCTGTCTCTTTCACGTCTTCTCTCACACACAAGTTGTTTGTCTGTGTTTCTGTTCTGCTGACTCAGAGTCTGCTTTACCCCCCCTCTCAGATCCCCAGTCTGAGCCACAGCGTCATCTCTCAGACCAGTTTCCGGGCGGAGTACAAGTCCACAGCCGGTCCGACAGTTTTCCAGAAGCCCGTGAAGTTCCAGGTGGACATCACCTACACGGAGAGCACCAGCGCCACCAAGGACAACGGGATCTACTCCGTCACCTTCACGCTGCTCTCAGGTAAGCAGCACCCGCTAGATCACAGAGCCGGAGGTCAAAAGCGTTTTTTTTAGATGTCTAGGGCTACATTTCCATCATTTTGGTTTTTTAAGCAGAGTTTTAAGCCAAGAAGGTACCGGGTTCAAACCCTGGTCATCCCGGGCCTTCCTGTGTGGAGTTCTCCCCACCACTAAACACATTTGTGGTGTTAGAACAGCGTGGAGACTCCGCCCACTGCTGGTAGTAGCCATGGTAACGTTAGTAGCTTTAAGTCTCAGAACGAGACGTCATGACCGATGAGACCCAATCAGGCGGAAAAACATCAGAGCAGGGGGAATGAGAGGGGGAAACGTCAGAGCAGGGGGAATGAGAGGGGGACAACACCAGAGCAGGGGGAATGAGAGGGGGAAACGCCAGAGCAGGGGGAATTAGAGGGGGAAAACACCAGAGCAGGGGGAATGAGAGGGGAAACACCAGAGCAGGGGGAATGAGAGGGGGACAACACCAGAGCAGGGGGAATGAGAGGGGGAAACGCCAGAGCAGGGGGAATTAGAGGGGGAAAACACCAGAGCAGGGGGAATGAGATAAGGAAACACCAGAGCAGGGGGAATGAGAGGGGGGAAAGCAAGAACATAGGGAATGAGAGGGGGCAATGCCAGAGCAGGGGGAATGAGAGGGGGCAACGCCAGAGCAGAGGGAATGAGAGGGGGCAATGCCAGAGCAGGGGGAATGAGAGGGGGCAACGCCAGAGCAGGGGGAATGAGAGGGGGCAACGCCAGAGCAGGGGGAATGAGAGGGGGCAATGCCAGAGCAGGGGGAATGAGAGGGGGCAACGCCAGAGCAGAGGGAATGAGAGGGGGAAACGCCACAGCAGGTGGAATGAGAGGAAATATGTAGAACGTTGTTAACGTTACAGAGCTCCTCGGTTTCAGTCTGTTATGAATGTTGTCCTTAGAACGCATTGCATTGTGGGATACTTTTGCTAGCGTAGTGTTTTTTGACAGGAAATAGTCTAAGATATAGTCTTAACATGTTAGTGTGGGAGCGCTAACGAAGCCTAGCGACTGTTCCAGGTCCCAGCCGGCGGTTCAAGCGTGTGGTAGAGACCATCCAGGCCCAGCTGCTCAGCTCCGACCAGCCCGGCATCCAGCCCCAGATATCTGGTAAGTGGAGTCCCTCGCCACCCGGCCCCCCCACCCCCACCCCCGTCCTCCACGTCCTCACAGCCTCCCCCCCCCCCCCCTCCCCGGCATCCTGGCACTCCTCACAGCTCAGCCACTCCTGCGGCCCACCTTGGCGCGGACCCGCTCGGCACACTGCTTTTAGCACACGGCATCTCCACGTGCATGGCCCTGCCACATACCATGGCGCACACACACACACACACACACACAGGACATGTTAACATTGTTAGCTGAGCTGTAGATGTGCAGTTGAAGGGCTGATTACTAGGATTGGGCATCGAGAACCGGTTCCAATTTCGGATCGAAATTAAAAATTTTGGTGTCGAATCCGATCATCGTTTCCAAATTGAAGTATCCATTCTTCCAAACGCTTGTTGTGTTGCAGTCGCGAAGGCGGCGCTCTAAAGTGTGGCTTTATTTTTGGTTGACAAAGCCCGGTAAACAACTGTAAATCACCATTTATTAATACATCAAATGTTCCTCTGGGAATTAAGCATGTGACCCGTTTTATCTCCCCCACTCAATCAAATTTAGGGTGACCATATTTTGATTTCCAAAAAAGAGGACACAAAGAAGAAACTAAATAATAGCTCTCTTTTCAAATAAATAAATAAATAAATAAATAAGAAATAATGTATATGACCAATTCTGTGTCAGCTTCAAAATCCAGCTTCAACTAAATGTCTCTTAAAACCTTTTCAGTGTAATGAGATCAGGTTTTCTAGTGTCCATGTGAGCATTTAGATCTCCAGCACCTTTATTATTAGACACTGAAACATTTGTGCTAGCATAAGATATAATACAATATAATATATATAATGCAGCCTCTCGGGAATTATGTCAGGCAACAAAGTACCGTAGTATTGTGTGCAAAGCGCAAGTCAATTTAAGAACACGCTAAATGCTAATGGTCCCATGAAAACCAGTGAAAACATTTTCATGACGTAAAAAGTGGACATGTCCAGGCAAAAGAGGACGTTTGGTCACCCTATTGAAATCCTAACGATGCCCAACCCTGCTGATTACATCACCTGTGAGTCATCCTCGGCA